>CM055095.1:27210768-27318957 GCA_029204225.1 Diphasiastrum complanatum
GAACTTCCTACATATACAAACTTTCATATAACAATAATATGTTTCCACCCTAAACCATCTATTAGTCTGTAATGGTCAAGGAAATATTGTAGCATTGCTTTTAAGCTACATAAGCAAAATTCTTTACGACATTGGGGAAGAAGTTAGGATTCTGTAAAAGTAAATAATATTTAGAAAAATTCTTTGTGCACAAAAAATAATTTTCTTTCCAAGAAGACATCAACGCTTTCTTTCTACAGATCTCTGAGAAGAAACAAACTTGGAAAAGTAACTGTTCCATGGGAAAACATCTAGGCGAGGGGCCCAGCCTACAAAGTTTGATGCAACGTTCCCACTTGAGAAAAGGTCATAGGCCTCGAACCATCAACGACACAGTGAACAGTAGTACATTTAGTACACCTATGTATCACCAGCCAGCAGACCATGTGGAGGGAGACGCGGAAACTTTGAGAAGGAAGTGTAGGCCCTATACTTCATTTGTCGTTGATGATAATGTGAGCCATAGACCGGAGTACAATTACAACAATGTGCAACGAGGACGCTGTGGTAGACCAAAGAAGATCAATTTTGATACCTACCACACTGCGACAAAAGTGCAGGCGGATGGAGGAGTGGTAGCTGAGCAAGAAGTGCACAAGAGCCAATGGGCGATACGAAGAACGCCACCAAATAGCAAAGTGAAGTGCTTGGGGATGGTCCCAGGGCAAGGACTATGCAGCCGTCCGATCCCAAGCTGTGCAAGGGGGGGCTCCAGCCCCATCATTTTATGGCTCTAGGAAGCATGTGAATGGAACAACCCAACAGTTCATGTGGTTATGCTCGGATGACTACACACACCTGGCTACCTAGCAAGGGAATTTTTCAAATGCCTCCTAAGGTTCCTAATATTTGGCCAGTTGCTAGGGGTGCAAATCTAATTGAGGCAGATGTCGATGTGTTGACACGTGGCGGATTCATCTTGAATGTTGCACCCATGGAATCTAGAGATGCTTCAACGAGTTTGCATAGGTCCAACACTAAGCAGGGTTAGTAATGAGCACTAGGGCCGTCAAACCCACCACCTCCCAGAGAATCAAAAAACTTGCACTCCACACGACGCTTCAAAACTAGAACAATGATATCAACAAAGGCGCAAGAGTGGATTAATCGTAGTCTTTCAATGGATATCGACGTCAAGGCAGTCAAATGCATTAAGGAAGGACATCGTACGATTTTTTCATTGGTGACTAGTAACCTGGACCATCAAGGTCAATACGATGTGAGCATTTCACAATGGCCTTCTTGCACGTGTCTTAATTTTCAAGCGCGACACGTGGAAGGACGGTCATACCTCGCATGCAAACACTTGTATTATGTGTTTCTCGTGTTGCTGGGACTGGACTAAAATTCCAATATGTTCATTCACCAACCAACTCTAACCGAGATTGAAATATTCCAAGCACTATCCCGAGCCCAAAAAATACTTGTAGTTTGTTTGTAAGTCCCACTGTGTCCTTTTGACAACAACGCAAGAAAGCTAGTTCTACAAGACAGTCCGGAAGGCATTGTTGTTGTATCTCGAGTGACCTCATAGTATTCAATGAGTATCTCAAAAAGCATGGATAGTAGCCACTAGTGGAAAGCCAATAATAGATACTCAATCTCATGTAGAAATGACAGTAATTTTGTTTCTTTACATTATATGATCTAGTTCCTCTTGTATTTGATGTTGGTTTACTAAGTAAGCATGTGCATGGCACAATATGTGTGAAGCAAATCTCGAATCAAATTCTGGACTATTTGAATTTTGATGTAATTTATGCCACTTTGTGTTTGCCTTGTGGTTTGTGTATTTGAAGTAACTTTACGATTGCCCACGGATTTTCTCTTAACTCCAAGTTGAGGGGGGGCGAACATCGTGTCTTTCATCGATTGTTGTTTATGAACTTAATTATGTTGAGTATATTTGTATTTCAAAGCCAGTTGTGAAGATGTGGTCTTATTGTTGTGTCGGTTATGTGGCTTCAGTTATGTGATTAGTTAGGTTAGTTTATGTACTGTTGGAGAAAGAGAGGTGAAAGGATAGCTCGAAAAGAAACGAACACGAAAAGAAGCAAACTCGAAAGGAAAGTATTCGTGCACAGCGGAATGAGCTATCTTACTCTTTCCTTAAGCATGACTATGCCTATCAGACACGAACAGAACGTTAGTGATAGAAATCACGTTCGATCCGATTACGTAGCCAAACATTAAGCAACAAGACATCAGAAAGATAATTTGTCACGAACAGCTAGACAAATTATCAGTCGCGAATTAGTCGCGAAAGGCAAGACTAAATATTAGTCGCAAACATCTAGACTAATAATAATTCGCTAATAACAGACTACCAGATTAAGCAATAAGAGAGTTAGATAGAATGTAGAAAAACATAGCAATATTGACACAAATCTAAATGCAAAACAAACAGAGTTGTAATCAAATTAAGTTTAGCAAAATATACAGGTCAATAATGTTGGTGAGCACAAGACAATAGCAGACGAAACCGCGTGCCTCACAAAGCTAATCACACAATCTGTAAAAGTGATAAAATTACTACTGACAATACATCTGGAAGAAGAGAATCGATGCACGAAAGCATGTACTATGTCTCTCTCTGATAAACTTTTGATGCTGTTATCACACACACATTGAATACATAGATGGTATTCAATACATATACATAATGGATGTGTTGTCTGTGGAAGATCGTGGGTGTACAATGTGGATGTGCTGTCTGTGGGAGATCGTGGGTGGCTATTGTCGTTGTCAAATCTGTTTGCACAGTTCATAGGGTGAGCGTGAGAAGGCCGCGACGTCAGCCTTCACTGAAACGAACGTTGGTGAAGATGCGAAAAATGCGACACTCTAACAAATGCCTTAAGATTTGATTTACACGATGCCTTCGCTTTTCTATAAGGGGACCTATTGCATTTGTAGGGGTGTCGCCTTTTTCGCCTGTCACAAATCACGTGTAAAAACACAGTGTTGCCTATTTCGCCTACTTGTATTTATGTAAACCGTCGCGTTTTATTCGTTGTATTTATGTAGACCGTCACGTTTTATTCGCCTACTTGTATTTATGTAGACCGTCGCGTTTTATTTCACACTTTAGCTTTATAATAAGAATTGAACGATGATCTGCCACTCCGAATTGCTTCCTGAAGGTTTTTAAAAAAAATCCTCTCGGATTTTCTGATATCGTTCCTTAGCTCTAGTACTACTTTCTACGATTGGCATTCATCTTCAACAAGTAATCATCTGCATCCAACAAGCTAGCAATCCCCGACAACGACATAAAAAATAAGCATATGTCGTAGTATACTTATTATAAAAGTATGAAAATGTAGTATAAAAGATTGTCAAACCCCAAAGAAACTGCTACTTGGTGTGACTATAGATTATTTTGTACTATTTATTGTTCTGAGTACTTAATTTGGTTGTCGACAAACATTCAGCAAGATTGGCGACTGTTGGAAAATAAACTTCACTTTCCTTCATCCCTGGATATCGCCACGTAGGACGAATCAGATCTTGCAAAAGCAGCCGCAAGAGCAATCTGCAAGTACAACAGAATCAGACAACCGCAACTAATCAGGTGTTAAAACGTGGCTATTAGTTTTACAAGAAAAGCTTAAAGAAAATGCAAAGATAGAATATAAGTGTGTGCAAACGTAGCGTAGAAAATCAGAGAGAGTAGGAGAGAGTGAGATAGAAGAGAAGCTAATATAGCTATAGAATAGAAAAATAGAAGCTAGCACGCTGACAAGCGACAGACTGTAAACTCTTATTGAAAAGAGATTTATAAAGCAATAGATCTTTCTCTCAGTTCTTCTGTTGTGTATGCATGAATCATAGTATTGTATATGTGTATACTGTTGTTCTGATGAATGGATCATATTGACTTGGCAATCAAAAATTAAATGTAGATTTGTGATGTGCAAAAACTTTTCACTTTTCGGCATTTTTGCATTCTCTCTCTTCGGCATTTTCGCATATTTTCGACTACAGTTACAAAGTGCCTAAGTGCACAAAACTACACATAGCTTCGTGTATTTCGCATTTTTTTGCTTTCCGAAAAATGCGACAATTGTAGGAATGTGCTTAGATGCGTAAAATACATAGCTTCGTGTATTTTGCATTTTTTGCTTTCCAAAAAATGCGACAATTGCAGGAATGTGCTTAGTTTTGCATACTTCGTATACTAAGTTTCGCATAGTATTTCGTATACTAAACTGTATTACACTAAGTTTCGCATTTTTCGCTTTTTCGAAAAATGCGACAATTACAGAACAATGCATACTTCCGCATCCTAAAATTTGCTAGCTGCAGTTGAGGCAGAAAAAATCAGTTCACTTCAGTGGTATCAGAGCATTGCAGACTATCAAATGGCAACGAACCTGCAGCAAAAAGTTGTGAGTGTATTCGATGGCAGCAACTACGTTGTCTGGAAACACAAGATGAAGATGCTACTCAGAGGAGAAGGCCTATGGAGCGTAGTGGATGGAACAGAAATCAGACCACAACAAAATCCGGCTGAATGGAGAAAAAAGAACGATAGAGAAATGGCGCTCATCACTCTGTCACTTGCAAAAGACATCATGATGGCCATCGTGGACTATGAAACCAGCCACGAAATGTGGGAAAGGCTACAAGCCAAACATGAGCAAATGACAAGTGTAGAGATCTTGCATCTCAACAATCAGCTTCTGAATATGAAGTGGGACGACAGTGATCTAGACAAGCATGCTAGGAAGATGAAAGCCATCTTCGATCAATTGGCAGCCGCGAATCAGACTCATGCGATTCCGTCGGAGCAGCAGTTCTTACACTTTATAAGAACTCTATCATCTCCCTACTACAGCCTGAGGTCAATACTCATGAGGACGTCTAACATGACATTCAGCGATGCTATTAAAGCTGTGAAGGATGAAGTCATCATAAGAGATCATATTGACTCTCAAGACAACGAGGACCAAGCATCCATTGTCAGAAGAAAACAGAAAGGAAGAATGCAGAAGCCAACAAGTGATGAATGCAGCTCAAAGCCACCTCTAGTATGCAGCTACTGCAAGAAGAAGGGCCACTTGGAGAAGAATTGTTGGGGAAATCCCAACAACATCTGCATTCATTGCAAGAAAAATGGACACTCAGCATTCGATTGCTGGTTTAATCCCAAGAACAAAAACAAAGATAAGGCACATACTACAGAATCTTTCCATCAAGAGGAAGAGCCAGAGCAAGCTATGACAACAAGGGATGTGCACAATGCACACTCAAATCTAAAGATCATCATAGACTCAGGAGCCACCTCACACATCACATGCAAAAGGAAAGTCCTAAAAGATTACAAGACCTCCAACAGAGACAAAGATGTCATCTTGGGAGACAATAGCAAGCACCATGTCATGGGGACAAGAACTCTACGTATGAAAACCACATCTAGCTATAAAGATTTGGAGGGAGTCCTGCATGTTCCCACACTGAAAAGTGATCTGTTGTCAGTAGCAAAGATCACTGATATGGGACTGAGCGTTACTTTCAATAGTAACGAATGTCACATAAATGATTGTGATACCAACCGGATCCTAGTGACAGCTGAAAGAAAAGGCAACTTGTATCGAACAAGTGTCCAAAATCCTACTGATCATGTTCTTGTTACTTCAGATGAAGAAAACAAAAATGAACAATGGCACAAGAGGATGTGCCATTGCAGCATCAGCACACTCTACAGAATGTCAAGGAACAAAATGGCAGAAGGCATGGATGTGACTGACAGAAAGATCAGTCTGTGTGAATCATGTTTGAAGGGCAAGCAGCATTGTGAACCATTCAAATTCAAAAGAGTACGGGCGAAGGAGGTTCTTGGGCTAATACATAGTGATCTATGCGGGCCTATAAAGATTTCATCTATATCCAGATCGTAGTACTTCACTACATTTATTGATGATTACACACACATGACATTTGTCTACTTCTTGAATAAAAAGTCTGATGTGTTTACAGTTTTTAAACAGTTCAAAAGTTTGGTTGAAACACAAACAGGAAGAAAAATCAAAGTTTTGAGATCTAAAAATGGTGGAGATTACACCAGTATAGAATTCAAGAACTTCTGCCAGCATGAAGGAATTGAAAGACAGTATATTGTGCCTTACACACCACAGCACAACGGGGTAGCAGAAAGAAAGAATCGGACCCTGATGGAAGTAGCAAGATGCATGATGGCACAGACGAAGCTGTCAAAGAAATTTTGGGCAGAAGCTATACTAATAGTCGTCTATCTACAGAATAGGAGCATGACGTTGCAGGGCATACATGCATGTGCCTCAGGAAAAGAGGTCCAAGCTTGATGAAAATTAAGACCCATGATATTCGGGATATGCAATCGATTCACTTGGTTACAGGTTGTATGATCCTGAAACCAATAAGGTGCAAGTAAGTAGAGATGTCAAGTTTGATGAGCAGACATTCCAGGAAGATGCAGACCAGACTGGTTATTAATTCTTTGATCTGACTCCTTACATTTCTGACTGGACTGAAGAGGGAGAGCAAACTTCTATAGAGCCACGTGATCAAGAAGATCAACAAGCGATTGAGCGACAGGAGCCGTAGTCCCCACAACAACCAATACAATCTGAACAACCGAAGAATCTAGTTGAGCCAAGACGCTCTATCAGAATTTGACATAAGGCTATTGAGAAAGTTGCAGCAAACAATTGTGATGAGAACCGATGTCTGATGACAACAGAACCCGAAACTTACTCAGAAGCAATTGCAAGTCAGGAATCAGAAGAATGGAGGAAGGCAATGCAGGAGGAAATCCACTCAATGCATAAAAATGAAGCGTGGACACTGGAGCAACCACCAGAAGGAAGAAAAATTGTGGACTGCCTACAAACTAAAGTTAAAACCGGATGGGAGTGTTGAACGATACAAGGCCAGATTGGTAGCCAAGAGGTATTCTCAGAAATATGGAGTAGACTACCAAGAAACATTCTCCTCTATGGTAAAACAGTCTACCATTTGTCTCCTTTTGCTTTAGCTGTTTCAAATTCTTTATTTGTCCATTATATTGATATCAAGACTGCATTCTTTCATGGATTTCTCGATGAAGAAATTTACATGAGATAGCCAAAAGGCTTCCACAACCAAAAATTTTCTAATCTGTGCTGTAAACTAAAGAAGTGCATTCATGGGTTAAAGCAAGCCGCAAGAGCTTGGCATAAGAGAATGTCTGACTTTTTAATTTCTATTGGTTTTAGAAGATTAGTTTCAGACAATGATGTCTTTATTAAGACTGAAGGTAACAGTTCCTTAATCTTAGCTATATTTGTTGATGACACTCTAATGTTCGGTGATGACTTAGAGATGATAAAAAAACCCAAGGATCTTATAGGACCAGAGTTCAAAATAACAGGCCTTGGTGAGGTTGAGAAATTCCTAGGAATAGAGATCTCTAGGAATAAAACAACAGGAACTATAAAACTTTCTCAGGATAGTTAGGCCTGTAAAATCTAGCAGACTATGCAATGTTGGAGTGCAAAGAAAAGGAAACTCCTATGGCACTTGGAGTAAAACTTTCTAAAGAAGACTATCCAAGGACTGAGCAAGAAGAATTCGAAATGAATAATATACCTTTTCGAAATCTGATCGGAGCTCTAATGTACCTGACTGTATGCACTCGACCAGATTTGGCCTTTCATGTTTATGCTTTAGCACAATTTTCTAACAATCCAAGAAAGTACCATTGGGAGCTAGCTAAGTCTAACATGTTGTTGGCGCTTCGATATGTTGTTGGTCATTCGATATGTCATTGAACTTCCAATGTAAATGATATTGACTTTGCTGCATCCATTAGATATTTATTCATTTGAATGGGTTGATTGTGTATTTGCATCATAATTATATCATTTCACGAAAAAATGCATTAACACTATCATACAAAGACCAAGATGCCTAAATGGAAGCTAACATCCATCCAAACATGCCAAAATGAAAATAATGGTATTACTCCCCGACAACGGTGCCAAAATGGTAGGGACTTTCCTATCCACCTTCAACTCTAAACCTAGCACATGCATAGCATTCAAGATATGAAGAGGATTCTAACGTGTCAGGCGATCCCATGAGTAAGTATATGTTCAAATTCACAACATGCTTATGATTCAACATCTAACACTACGATCCATTAACCCTAATCTCCAAGACCAAGCTTACTTCTCTCTCTCTCTCTCTCTCTCTCTCTCTCTCTCTCTCTCTCTCTCTCTCTCTCTCTCTCTCTCTCTCTCTCTCTCACACACACACACACACACACAAATATTAAGAAGATGCAAATCCAATCATTAGCAAAACCAAATAATAACAAGATAACAACAACACATGAGAGATGGAGCAAGAAAGAATAGCAAGGACATTCAATGGCAAAGGTTCCACTTCTTGATTGAACATAAAAAATGAACTAGAAAATATCATTATATATAGTGGATTTTAAGGCACTTGGCCTCAACGACTATTGGCCATATCCTACCTCCCTTCTTATTTGAATTTGAGTGAGAACCTACTTTTGTTAACTAACTTGACTATTAGGCCCTACGACATTTAATTCCCTCAATTGACCTAAATTCCTTTTATTAACATCTAATCAATCAAATAATCATGTGATCATCGGGTTGGACTTACATATGCAGGGTGAGGGTGCCAAATCCCTTTCACTTATTAACTACTATAGATCTCTGTTCCAACCAGGTATTTTGCTGATGTCTTGCCATATCCAGCAATCCCCAACAGTTTGACTAACCATAATAAACTACAATGTATTAGGGTCGAAGGTGGGTGTATAGTAGTAATATACATGGTTCATGTATAGTTTAGACAAGTTTATTTTAAGCAATGTGTGATACAACATATAGTTTTCTGTTTCGTAGGGTTTAAAAACATGAAAACGTATTTCCAATTCTCTCCACCCTCTAACATTAGCACATGATTAGAAATTGAAAGAACCAGTTTAAACAACCTTGTGTAACATACCTGGATATGCGTAGATGGAATTTCTTGTGATGATGCCATAGTACCTCCACAGATTATGTATTTTTTATAAGCCAACATAAAACCGGTTAGAGTTTCCGAAACAAGTTTTCGTTATGTAAGTAAATATCAAAGCACTAATTGCATAATGAACTAGTATTGTTAATGACATACTGTATGTGAATCAAATGTTCGAAATAGAATCGAACTAAATGACTACTCAAATAGCCACCGATGTTTATTACATTTGCTGTGTGACAGATACCACTGCAGACCTGCACGATTGATACTGGTGCAGACGTATGCGACTGATACTAGCGTAGACCTGCGCACTGTCCGCAAGCGTAGACCCGTCCGCATGTAGACCTGCATTTTATCAGCATTCTGATCTACGTGACTGATGCAGGAGCAAATCTCTGTTGTTTTCCCTGCTCAACGCACCAGGGCTCTACGCAAGATGTCTGATTTGTGGGACAGATGTTGTGTTTCTCTTGTCTCACTGTTTGCACACTACACCTTTCTGAGACATTGCGGTTGTCTATGCATAATGTACTTCTGTGCATCTGACCTCTACACGCGCTTGCATTCCATTCGGTTGCGCAGGTACTTTTACCTCATTACTGATTTACGCATGTCCTATTTACGATTTACTCATACTAATGCTATCTACGGTTCAAGCTATTACACTCCCTAGTTGCTACATAGGTGCTCTTTTGTGAGTTGGATGGTGAAATTCAAACAATTGTTTTCAACTCATGTCAATGTTGATGAAATCAACTTACTTGAGAAAACTAGTATGCTAAGCTAAAACAAACCGCGGCCCCCCCCCCATAGAAAAAAGCAATATACTTATAGTTAATATCTGATTATACATATAAATCAAGTCTACAAATATAATATGACAATTTGAATTCATCATGAAATAAATATTTGTGCATGTAGGTCATTGTAAAAGTTTACACCAACTATATATATGTGACATCATACAAATTGATAAGGTTATATCCCTAATTTTTTTTAGAGATAATGAGCTTAAGCACTCTTATCGCAAATGGTCCATATGGTTACAAAGTCAATTTCCATAACACGCTAAAATAGACAATTAATGGGTTTAAAATTGCGCAATTAGTGGGCACCCAACTTTGCGAAGAAATTATCACAAGCATCTTATATAGATGGTAAGAGATTGATGTTACACTATAACCCATTTGACATGAGATAAAACAAAATTCATTTCAAATTTAGCCATGCAAATACTTCATTGGCGATTCCAAGTTGCAAAACACACGTACATTTTAACAAGCCCACAATTTGATTGCTTCAAAGAAATGCAAATGCTTCTTGGTATTATCATCAACCCATGAAATCACAAAAAATTGACTTGGGTAGGCAAAGCCCAACTCACCCCATGGGGAGATATAGAAATGCAAATTAAAATTCTTTATTAAAATATTCAAAGAATCTAAAAATCTACTTTGCTCTAGATGAATATCAACTCTTTCATAAAGACTCTAGATGAATATCAATACTTTTGTATAGGACCTTTGCCTCCAAGAAGCAACACTACATTCAAATCTAGCAACTTTTTTAGACCAGTAGAAAAAAATTAGAATGTGCAGCTGACATTGTAATTGCAAAAGAAACATGTCAATGAGCAAGGTCCAACTTGAAAAAAATCAACTTGCATTCAATATTTTTGTGTTCTAATTGTCAATGTGTGTTTGTGTTTCGTCACTCGTGCTCCTTAAGCCATAGGTGTAGATAGCTTCGTTAGTTCAACCTCGCTCCCACATGCACGAGAGATCAAAAGAACTGATTTGAGGTACATCTATGAAGAACTTTCATTCTAATTTGTCTGGTCTTTGTTTCTGATTTGAAGTTTTAAAAACCAATTTAGAAGGCTGCATAGTTTATTAACATTGAACGGATTCTAACAAATATGAATCAATGTTTGCATGTTGGCAACCGTCAAGCGCTGATAGGTCGCGTAGAGACATTTTGTTTGACGGGCTAAAGCAATTTGAACTTCATTATTGATAATCAATTATCTTGAGTAATTTAACTCATGAAGTGGCCCTAAAAAGGACAAGATATCCAATCCTGCAATTATGTGTCATGCACACAGGGTGGTTTCCCAAGCATTTTTTGGGGGAAAAACTTCCATAGCAGCAATGACATTAGAAACAGCAAAAAGAATGTAAACTTGCATATTATTCCTCAAAAAAATCTCTCCAATTCCAGTTTTATAAATAATCAAGGAACTCAGTATGTCGAGCTCTTTTAAAGATCACCTGGCTAATAATGATTTAGAAAAAAATTAAAATCGTTACAATGTCAAAACTTGAGATAGGCCTCTCATCTTGACTCGCCAGTTTACTAGCTCTGCAATGCAAGGAAAAAATGAACTCCAAACAATTTGTTTGCCCCAAAACTTCAAAACTGAAGAAGCAAAACTACAGACCAATAGATTTTTCAAACTTTTGTATTTGACTGAGGAAAATCCATGTCATCTGCAGCATAAAGTACAAGAAACACATCAAAGTGAGCAAGTTCAAATAGTATGCTTTTCTTCCAGAAAAGCATTTACATCATCTTCATCACAGAACTTGTGCACAGACATTTGATATTGGCCAACTTGAATAGCCTAATTAGATAAAAATTTGGTACAATTGAATGAGATAGTATGCTAGAGTCTAGAATTATTCAATCAATGCAAGAGTAGTGGGGCAGAATTTAAGTTACCATGACATGTGGTGCAATGCGGACACAATATGTTCCAAAACCTGAATAGAATTTCAATGGTCCACCTTCCTTGAGAGTTTTTAAGACACAATCTAAGGAGCCTGTATATGGAAACTTGCCGTCAGGGCCAGGTTGCATCTTTTGTATCTGAGTCTTGACATAATCAAATGGAAGACTGCATGCCGAAGCAAAGAAACCGGAAACGGCACTAGCACCTGTGTCAAGGGTCAGGAGTCAGAGGAAACAATATTATCAGATGGAGAAGTCTTCAGTTTGAAATTTGAGGACAATCAAGAACATGCCTTATTATCCAAAATCCAAAGCAGCCGATACTTCTTGATTCTCCAAGCATGGTGAGGACAATATGCCAATCAGGCTATATGCGGAAAATTGATATTTAAATGAGCTGCTCATAATTTTTAAAAGAAGGCAATTAGTAGTTACAAAATACTAGCACGTAGTAAAAAGCCTTGCATTTTCAAACGTGGAGGAATGAAGCAGCGGCTGAAGGAAAACGAATCTATACCTCCTGCCAATGAAGTCTTATAACGATAAACCATTCTCACAGCATGAATAATGGAAAATGCTCCCTTACCATGAATGTGAATTGCAAGGTCAGAAAAGCAAAGAAATTCAGGTGACAAATCCTTGGGCCTCGAGCCCCCATGCTATTATCTGGCATGGGACTATATTGGTCAAGCACTAAAACTAAAAATTTTGACCCAGATCAGCATAATAGAAGGCACTTCCCCCTATAGCATGAATCTATATTTTCCTCCTAGGGGCATTATGGAAAAATCCTTGGGTCTTGGGCTCCCATGCTATCATTTGGCATTAGACCATATTGTTCAGGCACTTTAGACCCTTAGTCATTATCCAACCTTTTATTATTCTTATTGACATTATTGGTTATCTGGACAATAATGGGCCCCCATTGTTAGGGCACATCCCTAGCCCTAATATTGATGCCTTTGTCAAATATCTGATTGACTAAAGAGCAGCTCTTAACCTAGTCAGATCGGTTTAGCTAGACTATTGCATTGTTGCATTGATTTATATAGTAAGAACAAACTTACTTATGTTTAAAGCACTTTTCAGTGGTTCACTATAAACAGGAGTGAAAATATTTAAGTCAACATTCAATTGTAATGTGAAAAGTAAGTAAATGCTAAAATTATTTCATGCTCGTTTCTTGGATGCTTTATGCTCAGCAACCCGTGGACTTTTGGGCTTCTATAGGTCCCTTTGACTGCTTTCCAAAACTTCGATTCATGGACAGTAAGTTGAACTTCCCCTTGAAGGACTCTATGAAGTCAATAAAAAATCCATTCAACTCATTGGCCATAGGCATCCAGCTAATGGCATTGAATTTGTCGTCTAGGAGGATAAGATGTGTGTCTCCTCATGATAGGTCGAATAACTCGACCTGCAACATGACTATGAGTGGTGCGCTGTCTCTAATCATCATCATCAGACTCTAGGTCTCGTCGTGGTCTTCTCGTAGAGAAGAAAGAGGTAATCAAAGGTTGAGAACTAAGATGACCCTGCTGAGTTGTCTGGCATAGGAACATCTCTCATATCATAAGTGCAACACAGTGGGAGTCCTCGTATGCTATGAGCAATCATAGTGTGGTGGGCACGTCGCGAAGGGATGTCCATGGAGAAGCCAAGGTCACGAAGTCTCTGAACGAGCAAGGAACGTGGAACGGAATCAAAGGCTTTCTTGAAGTCCACAAAACAACAGTAAACCCATTCATTCCTATGCTTAGCTTCCTCAATAAGAGCCCGAAGAGTGAAATATGGTCAGTAGTAGAGTAACGGGCTCGAAATCCTGCCTAGCCCAAAGCATATAATCTCTTGATCTCAACCTCTAAGCTCGTTGCAAACTAAAGGATAGTACCATATAGCTTTGCAAGAACATGTCCAATCATGATAGTGTGATAGTTACTAGGAATCATGGGGACACCATTTTGTGAATAGGGTGACTGAGGAGAGTGGCTAAGGTGGGGGCAAGTAAGTCGACAACATGGATGAATAGCTCAGATTCAAGGTCCTCGATGTCTCATGTCCTATGGGTCTTCAGTCTCTTAATGGCTGCAAGGACCATATCAAGGGTGAAGAATGTGAACTCAGATGGTCAAGGAGATATAGAGATGGGTGAATTGGTAGGTGCGGTGTATAGTCTAGTACCTTGGTCCAGATGTAGAGCTCATCCAGGAGAGGTGGTGGGGCATGAGGGATAAACTCACGCCAAAAAGAGCAAGACGAAGAGCTAAAAAGAAAGTCAGCAAGGTGTTTTTCTTCAAGTCATCATAGAGGCATGTTTTTACGATGAAGCATACGATAAATTCTGCATCATACCAAGGGGGGTGTAGAGATTGAGGTGATGAAGAATGTGTGGATTTGCCAAAGCCCAATCACAAAATCTTAGATCATCAAACTTCATCATGCATGGCATGGACCAACCTCTACAACATCACTAATCATGATGCCATCACCCTAGAGTAGGTGCAAATCACATGCCCAAACAAATGTCCACACTAGCTTTCAATTAAATGTACAACAACCAACATACTTAGTCTCTATCACTTCTCCAGAAGGGAAGATTCTCATGATGAAGGGGCTAGCACTAATAAGCCAAGCCAATTGAATGAAGTCCCTAATTCCTCATGCAAAAACCATAGCAAAAAAGGATATATTTTCTAATACCTTATGATGACATGGCATCTATCACGCTATGCACCAACAACCTCCTTCACATGCAAGGGCAAAAGTATATTTCGTTCAATGTTGCACATTCCGTTCCAAAACGCGTTCTTTATGTCAACAAATATGTTCACTAAGTCTTTAAATTCCAAGAATCATGTTAGATTTTGCACAATGCTACAATTTTAAATTGAAGCGTTCTCATGAAGATCTAAAAAGATACTGTCAGAGTCTAAAGTGCATGCACATCTGTATATAGTTCCACTGCTTGACGGTTAGAAAAGGAAACACATGTATAAAAGTTAATAACATCAAAAAGAAAAACCTTCCAAAATTGTTATGCTTACCAATAACAGTTGGGATCTCAGAAAAATTCAATGAATCTCTGAAAAATTCAACACTCTGATCATATGATGCAAGCATTCCCATGTTCAATGCCATAGCACGGACCACAGTAGGCCCAGCTCCTTTCCACAACGCCAAAACCCCTTCATCAGCAGATATTCGATAAAGTGCATGAAATGCATTTTTATAATTGCGTCTTTGTACAAGAGGCAGGGTAGCGTCAGCCTGCATACGAATGAGAGCTAAGTCTGCGGGACTCCCAACACTTGCACCAATAGCTCCAGCTGTCAGACCACAGAACGCTTTTTGATACAAAGGAAGTGGTTTTCCATCATTAGCAGCTGTCGCTTTTGCTGTCAGTAATCTGCAAGTTCCCAGTGAATTAAAATCGGAGATATGTTTACAGAATGCCTTTACCTGAAATCTGAACATGTATTGCTAAATCTATGAGAAAACTTTTGCATCTCAAAAGTATCTGAAGGATCCTGCTTCATAACAATTTTTTTTAGAGATATACTTAACAGAAAAAAAAAATCGAACACTTTTTTACTAGTGTCACATTGTTTAGCTGACTTAAAAAACATTGAGGTCAAAGTAAAGCCAAGAAAATATGTCATATGCAATTTTACAGGTCATGCAAACAAACCACAATGATATAAAAGGATAGTGATACCATAGTTCCTAGTGTGCAGATGTTTATGGACATCCTGAGCAACACTAATTTCACAACTGTTCTCCAGAAAAACTGCCTAAATCTTTATAACTCCAACAATACAGCACTGATCCATTCAAAGCTGGATAGGCGCATCTGCATTACTCCATCTTTTCAACAGGCTTTTGTAGAACCCACTCCAAAGACATTCCAATAATCAAATACTTACTCATTTGGTTCTTGACCTCCGGAATTTTCCAAATACTTACTCAAAATGTAAGTCCACACAATTCACACTCCTTATTTTCTTGATCCAGTTTACAAGACTGCTTTCATAGCATGCTCATGAACAAATCTTATTCAAAGTATTTGTATGCTCTATATCTATAGTCAAGGAAATACCCTCTAGGTAATATAGCTAGTTTTGATTCCCACGTATCTGGATCTACCTTGACAGCCACTCTTGATTTCAGATGGCTGTCCTTTTAACAATAATGCATAACCATGACAGCACATGATCACAGTTTTTCTGGCAACACTTGGAATGAGGGAGGCAAGTCAAGTAAGCCAATCACTGAAGCTGTGACTACGAATGCACAGGTTCTTTTCCAAGCAGATTTGTGTTGGTTTGACCATTGAGTTTAATAAAAACAAACATCCCTATTAGAGGAACTTCCTGTACACCTTGAAGATAATCAAGTGACATCAGCACGACAATCATAGTAAGTGCATCTTTTGGGAACCTTGATACTCAGTAGACAGGGTGATCTTTTGGGCGCCACTCCCAATTTCTAGTTATATTGTGCATCTCCCACTCATCATCATCAATCACATCACATAGAATCTTTGTTTCCTCCATGGGGCTTAGCAGATTTTAAGGCTCCATTCAACCCTTGAGAGCTTTCCAGATGCAAGCACAGGTTTTGCACAAAGAAATTAACTGGAACTTGGATTTGCGTGATGAGCAGATTCCTGAGCCTTACAATGTCTTTTTCCACCTTCCT
Organism: Diphasiastrum complanatum; assembly: GCA_029204225.1. NCBI lineage: Eukaryota > Viridiplantae > Streptophyta > Lycopodiopsida > Lycopodiales > Lycopodiaceae > Diphasiastrum > Diphasiastrum complanatum. The sequence goes on from CM055095.1 coordinate 27,227,257, forward strand.
TTTGACCCGCGGTTCAAATCCTGATCCTCAACCGATTATGACGAGGTTAAGCGGATGCAAAGAGCACCCTTTTATTACCTTCTATTGCATTTTGTTGTTCTAAGCATGTTCAACCAATTGCTTGATCACCTGAAAGCATTGCCTCTGAATTTGTGGATTCTGATACGGATGAACATTGTTGATGTTGCACCAATCAAATTCTTTGAATACTTCTAAAAGGCTTGATCAACTCATATTTCTCATCTTGTTTTTTTTTACATCCTTTTATAAACATTTGCTATTGTGACGCCAATTGCAACGCAGATGGCAGATGCTACTGTTTGATATTTTATTACACATTTACAGATTTGGGAGAACCAGGCAGGGTGTCTATGCCGCATTCCTTCACATGGGGCTTGTTCAGGTGCTCATTCGCACACTCTTTACAACTTCTTTGATTATTGGGGTAGCATATAGGATAGTAAACCTCATCATATTCACCCTTAGAAAGCTTGGGGATATAAATTCGTTGCTGATCATTCATTTCAAAGTATGCAGTTGGATGATCCTAGATAAATAGTGATGCAAATTTGGCTCCAAGTCAGAATTTATCACAAGTCATCCAAACCTTTTAGGAAAAACTACAGGTCTAATACCCGTCCCTTAACAACCATTAGTTGAAGGCATCACTAAATTCTCAATACTAAGGGACAACACAACTGTCAGTTGAAAATTTGTCTAATTACTAAGAACTTCGAGTTGATTGAATAGACAGCCAGTATTTGCATCAGTCCATTCTTCTGCCTTTTCAAGATTCCCACTTCTTGCATCACAGATCCCGCTTCAAAAATCGAAACATCCATTAACTTCTGCTCCTAACAACAAACATGGTTTGTTTTCAAAAAAATGATAGGACGGTGGCGAAATGCTCTTGTACTACAGTTCCTGAGGACTTATTGGTATCTGATAGCTTTGCCTACATCTTAAGTGTTTATCCATGCCACTAATGCGCACGCTAGGATCTATGAGTAGTCGAGATGCCCTCACCAAGGGACTCTCTCCTCAAGAGTATTTTGTCAAGCACAGAAGTTAAACATTCCTTCCCATAGGGAAAAAAACTGGGCTTTGAGTTCCACTTAGGAATGCTGAAGCATCACTGGAACTTCTTTTCATTCGCTTTCCAGACCAAGCAATTTCAGAGCCCTAACTAAGCATCCTCCAGATGATCCCACAAACACTTAAGCACGTGGATTGTCTCCATTCCACAAGCTCCTCTGGAGTCTGCTCTAGATACCACTCCTTAGATAAGTCAAGTAAAATAGCTGGGAAGGATCTAAGCTTCATCTCATCACCATCTATCTGAAACACAACACAATTGGCAGCGAATTCCAACAATAACCTTTGTTGATCTCCCTTGTAATAATTGTGAATTCAAGTTTTTGCACACGTCAGGCTTGCTACACGATTCCATCATATTACAATCTTGATAGGGATGATTATTCGTTTGATGATCCTCAATTCCAAATCAAAAAGGTCAAAACTACATGAAATAATCACTCGATCAAAAACAAAAATCTGCTTCATAGATTTTGTTGGGCCATAACTCTAATCCCAACTTTGGACACACAAACAAGCTTCTCAAGCTATGGCAGGTGTGAAGGGGCCAAAAAGCTTACTTGATTCAAGCATACTCAATTTTGAGCTCTAATCAACTAAATTTGATAGGATTCCTCCATGCTCACTTTTGAATGCAAATGACAACCCTAACAGTTCTTAGAGGATCTGCTCCAATCTTATTGTACGTATTATCTCCTACGAACTTGCCTCACAATTATGGCTATAACTCTAGGACTTATTGGCATGATGGACTATTTCAAATGTATGTTTGTCTCATCCAATAAAGTACGCATGGTTATTGCTTCAAATCAGATAAGCATTGCCATATAAAGCTTAAAGGATTCTACCAAAGTAACCAGCCCACCTTCATTGAAAGGAAAGACAGACAGACAAAGATAAAATTGAACGACCTTTGCAGTCGGAAAACTCTGCTACTTAGTTGTATTATGCAGGTGTTTCAGGCTTGTAGCATTCCAGAAAGCTGAAATTAATCTTTTGTATAGAAAAAACCCCAAATGAAGCATTTCATGAACTTATTGAAGAAAATTTAGAGCAGGGAATGGAAAATATGGGGAATAGAATATTCGACTTTCCAAAAGGTTCCTAAAGAGGATGACAGCAAACCCTCTAGAGAGAACAATAGCCCTTGGGATATCCTACCAGGCCTAGTCACCACATTTACTAGTTTCATAACGTCCTGGTGCCTGTCACAGTGCAATAGAGGACTGAAAAGGCAGGACTTGCCCCCTTCCCATGCAGAATTTCTACAGGTTATCTTCCACAACATAGACCTTCGAGGAAAGGAAAAGTTAACAGTTAACAGCTCTTACATAGGTATTTGGTATAAAAATGCCTAAAAAAACAGACCAGGGGGAGAGGGGAACTTTGGCCCCTCCCATAGTTTATGCTAGGCGAAAGTTCTTCCACGACTCGGAGTTCAAGAGGAATATATGATCTATATAGCAAAGAATAAACTCTTAATTTTTTAAAAACTATTAACTACTAAATATAACTTGAACTTGTATGGTTGATCCCACTAAGAAAATCGCAATCTTAGAAAGTCGCAATCTTAGAAAGACAACTGTGTCCAATCACTATTGAAATATGATTGATACTGATCACTCTAGGCTAGTCAAAGCCTCAATTCTCGATTCAAATTTCACAACGATTAAGGTCCCAAAGCCTGAGAAACTTTTCAGTTCCTTTTTCTTCTTTGGCAGATGAACAAAGACATGTTACATGAGCATTTAGAGGTACATTATGCTATCCTATCACCACCTACATTCAACATTTACGTACATAATACACCCCACTTGTGCTAATTAGGCAAGTAAATCAAGTAGGTTAAGGACCCATGTGGGTTCTAGAGCTAGAATTAGCAAGACACCACCTCTATACATAGCATGCTATATGTAGCCCAAACTTTGGAGGGGTTTCCACGCCCTACTACACTTTGAATATTCATGTTGTGTGAGCTTTGAAGTCCTCTCTCTCTTGCTTTTGTGTTCTACTCCATAGCTGGTTTTCTGAAGCTTTCATAGTGTGCTTACTATGCTGTTATGATACTCCATAGCTAGGCCTTGGAATTTGTCATGGTATCAGAGCAGGTTATGTTGCCTGTGGTGTGGTGAAAGCTTGGACCTGTTTTTGATCAGATTCCTGCCATTCCTGGAGAGCAGCTTACCTTTGAGGAGGGAGCACTTTTTGTAGGGGCATCTGATCTCTGTGCTATCTGCATGGTTGGAGTACTGTTAACAGGCAAGGGGAGTACAGGGAGCCAAAAAGTTTCTAATTTGGGACAAAAAATTTTGAGTCTTTTTGGACAGCCAGGACTGTAGGAGGGCGCTTTCTACAGTGGGGACTTCAGTGAAAGTTCTGAGTGGACTTGGACAAGGGCTAGGACAGCCATACAGGAGGATAGTTTCAAATCTAGAAGCCCATTGATACCAGCAGTAAGCCATCCAGAGATGATGGCACTCCTTTTGTGGACGAGACTCTTTATAGACAGCTTGTGGGTAGCCTGATTTATCTCACGACTACGAGACCAAACATTTCCTATGCGGTTGGTGTAACAAGCCAGTTCATGAGTTCTCCAACTGAAGCACATTGGAAAGCAGCCAAGAGGGTTTTGAGGTATGTCAAAGGGACAATCTACTATGGGATTGAGTACACAGATGACGGAAAGCTTCAGCTTGGAGGCTTTACCGATTCGGATTGGGCAGGTGATAGGGATGATCGAAAGTCGACCACAGGTTACACTTTCAACCTTGGTTCAGGGGCCATTTCTTGGTGTAACAAGAAACAGCCCACAATTACCTTATAATCGACAGAGGCTGAGTACAGGGCAGCAGCAAAAGCTACCTGCGAGGCAATATGGCTCAAGAGACTTCTTGGGGAGGTGCAGATTCCACAAGATAGTCCTACTATTCTTCAGTGTGACAGTCAGAGTTGCATCCAGCTTGCCAAAAATCCTATGTACCATGCTCGTACGAAGCATATTGAGGTGGATCAACACTTCTTACGAGAGAAGATACAAAGCGAAGAAATTCAGCTCGAGTACTGTGATACCAACAAACAAGCAGCAGATATCTTTACTAAGGCACTTAGTAGAGAAAAATTTGAAAAGTTTCGTAGCATGCTAGGTGTTGGTATGAACAAAATAGCCATTGAGGGGGGGTGTTGAAATAAATGCCTATTTTGCCCCTTAAGGCTTGTATACTTGTAACTTGTAAGTTGTGCATAAGACATGGGGGTAAAATATTTATGTAAATAGTACACCCCACTTGTGCTAATTAGGCAAGTAAATCAAGTAGGTTAAGGACCCATGTGGGTTCTAGAGCTAGAATTAGCAAGACACCACCTCTATACATAACATGCTATATGTAGCCCAAACTTTGGAGGGGTTTCCACGCCCTGCTACACTTTCAATATTCATGTTGTGTGAGCTTTGAAGTCCTCTCTCTCTTGCTTCTGTGTTCTACTCCATAGCTGGTTTTCTGAAGTTTTCATAGTGTGCTTACTATGTTGTTATGATAATCCATAGCTAGGCCTTGGAATTTGTCAAAAACAACATCACTAGAATAAATGGACAATCCATAACGCTACTTGGACAACACACCCTTTAATAAAATTACATTTTCAAGCTAAAAGTTGACCTGAAGGTGCCGAGTCGTGCAGTTGTATATGTGGCTTGTCTTAGAAGTCCTGCTGATAAACCCTATTATGCCAAAAGCCGAACATAAAACCCCAAATCCACTATAGAATGCTCCTTGGTTACGAGAAATTATGATATCATAATTGAAAATGCTATCAAAAAGCATCTTGTAGTGTCCAAAAAATGGTGACTCTACTACTAAATATCTCTTCACAAATGTTATCGAACAATAAGTCTGGATATTGTAACATAAAGGGTAAATACAATCATACCTTGTAAAGTGCTCCAAATCCCTCCTGCTTGACCACTTGCTTAGCTACTTGGCTTGCTGTCCCCTGGCCGAGCTGTATACGCACCTGCACACCATCACGTTTATCCTCAATCAAAGAAAATATTTTGGCATGGGTGCCTTATTAACCCCAATCCAAATTGATGTTGTGGACTACAAGTTTGTTGTTGTCAGCTTCAAATCCTCATGATGTTCCTAAAATACAAATTGAATGGCGTGAAAAATAGAAAGTCATAAGTAACCACTATCCAAAGCCTTGCCCAGTAATTGTTTCCTATAGATCATGCAAAGTAGAATGTAAATTCAATGTTGAGACCATAAACTCTGTTGATGAACCATCACATCTTAACTGTTTTCCTCCTTTCAAGTTACTTGCACCCAACAGGGAGAAGCATCACTGAAGATTAAGTCTGGAATGCTAATACGGAAGATACAAACGTGTGAGTGCACGCAGACACACGCGTGTGAGAAAGAAAGAACAAAAGCTAATCAATGTCTTGAGATACCAAATGGTACGTACATAAGACCAAATAGCACCTGTCAAGAGAGAACAGGATTCAATGATCGAAAGGACACTAATGTCCTGGAAAATGGATTTATTGATGGTTCTCAACCCTGAACCTAAGTAACTTACGTATTACTATTGCTAGACTGTTCTTCTAGACATTTGCCGGCTTGCAATGGAGGCAAACTATACCTTTTAAATACAGCAATGAAATCCTAAAACCACTTCCCAAGTTGAATCTCTCTCAGTTGGAACCCTACTTTTCGACCCTTGTGTTGATGCGATTTCGACCATTTTCATATCCAACTTGTATTCAGAATGTGGAAAAAAACATTTTGCAACAAAGTGCCAATACATTATCTTATTTAATTTTTTTGAATGTTTGCTATTTAATTTTTAAGGGATACCAACTTGCATATAATGCTAGGTTTACAGGCCAGAGGTTATGGCCTCGGACATCCATGTATTGGACCATACAGCTCAGGATCTAACCGTCATTTACTATTTGGCATTTATTAGAGACGATATGATCATGATCGAACTCTAGCCCAAACTCATGGGCTCTTATTTTAGATTATATGCAAACACCTCATTGAGCTCAATTATATCAACTTATTTGGCTTAGTGAACAGAGATCCTTGCAGAGATCACTGTTATTCCACTGATTATGGTTCGTCTCCAATATTTGATATTCCTCGCTATTTTGTGTTCTGTGTGATGTTTTTTCATTACTTAATACAAGAACACATTTTGGCTAGGAGCGGATGCGCACCTGCATCTATAGTATTTAGGAGCTCTTTTGTTTTAGGGCGCCTGATCCTTGCTGCAAGGCTCTAAAGAGTATGTGATGAATTTTCCTCGAGTAGCAGGAGATAGGGCCCAGCATGGCTAACTTCTGAAGGTGCTGTCACCTTCGAATGTGCCTCAAAGGACTTTTGTTGAGATAGTATATTGTTGTGTTTCCTATAGTAGAGTACTCCTAATGTACTTTACAGCTCTTCTTTTGAATCCTTACAAGTTAGCTTACTAAATTTTCTGTTTCTCCACTTTCAGAACTTCATCCTTTTTTTGGCGAACATTTTTGAATCTATTTACATTCTTGTTCTTCCTACAACCGGGTCTTTTTTTGCAGTTTACTAATCAACCACAATACGATTTACTAATCATCAACCGCAATACGAGTTCAATTTGCAGTTTTCACAGATTTCCTGGACTTCATCTTTTCCATACTGCTTTGTTCCCTTTTGTTTGGAATTTAAACTCTATTCTTCCTTCAGTAAAGCACCTCTAGTGCACTTTACAAGTTGCCATTTTGATATCTAAAGTTAGGAGGATCAAAATTCCATCCTTTATTCTAGTCATTTCTCTCATAGCTTTGCTCATATCCTTCAGCACCTGTGTACTGTTCCTGAAAGAGATCGATGCTCTTCCATTTCACAACTTATTGATTGCATTTCGAGAGGTTGATATATTTTAGTTGTGTTTTATGGCTCCTCATCTACTTAATTTTCAGCTTTTGTGAAGAACATTTGGTATCAAAGCGCGTTCACAGAGAAACCCAGTTAAAGAGAATGACGAGAGAGATAGAGCTTCAAAAACACCTTGCTTAAAAAAAAGGAAAATTTCACGTTTGATGGATCAAAGATGAGAACTGCAACGGATCTCCAATATAAGGGGAGATTATCCAAATCTCTAGTAAAACCACTAGTGGTAAAAGGACTCTTTTGGTGGATTGTGAAGCCTTGGTTCCTCAACAAATGGGCAAGAATTGCTACTTAAAAACATGAGGTCCAAGCTTCTTTCCGAGCCTTTGTCGAGCCATTTCCTTTCTCTTTTGCTTTAGAGATCCATCATGAACAAAGCTCTTGGACAGAATCCACGACAGTCATGCACACCACGATCACCATGTGCTAAGTTTTTATGAGAAAGATCTAGTAACAATGTCATGAGCTCAAAATTGGATCAAAGTCTCAATAAAAAGCATATTGAATAGATCTTCATCGCCACAAAATTTCTGAGTAGATAACTGACAACCTACTAATGGAACACAATGAGATCCAGGAGGAAGTCGTAGATGGCCTTTGCATCCACACAAAGACCTACCAATGAAAAGCCTATCACCCCGCAGTGCACATGGCACTCAACACATCCATCCAACCATCGTACTTTTGCACATTCCATATTTCAGTACCCGAGTGACCAGGTCGATCAGACACTATCCCTCCCCGAAAACACTGTGAAAGCTTCTTAGTGACAAATACAGACGAACATTGTTGATGAATCCAGGCAACCAAACTAGCAAATAGTTCCATTGTCTACACTAGATCTATAAACGGCTCCATATCATCCAGTCCAGGTGGCAATCGAGTCTATCGCAACTGTTTTTTCGCACGTGACGAGCTTGTTTGCAAAATTCGATTCCAAACCTCATGTCACGGGATCCAATAAAAACCCCTGCATATTATCACGCTTGCACTGAAAGGCCGTGGTTTCTGGTGTCATTCTTGTGTTTTATTGCTTTTCCATCCCTTGTTATAATAGTGTTAGAGAATGGTTGCCACTCAAAATCAGGATTCGGTGATCGTTTCTTATTTTACCTCTCGACCGTTTCATATGATGATTTTGGTACTATTTACCTCAGAATTTTAGTAGGTGACTCGACGACGTCTTTTTCTGTAAACAGAAAAAGCAACCGGACCTTACTAAGAAAGGGCTGTTAATTTCTTCCCTTCCTCTTTGAACTAGAAAGCTATATGTTATGATATCAGCATCAAAGGCCATGACCTTCGTACTCCAACAGATCTATACCTCTAGGAATGTTTTCAAGGCAAAATCATTTGAGTTGCACTCTAAAACGGTGCGCAGGCCTAGAGCTTACGCTGTCTTACGTGCAAGAGTTGTCGCTTACATAGCTACATGTATGATATCATGAACTTCCTCAGACCAAACCGTTAAAAATAATGCGAATGGATTCGGGTACAAAGAGGACCGACCATAATGACTAGATCTGAGAGCTCATAGACCATAAATGCATCTCTTAATGTAATACATGCATTACTTGAACAAAAACTGGTGCAGTGAAAGACACTACAGCTAACACAAAAGCAACAACGCAAAGATCAGTTTCTGATTTGTACATCATTAGGCTCAATCTGCTCACATCTAGCACCTACTATCACATTATTTAGCGCTCAATTTTTTGACGATAAATTACTTACGGAGATAGCACCGAAGTTATGACTAGTTTCAGATTTGTGAATCATCCGGATTGATTTTCTCACTTCTGAACCTACTACTAGATTGTTCAACAGAAACTTTCACATCAAGAAACTTTCCCATCAAGCTGTAAAGATTGACATAAAAGAAGCAGAATATTGAAGTAGGACTTGCTTTGATCATATCGACTGGCTGAATCACACAAGTTGCGCCCATTCCTGCAAGGCCTCCATTGGCGAAGGGCTTGATCGAGGCCCATATCTTGCTCGTTGGCTTCTCCTGCCCCGCTGCTGCCATAATATTTTATCGAACAAAAGCTGAATCGGATCGTATCACAGCGGCGGCATAAACGAAGATACGAACGAACGAATGAATTCACAAATAGCATAATAAAAACGATGGAGCTCACAAGGAAGCTAAGCTTCTTCGTGTTTTTAGGTCACCGCCGGACGTCTAAACTCTCGACCGTTGGATATCCCCAGCAGCGTTAAGATGATGCCACGTGTCAAAATAGCCATTGCCAGGTCGGATTTTGCCACGTGGCCACGAACTAGACGACGACCTAGGAACTCTCAGCGTGCTTTCGAGCCACGTTCTCTTTCTCTCTTTATTTTTTATTTTTAATGAATGTCAACCAATGAGAAAGCATAAATAGTAAAGAAAAGGCATAAATAGTAAAGGGAAGGCCTATAGCCTGCAAAACCCATTCGCAAATTTCAAGTCACAAAAGACGAAAATCGGTGCTCGCCAAACTTTCATTCACATTACCTCCAACTTTTTTGCATTTTGGAAAGGTGGTCTGTTTTTTCAAAATTCTTCTACTACCAATGTCCTAGTTTGATGGGTTGATAATCTCTAAAATCATTGTCCCAATGTTATTTTCTCACCCCAGGCGAGTTGAGCTCGCCCACCCGTTAGATTCTTTGTAATCCCACAAGTTCATAGTATGAAAAGGCATTGAAAAAAAAGAATTGTCCTAATGTTATCTTCCCCATTGTTGGGTTGATGCATCACTCTGGGCTGAGCTCGCCCACCCAAGTTAAATCCTTTGTGATCCCACAGGTTGATAATATCAAAAGCATTGTCCTAATGGTATCTTCCCAATGGTGACGAGTTGATGTATCGCTCTCGAGTTGAGCTCGCCCACCCAGGTTAAATTATTTGTGATTCCACAAGCTGATAATATCAAAAAACATTGTCCTAATGTTATCTTCCCACCGGTGGTCAGTTGATGTATCACTCTTGAGTTGAGCTTGCCCACCCAGGTTAAATTCTTTGTCATCCCACATGTTGATTCTACCAAAAAGCATTTGTCTTAATGTTCTCTTCCCACGGTGGTGAGTTCATGTATCACTCTTGAGTTGAGCTCACCCACCCAAGTTAGATTCTTTGTGATCCCATAGGTTGATAATACCAAAAAGCATTGTCCTATATTATCCACCCATGCCAAATTTGATTCTCTGCGATTTCACATATTGATAACAACAAAAAGCATTGTCCTAATGCTATCTTCCCACATATGGCGAGTTGGTGTATAGTAATGGAGTTGGGCACGCCCACCCAAGTTAGATTCTTTGTGATCTCACTGGTTGATGATGCCAATAAGCATTGTCTTAACATTGCTCGCACCTAGGTTAGATTCTTATAATACAAAAAGAGTTCATGTCTTAATGTTTGGTTTGGAAGACTGTTGAAGTAGGCATTTTCTCATTCCAAAACTTTTTACTTCTTAGCCTCCCACCAATGTGTGGCCATGAGGCATTTACTCTTGGCCTAAGAGGACTAAGTAACTTTGAGGTATCACCTTTTTTGGTGTGGCCTTAATTTGAGATGTAAATGAAATGTACAAATTATATATGAAACCAAAGCCAATCATTACGAAATCCACCCTTACCATGGGACAATATGAGATTCCCAATATACACTTAACAACTATCACCATGATAATTTTATCCCCCGTCATAGTCTTCTTGGATAAGAGTGATACTTAGGACAATGATGGCTAAGGCTCAATTCATTTTTTATGCGAAGTCATGATATGTTTTTGGCTTGAACCCTTATAATATTTGTAAATACTGCTAGTTATAAGCTTTTGGCTCTGTCCCTTATAAATATTGTCAATACTTCTAGTGTAAAACCTTGACAACTCTATGCAAAACAAAAAAGATAAAATCACGAAACTATAATAGGGTAGTAGCACCATCTAACATGGTTTAAGGTTTCCTAGTGTCCATGATGCTAGAGATTTCACACTTACATTATCATGCTACTTTTTGCTATAATTTATAATCTATTATGTTCAATGTAAGAACCACCAGGAAGACTACTGAAATGTAAGGGCCCTCTGAAGGTTATTAGTTACAAACTGGCATTGACATGGAATTAAATTGAGGCGTAACCAACAATCTCGCCATAGTAGGACTATTCCAAATCCTTAGCTGAATATGGCCATAGCATTCGTCCCCCCTTAAACAAGTTTTGTCTTCAAAACGAGAAAGAGAAAACATGGAATTATTCCTTAGACTTTCAACTTTTATCCAGAAATTGGTACCTTCATGAAATTCCTATTACATGAATCGCAATGTGAATAAATTTTTTATTTTAGAGATCAAGTCTAAAAGAGAAAAAAAAAACTTCCATTTAAATCATAGTCTAAAATGTGTCCACAATTTCTTGTAGATAATAGTGCTTTTTGGTACCAATGCTCTTAGAATACCACAATCTCTAGAAGATCTATCAAGTCTCAGACAATTATAACTCAATCCAAAGTGCTACAATTACTCTAATGAGTCAAAAGCCCTATTTCTAACATTTCATGCAAGAAACTAGTAATGCATCTAAATCTCAATAGATTTAATCATCTCCTATGAATCCAGAGATGTAAACTGAAGTCGTACACAAGCACATATAGACTACAATCTATAGAGGATCTAATAAAATAAGCAAAACTCTCCATAAGCAACAACAATTTACTACATGAGAAATGTTTGTGAGATCCATAAGTCTCAATAAACAACTCATTTAATAGGTTGGGAATTGCTCAAGATACTTAAGAATTAACACAATTTCTGATTATCCACTAATAATAATTAAGTATCTATTTATGATCTGTCAATTACAAATATTTAGATTCTTATGATTCGTCAATCATAATTCACTAGAGTCCAAAACCATAATCATTAAGAAATATCGGACTGTATGTCTAACCAAAATTCTGCTAAATTCCATAAAAATTCAATTACAATTCTTGGAACCATTATGATTCATTATCCAACTAAACTCTTTAACATATATTCACTAATGAGTTGAGTCTATTTCTCTTCTGAGAAACACTCTACCAAGAATTTTTGTATATTCTATGCATATAATTTTACTAATGAATCTTGATGATGCATAAATCATGCATCCTACAAGCAATATAACTCAAAACAAATAGTTTCTAGTGAATTCTCTTCACATTGTTCGCTTAAGCAATTAACTTTATTCAGGAGTAAACCAGCTACTCAAGTTAATTACTAATGATTTAGAAGTCTGTTATGTCTAGATGCCAAATTCATTTACCCCGAAGCAACACCACATTTAGACCTTTATCCAAATCATTTCTAGGTTAACAAAAAAATATTTCATAACAAGATTTGTTAACTCTGCAACACAATATTTGGTCATATGTCTATGTTCACTGACTAGATTGAGTGCACCAAATAACCCTAGTAATCAAGAATACATAGTAAATCCATACAAGATTAATCGTGCACCTATGAGAATAAATCTCACTATGACCCAATACATAGATGCATCATTACTCACATACCTCATTGAGAATCTTGTAACTCGGCTACTAAAAATTTCTATTCCTCATGAGTAAATAACATATCTGAAAAATCTCTGAGACTGAGAACACATTCTCTCTCACGAGTTTTCCAACCCAACTGATCTCTTATCACCAAATTTCTCCCACTTAATCAACCCCAAACCTGATCCTAGTGCTTCAACTAAGATTAGGTTGATTCAATACAAATATTCCATGATAAAAATTACTCATATCCCCTACCAACTAGGATTAGTAACTTTCAATCTTACTCAGTATTACTTATAATGAATTCAAATCTCAAACTACCTCTAGTTCCTGATTGTTCCACACAATCCCTAGAGAATTTCTCTAATCTGAAAACTATGCAACTAATAGGTCCTCTAATAGAACCTTACCCATCACTTCACCCCTCCTTTTTTTAAATTTTCAAATTTCTTAAAAAAATTAGCTAGAGAGATGACACATGAAAATATCTTAAATCAATATGAGTGACATTAACCATCAACCATCTGAGATCTATCTATGCATAAGAGACAACCTGGATTTTAAAAATTGAAATACACTATCTTGGAACGTCTCAGATTCCAAGCTTTAACAACATTAGTAATTCACATCATGATAACAATCCCTCATAAAAGAAGTAATTTTCACACTGGCAGGATCATATGAATTTAACTTGATGTCTAATACTCGAGAAATTCAAAAGAAGGGTCTTTTAGAAGGTGAGAAATAGCTTTAAGGGTTTTTTATTTCTAAATTGTGAGATATCATTAGGGATCCGGATCTAAGTTTATTTATTTACCAGAAAGAAGCATTAAGAATTCAAAACAACTGAAGTGATATTGTAATAGATGTCGAATATATATTTCAGAATCGATGTGAGAAATTTTATTCCTTTCAAAAGATCCTTAACCGCCTTATTTGATATTCCAGAGATCTTAAAAATAGGATTTTCCATACCGTATAGGCACATATCTCTTCCAACCAAGCACCAGAGAACCCATAAATTTTGTTCCTGTTGGATAACAATATTCCATTTATGAAACAGTAATTTAATAAAAGCCCTACACACAGTTTACTAACACATTGTCCACCTTTTCTAGTTAGTAATAAGCTTTACTAATCCCTCCAACAAAGAGCACGGTTTTTTCTATCCATTGTCTAGTTTTAGCATTGCTCCATTAAGATCTATCAGTTTAATACAACTAATGAAAGTACATAATTGGAAATCCTTAAAATTTGGATTCCGGTACTTCTCTTACCATACTCAACAAAAATCCTTTCGTCAAATAAAGAATTTACCACCATTCATTTCCATTAGTTCAAACTAAATTCCACCTTCAACAAGTATCTTGCTAATAGCTTTGCTTGCGAATTTCTAATAACCGAAATCAATTAGAACGCAACAGCAAAACCATTGGTGTCTTATCGATCTACTCTCTGTGTGTGTGTGTGTGTGTGTGTGTGTGTGTGTGTGTGTGTGTGTGTGTGTGTGTGTGTGTGTGTGTGTGTGTGTGTGTGTTACCCCAATTTAACTCTATTCAATGTGAGTAATCTTACACCAAAACTAAACCATTAAAAAGCACGATACCAAGGACCCCAAAATTCCCACTACTAGATACCTGCTTGGAAAAAAAAAATTAAAAACTAATAATTTGTCGTCAATTCTAAATCCATGAACCTAGTTCATAGACTGACAATAAGGATTTACCTAAGCAAAATTATTCTTTTAGCCATTTTTTCAGTTCAAAAAATCGGCGAATCTATATTCACAATGTCGATTTAGGTAAATTTGTCTTAAGAAAATAGTCTTCCCCAAACCGACTACAGCTTATGACCCCAGATCACAAAATATACTGAAGTCCCAAAGCTCTGGGCTTACGTGCAACCAACAATGTTAGAACAGACAACCATGTAACTTCAAAAATTACTTTTCCCAAGAGCTCAAGTAAAGTTGGCAAAGGTCTACACAAACAAACTAAAACTCTAAAAAGTAACAGATTTCTAGTGGAATTGCTGACCAGCCTTGGTAATGTCATTTTAGATTTATTTGAGGGAGTTGGAAATATGGGGCGTGAATCAGGAGTTATAACTACGAATTGTATTTGCATAAGTTGCTACCTTACGCATATTTTGCTTGATTTATACTTCGATAAAATATAAGCAAGAAACCCCCTTTGTAATTAAGCCAGTTTTGTATTTTATTCAAAACCTTCCTTTGCTTCATAAGATTAGAGAGGCCTTTTCGAAAATAGTGAGGACTTGCCAAGTTTCCTTTGCACGGTCAAGATGGATACACTTGTTAAGATTGAGATCCAACGGTGTGCATTATGGATGGCTTGGTGCACTAAGAGGGACCCAATTAACTATAAGAGTTAGGGAGGAGTACCCTAACTTCACTCTTTTTCTTTGCCTATTCATTTCCTCTCTCTCTCTCTCTCTCTCTCTCTCTCTCTCTCTCTCTCTCTCTCTCTCTCTCTCTCTCTCTCTCTCTCTCTCTCTCTCTCTCTCTCTCTCTCTCTCTCTCTCTCTCTCTCTCTCTCTCTCTCTCTCTCTCTCTCTCTCTCTCTCTCTCTCTCTCTCTCTCTCTCTCTCTCTCTCTCTCTCTCTACTACGACCTAAGGCGGCTAGAAATCTTCATATTTGGGCTTGTGAAGAGTGATACATTGACAAAGAAGCTTGGAGCAATCATAGGTAGTTGTGTGGCTATTTCATAGCATGCTAATGTGCTTTGTTCTCTTGAAGCATTCATTCACAAGCTAGTTATGCTTTGTAAGTTGTTTGGATTGGTAGGCTAACATATGTAATGATGAATGTTGATAGACAAGCATCCAAAGCTTCTCAAGAAGCAATATTGGTGACTGTTATTGGCCATCCGACAGTTGGATCCAATTTGAAGGTATGATCCACATCATAAACTGAATTTTTATGAATGTAGGCCAACGTTGGCTTTCCTTGAGGGGATGCACATTTTTTCAATGCTTTGATGCAAATTTGATTGATACACATGTGTATGTTGGCGCGTTACTATGATAGTAGTTGGCCGCCCTACCAAATGCAACCTTCCCATATGAAAAAATGTAGGGCCACACCACAAAAATAGGTGGCCGCCCTTCCTTCCACCATATACACATAATAAAACAGTTTGTTTTCACATATATGTCGTCTCCTCTTTAATGAAGCAGTTGGCGCCCTTGTACCTCTTATTTATCATCAAGTTTTAGCTCATTAATATATGTGGTGGGCGCACTACCTAAAAGGTCGTAGGGCATCTCTGTGTGTTGTTTTTAGAATCAGGATAGATGAATGCATAACCGTTTTACATATGTTGTTGAATTCATACTTGAATCGTACGCCATGTTGTGAACAAAAGTGATTAGCATGAATATCTACTTGTAGGGTTTGCTGAAATGATACGTATAAGTAGATATATGTGATAACAAAAGACGTGTTGTAAGAAATAGTCGATACTATGTAAATCAAGACGAATGTAATACTTGTGTAGGAATGCTATAGTGATACTAAAGTAGAGTATGGCATGTCTCTTGTTTAAAGGATTCCTATTAATGGCAAGCATCCAATCTTAATCTATCATTGTTGTATTGAATTATTAGTATATAAGAAAGGTGTGTCGCCTACTTGTTGGAGGATGGGTAGTTCTCAAGAGATCTCTTCACTATGTATACAGGTACGAAGCAATGCAAAACTTTGTATTGAATACCATTAATGTTTGTTAACTATCATTAGGGTTTTTCACAAGAGGATGTGTTGATTACGATATGCTTAACTATGTGAGATGGGCTTGCTCTCACAACGCAAAAGAGATGTGTTATGGTTGTTATTAGATAAGTTCACCAATGAAAACATAATGCGAAATGCTAATTACGATTCTCAGAGGTGTTTGTAAAAGTAGAATGATGTTGTCATAAGACATAGGATTGATAGATAAACAAAATGTGGTTGCATTGAGTATGCTAGAATTCTAATTAGAGTTTGGCTCTTAAAGGCTTGAATGGCATGAATTTGCCAAACCTCACAACATTTGGACTTAGCAAAAGCTTTGTAGAGTTCAAGAGGCCAGCATGGCACGGATCTGCTACCCTGGTACTCTACGCTAAGACTTAAGTTGTAACTCCTTGTATGTTGTGGAGTAATAGCTTCTTACGTATGTGAAATGCTAGTCTAAATTTCATACGTTGATTGTGCCCTTATACTGATCAGTATGGCATCTAGCTTGATACTTTTAAGTTTTTAGGGCAGAACGTATAGGTAGGAAAGTAAGTCATGGTTGGGAAGATTGGACATATGGTATGTAATTGCATTTGAGTTGGTAAAGTAATGAATCTAGTTTCGGACGTGGATAATAACTGATACTCAACTATGAAACTATTCTTCCCCACTGTACTAACTCGTGTGGTTTTGTGTTGTGGGATGGTGGCAAGTAACAACTGAGTATCCTAAAACTTGCTTTGCTTTATGGTATCTTGTACTGTAAGACTTTATACAGCTTTCTTTTTACATGTTATGCAGCATGCTATAAAATGAAAGGATTTGGTCTTGACTTGTCAAGAGAGACTTTGTGAAATCTCTTTACTCTCTCTCTCTCTCTCTGCATCTTTTTAGATGTAAACCCAACTACCCTTTGGTCGGGGTAGGACCAAACCTTTACCTTTACTTGGATTTTATGGCTAACCTAGGTTTTTTTTTATGTCTTAGTCCTCATGATGGTTTCTTGATGCGGTCAACCTTGGTTATGGGGATCCTCGCCTCCTCCTAACCTTTTTAATCAAACCATCATTTGTTGTATGAAGAAAGCTATTGAAGTTCATAATCTTATTGTTTCTACTGATTAAGCTATATGTGATGTTGCTGGTCTTGAAGATTGTAGGGTGTAGCAAGTAAATGGTGAGCAAACCTCCACCTATCAAAAGAGATTAGAACACAAGCATATGAATCTAATTATGTTTAGTTGCTACTTTGTTGCTTTTCTACACAATACTAACTCTATTCCACACAACTCTAACTCTACTGGCACTAACCACACACATACATCCTTGATAGAGGTGAAAGGAGAGAGAGAGAGAGAGAGAGAGAGAGAGAGAGAGAGAGAGAGAGAGAGGGGGGGGGGGTTAGCCCAAGTGCTCAATACTACATACATTGGAGAAGCCATTAAAAAAACATAAAGTAAGAACTAGAAAACACAAACAATAGCAAAGCATGGAAGCATTAGCACATGATGATGCTTGGATATCCAAAATGGTACAGTTTCCTCCTCTCTATTAGCATCTCCAATGGATTACAAGAGGTGTCTTTTTATTGTTGGGGAGGCCCTTGCCCCTTGGTTTCTATTGGCTACTTCAAGAAGATAGGATTGAAATCCTAACCCTTCAAAAGAAACACATTCTAATCTATGGTGCACAAAGAAGCACACCCCACCTACCACCATTTTGACTTTGACTACTTAACAAAAACTTAGTAACTTAGTTAACTTAAACTTTGGCCTTTTTAACATTATTTTTATTACATGGCCCAAAGTCTAGTTTATTTAAAATACATTATTTACAAGTGCTCATTGGACTATGGGCTTACGTCCGCAGGATGCCACAGCCCTCGCAACTTACCTCTACTTTCGGCCCTTTTTATTTATATGTAGAGAATACCCACAACAAAAATAGAATTTTATGCCTTGGGTTAGATCCAGTTGGAGTCTAGTTGCACTATAGGTGGACAGATTCTTGAGGAGCTATCAGCGGGTAATGGATACTTAGTGATCAGATGGTATAGGGTACAAGTTTCTGATGGAGCTATCCTACCTTATATGCTATAGGGCTTGCATGTTACCTTGTTACGGGAGTCTAGATCTAAGTCGGAGTTGTATGTGTTTATGCATTTCCTATGCTGGAAACAAAGTAGTCATTTTATGCTCATTGACTTGTCATTATATTAACTAGTTGTCTATCTGGTGAGGGTACAATCTTATGGTGGTAGTAAGATTTCCTCAAGTTGAGTCTCAGTCGCTCATTTATGTCCGCTTTATAGGTCTGTGCTTGTAAGTTTGATAGGATGTTACCCTAGCTAGATGGAGGATGTAAGTCTCATGGTGGCAGTGGGATTTTCTCAGTTTGAGCCATGTCGCTCATGTGGTCCACTTGTGGTCAAGCTGGATTGGGGACGAGTCAGTTGGTCGAGAGTGCGATAGACTCTCTGTTACGTCCATGTCTTGTATAAGGGAATCGAAATAATTCTTGATGTGGATAGCCGGTCACTCCAGGTGTATATGGTTATTGGTTATGCCTCGTCATTCCAGGCTTGGCCTGTCAAGTAATTAATAATCATATGAGGGCCCATACCTATATTTGGACATAGGAGCACTTGCATGGTGTTTGCTGACTGCTATAATGCAAAAATAGGAGGTTAATTGCTAATATAGGCTGCATGGAGATCCTAAGAGAAATATTCTCTCTTTGGAGAGAGAATACTTACCATGGAAACTCGCCCATCTCCCTATTGGGAATTCAGTTTCTTGAGCCAGAATTCCTCTTCTCTCTTGCATTCATTCACTATGGCTTGGGGGCTAGGTCCAGGAGGAAACTCCAGGAGGGATCTAGGTTTGGCTGGGTGGTTTTGCTCCACATGTGTCCTTTTGGTTGTTTTGCAATAAAATCTAGTCAGATCTTCATAAGACGATTCTTACAGTGGTATCAGAGCTATGGATTTGCATCAATCGGAAGGTGGAGCTACTTCTTCTATTTTCTCAGTTTTTGCGGATTTCTCCTTGCATGTTACTTCCAGGTGGTGGAATTGATCTCCAAGTAGGTGGCTTCTCTGAATTTGGTGTACTTTCAGCCTAAAGATCATAATTATGGATTTTCTCCATAGTTTTTGATGGAAATCAAAGGATTTTTTATGGTTTTAGTAAATTTTTCACCTAGAATTGAAGTTTTTTGCTTGCAATTGATCATAGGTATTAATGCAGTATGTTCTCCAGATTGCACTTATTGTTTGATAGTCATTAATGATTGGATCTAATGATTGAATGATGTTTGAATAGTCAAAAGGATGATTAGATAGTGATTTTGGACCAATAATTTGGGTTTTTGGACTAGAAATGGGCTATAGAATCCATATTTGACTGAAATCAGAACTTGTAGTGCTTGAATGTAATGGATTTGCAGGGATTTGGATCTGATTGCACTTATTTGTGGATTTATTCTGCAAATTTTGGTCATAATTGGTCAAAAATCATAATTTTTTGATGTTTTTTGGACTAATTTTGTGGTATATCTCAAAATTCATAGCCAATATTTTGCATGCACATTTTCAAAGGTGTAATGAAGTTGTCCTAAGGCTTTCATGAAGTTTGGTTAGGATTGGGCATGATTAGAGGGCTCAAAACATCAAAAAATAGTGTATTGATAATGAACGATATTCTTCGTCCATTTATGAGAAAGTTTGTGGTGGTGTATTTGGATGACATATTAATTTATAGTGATTTTTGGGCATGAATACCTAACAAATGGGGGTCTAAACCTGTTGGCTATCATTACAAGTTTAAAGATATGATGTATTGCGTCTGTTTTGAGCCATCATGCATCCAATTTGGATAGGTGGGCATTAGACACCATCATGAAAAAATTTTGCTTGTTGAAGGAGACCAAATATGCATTTTTTGCATGATCTGAGCTTATGATTGCTTGTTGGACCTATTAGAAGCTTTTATGCCTCTCTAATGAACCTTAAAAAGTGCTTGTAACCTCTGATTGGATGCTTATCGGGCTGGAGTTGAATTTTTTATGATACCACCTACAAAAAGTGCATCCTCCTACCTAATTTTCTGTCATTTCCAGCTCGCACGTGTGAAGCCTAGGTGGCAGGGTGATGTGGCTAGTGCCTTGTAGACTCACTCTCCCTCCGTACTATGCTTTACAGTGACCAATTTGGTGTCCTGTAGAGAAAGTTATGGCTCATAAGTTTGGCAATTTTTGAACTAAAATTTGCAAAAATTTTGAAATGTTCTGATGCATGCATGCTTGTAACTCAGTGTAGTGATTGTCTGTTGATGAAAATGTATGAATAGACCTGTATGCATGCTTGGATGCATGTTGCATGCGTAATCAGTAGATTGATCAGAAGATTTCTTGCATGAAGCTATTTTTGGCAATTCTATATCAAAAAGCAAATTTCCTAGTGGCTAGGCTATTTACGGGATTTTTTTCGTTTTCTCGAAAAAGTCAGTGCATGTCGAGTTTGTTGCATGCAAATTGTTTCGATATGTGACAATGCTTGTGAATTTGATAAGATCTTCTTTATTGATTTTAACAGTTGGTCCATTTCGAACAGATTTCGAAAATCCCAGGGCTAATTTTCCTATTTCTTGGCAATTTACGTAAATATCAATTTTTTAATTGAAATCACTGCATGTCATGTCTGATACATGCTAGATGTTTCAGAATCCTTCCAATATGTGATGGTAACTGTGAAACTGACAAGTCGATGTTTGATCGATTTTCACAGTTTAGGTCCATATTGAATGGAATTTGAAATTCCCAGTTTACGTAAAATTTGAAGAAACCATGGATGTTTTCGATTTGTTGAAATTCATTGGTTATTGATCAAACAAAAATGACTTATAAAGTGAATGATCTTAATGTGATGGAATTGTTCAGTTCTATAAGGTCATTGTACCCTTCACTTTTAGTTGAACAATTGGGGTTTTGGTAACCTGAACCATTTTTGGAAGGGGGGGGAAAGTGGAAGTCTGAGTTGTAGATGATTGGTCAATTATTTAATTTACGTTCAATTCCTAAATAATAACTAATTGCAAGTAAGAATAACAATTAGAAATTATTTAAGAAGACTGACTCTGGGAATCTGCAATCCTCTAAAAATGGAGTTGAAAGGATGTTGCTTACTATCTCAATCTAGGATCTAACACTGATGTTGATCCAACCTATGAAATCTAGCAACAGATGTGAGAACAAATTCTCAACACAGAAAATCAATCTATCTTGAATTTGGATCTTGCTTCAGTCACAAAAAAGAAGCACATGCAAGTAAGAAGTCTATCTCTCCCACGAGTTTCAAAGAACTGAAAAGCTCTCTAGGAACTTACTTTCAACTCAAACACAATAATTTGTGTGAAATGAAAAGTCTAAGACCTTAGAACACTCACTTCTATCCAATTCTACTTGATTGACAGTGAAAAATGATGAAATTGGTGAAAAAGACAGATGTGTGTTCACTTTGCATATTCCACGAGTTGAGTACCCTCTCAAACTCTTTAATTGCCTAAGACTCTTCTAAAAACAAATCAAATTGGTTTAGAAACTCGAGCAACACATTTTACTATCCAAAAAGCTATAGAACATCAAATTTGGATCAAATATAGAGAAGTAGCACTCAATTAATGAGGGCTGATTTCACACGTGTGAGCTCTCTGTCCGTACAATGCTCTACTAGACCCAGATCAGGCTCGTTTTGATCCACTTATGATCCACAAATAGCTTGTCTCTCAGCGAGTTTGAATCCCTCTCCCAAATCCGAGTTCCTACAAGCAAAGGTGCTGATGATCTGATGTATACACCCTCACTTCTTCAAAGCATGAAGCTCTGATACCATGTGAAGTTCTTAGCACGTGTGAACTTCACCACACACCCTACAGGATCTTACTTAGGTGTTGTGATTGCACAAAATTATTTTGCCACTTATTTCAACTTTATGGAATGTATCATTTTGAATGTATCATTTATTTTGTGGCATCACAGTTCTCTGATTTATTCAATTGCACAATTCTAGCACGTTCATTGAATAAAGTTGTATGTATACATGTGAGATGACAGTCCCTGTCTGAAGAATTGAGTCTCTGATCTGTGTTCCTGATTGTAATTGACATAATTTTCTAACGTGCTCTAAAACTATTCGTGTTCTTTAACCATTAATTTGGACTTAAGTTGTTGAGGACTTCTGTCTAGAAACAAACAGTTTGCGAACACAATTAAAGAATTGCCTGCACAGCCACAAATACATCGAACATTTCACGATTCTCCGTTGACACCTTAATCAGCCGGAGTGTAGCACTATTGTGCTACTCTAATAACATCTCATCTGTAAAATGCGTTTCATTCGATTTGATAGAGGCCAGATTGTTGTTCTAAAATTATTAATATTACATTCTCCAAACACAAGTAATATTGGTTACTTTTTAATGTCTGTCGACAACCAGAATAACACTCGAAACCACCTATCATAAATTGTACCAAATACATAACTTTCTAATGCTGTCCTCTGTGGCAACAATACTATTTACTACAAAATCTATATTAACCTTGTTGGTATAGTAGGACATATACCAATTATTGGCACCGTTGTCGGGGATAGTCTAGGAAAGTTAAAAGAAATATGACACATCCATCTCCATCTCTAGTGTATGTTAGATAGAGAATCCCGATTAGAACGATACCGTAAGCTTAGAGAAGAATTTTTACGAAGACAGAGTGAGAGTACTAGTCGAAGAAATCTAGACAAAATCACTGCTCAGTTACTTGAACTCCTAATTAACTTTGGTATGGAGGGTCCTACTGCACATTTCACTTCTATCTCAAAAATTAAGTACGATTATTTTAAAGGGACTTCTTCCGATGATGCAGATAGCTATGTCTCACAATTTGAGTCAATGCAAATAATGAAGGAACTAACGTAGATAAACTACGAATCTTCCCTGATATGCTAAGAAAGCAGGCGTGCATATGGTACAGTCAAGTTGAACCAAGCCGTGTAGGAACCCTGTACTACTAAAAGATGCATTTCTGAACCAATTCAGAGAAATCGGTTACAAATCTAGAATTCTCGGACGTCTGAACAATGTTTAGAAGAAGAATAAAGAATCCTTTCGCAAATATACACGAAAGGTTAAAAATCTTATAGGAAAACTAATCGGTGTATATCCCGTTGATATGCAGATTTAATGGTTTTTGGCTGGTTTACCACCAAAGATTGATCGGTATTGCAAACAAGGGGACATGACCTCCTTAGCAGCAGTAATAGCTAGTGCAAAAAAATTTGAGACCTCGAAACTAGCATGAAAGAGACGCTCAACAAAAAGATCTCGTAAGTCTAAAACTGATGCTAGTGATAGCGATGATGATTTAGATTCTAACTCAAGTACCAGTTCTTCAAGCTCGGAGTCCGAATGCAGTGATTCATCAGAATCAGAAGCTGATAAAGGAGAAAGAAAGAATAAATGACGAACCAAACGAAAAGACGACACAAAAGTTGTCTAGGATAAGTCATCAACTTCTAAAGTTGAAAAGCTTTGGAAGAGTAATATGGCTGACCTTAATAAAAAGTTTAATGACTTGAAAGTGCAAATCTCTAAAGTTGCAGACAAAAGACAAAAAGCGTCTTCTTCCAACTCAAGAATGTGGCATACGAAATGTGGAACTTCTGGACACACTAAGGAAGACTGCACCGCTGTGAATGTCAAATATATTGAAGATCATGCCCAGGAGGTACTTTTTATTTTTCAAAATGATGTGACTACTAACTATGTTTAGGGTACTGCAGCATCAGCCCAGCAGGACAGACCCAAGTTCGTCAAGAAGACATAATCCTCCTAAATTTGTTGGACCAGTGAAGTCTCAAACCGCGACTAAACCAGTGTCGGGCAACTGGTACAACTGTGGAGAGTCGGGACATTTTTCACCTGACTATCCTCAACCGTGAAAGCCGATTGGTTATGTACTGCTATGCTCAAATTGCAGAGAACCTGGCCACAAGTATTCTGACTACCCTCAGCCGCAGAAGCTGCGACCCAAATATCAGTATGTAGAAACACCAGTTGTTACAGACACGAAAGCGAAGGCTTCGACTGATGCTGTTGTGCAAAGAATTGACGTTATTGAAGGAAAATTGGCGAAGACAGGAAACCAATCCCGACCAAGTGACGTGGAGAAGATTTTCAAAGTCACAATGAGAAGCAAAGGCTCCTCAAAACCTGAACAAAAATATTTGACGAAGCGTAGAAAATCCTCGAAGAAGAAATCTTCTAGCAAGTCAACGAACAAATCTACGACTAAAGAAGATCTTAAAGATGGCCCCGACTGTGACCGCGATGTTGCATAGTTATTTGCAAAAGATATCTCAGCAAAAGCAAAGGAAATTATCAACACTGAACTTCAGTCAGCTGCTGCAGAGAAGGTGGTCACTTTCAAGGAAGGGGATGAAAAAATCACGAAGACTAAATTATCTAGTGTTGTTATTAACAAGCCAAT
Source organism: Diphasiastrum complanatum (assembly GCA_029204225.1). Lineage (NCBI taxonomy): Eukaryota > Viridiplantae > Streptophyta > Lycopodiopsida > Lycopodiales > Lycopodiaceae > Diphasiastrum > Diphasiastrum complanatum. The sequence goes on from CM055095.1 coordinate 27,252,097, forward strand.
CTCGAAATCGAAGACGAAGGACTATGACATCATGAATGATATTGGATGTCTTCGTCCGAACATCACTTTTGAGCAGTTGTTGGCAGATGACACTTATTATAGAAAGCAACTGAAAGGTTTTTTTGCCCCTAAAAAGAAAAAAAACGTTTCTCTGCCAGAGGCTGGTGTTTTGTCTATTGATTTAGGTGATCTCGGTGCACCTGAAATTGATGTTACCATTGTGGGGTGCCTAATCGAAAAAGTGCCAATTGATTCTGGTTCCAACGTAAACATAATAACAGAAGACACAGCTCATGCTTTGGGGCTGACTAACATTCAACCAACACAGCAAGACATAAAGTTAGCTGTTCGACGTGATAAAAAACTGTTGGAGAACTGAAGGATGTCACTGTTTACATTCAAGCCAAGCCATTCACAATGAATTTTATAGCTATCAAACCACTCGGTTTGTCATCTTATTCTGTGCTAATTGGACGGCCCTGGCTTTATCAATCAAACGCAAGTGTTCATTGAAAATCCAGAGAGCTGAGATTTCAGACTGGTGAGACCAATAATTGAGCTAAGCCAGCAGAGCAAATAATCACCTGGAGGCGTGACAAATATGAAGATGAAACTCCTTTGTTTGACAACAGTTTTACCTCAGAAGAATCTTCTTATGCCTTAAATATTTTTTCCAATGCATCTGACATCAAAGTGCAGTACTTTGAATGTTATGAGAATGCTGACGAAGAAGAATTCTTCGATGCTTGCAACGCTGAAGCGGATGTTTTGATTGAAGAAATTGAAGTTGCAGACATGAACTCGAAAGAGTCTGATAATTCGAGTGATGAATCTGGACACGAATTTGGTAACAAGAACCAGGCTGATGACAAGAATACATCTATTGAGTCAACCATGCGCAAAATTCATGGCCATACCAAGGCCAGTATGACAGAAGGTATTATATTACCAGATTCTACTGAACTAATTGAACTTGCACCGGTAGATTTGTGCATGTTTCGAAGTCACTTGGAGAATCGGAGTTGGCGGAATTCACTGAATTATCGAAGGAGTATCAAGATGTTTTTGCCTGGTCGTTCGACGATTTGAAGGGTATACCTGCAGAATTCGGAGGGCACTGTATTGATCTTAAGGAAGATGATGTACATGTACGACAGAGACATTATCGTCTCAATCCCAAGTACTCCCTCTAAGGACAAACTCAACAAGCACCTTAAGGTAGGTATTATCTATCCCATCCTAAGCAATGAATGGGTTTTACCCATTGTTGTCGTCCCAAAGAAGAAGACTGACAAAATACAAATATGCCAGGATTTCCGCAAACTCAATGCTGCCACAAGGAAGGACCATCATTCTCTGCCCTTCACTGATTCCATCTTAGATCATGTTGCTGGTCAAGAGCGTTACAGTTTCTGTGACGGATTTTCTGGCTGGTTATAATCAGGTTGGAGTGCAAAAGGAGGAATGTTAAAAGACCACATTCACTATGGATTGGGGTACTTATGCCTACAACAAAATGCCCTTTGGTCTTTGTAACACACCAGCTACTTTTCAGCGAATCATGATGTTAATTCTGCTGCCTTCCTAAGAACTTTTTTTGAAATATTTATTGATGATTTCTGTGTATATAGTAATATCAAGACACACCTGCAGAAGCTGAAATTAACATTGCAATGGTGTCGAGATACTTGTTTATCCCTTCATTCAGAAAAATGTTTTTCGGTATGAAAGAAGGAATATTACTTGGACACGGGATATCTAACAGAGGAATAGAAGTCGACAAAGATAAAGTCTAGCTTATAAAGAATCTCCAGACACCAACCAATTTACATGAACTAAGAGCTTTCTTAGGTCATGTCGGTTATTATCAGAGATTTATTCTAAATCATGCTTCTATTGCTGCCTCTCTAACTCATCTACTCAAGAAACAAGTGGAATACTTGTGGATGAATGAACAGCGGAAAGCATTCGAAGAACTTAAGCAAAGGTTGATCAATGCTCCTATTTTGAGACCACCAAACTGGGCTATTTTCTTTCATAGTTATGTTGATGTTTCTGCATTTGCTATTGGCATTTGTCTGACGTAGAAGGACAACCAGAAGAAGGATCATCCCATTTACTATGTGAGTCGACAGCTCAGTGCCTCAGAGAAGAATTATTTAGCCACAGAAAGGGAAGCACTTGGCATGATTTTCATTGTTAAGAAATCTCGGCATTATTTGCTGGGATAAGCATTTATTTTTCATGTTAATCACTATGCTCTAAAGTATCTTGTAAATAAACCAGATCTATTAGGACGAATTGCTCGATGGGTTCTACTTCTGCAAGAATTCACTTATCAAGTAGAACTTTGCCAAGGAAAGTATCATACAAATGTTGATTATCTATCGCGACTCAACACTGGAAAAATTGAAGAACCAATTGATGATGATTGACGAACATCTATTTGAAATTTCTTCCACCAATTCGATATATTTTGATATCATTACTTATCTCAAGGATCAGAGATATCCGGATGGTTATGATTTGGAGCAAAAGACAGTTTTTCAATATAAAGTAGCACCTTATACGATTATTAACAATATCTTGTACAAACTTGGTGCTGATCATCAGCTACGAAGATGTCTCGAAACAACAGATATTAAAAAGGTTGTTCAAGCCTTACATTTAGAAGATCCTGGAGGACAATTTGCTTTGAAGAATACTGTAAATAAGATATTGACTGCCAAGTATTGGTGGCCAACAATGTTCAAGGATGTATCAATTTCTATTCGTTCGTGCGATCCATGCCAAAGATCTGGTAAGCCTACGAAGGAAATGAATTGGTTGTTGACACCAATCCTGCCTCTTGCACCATTTGAGAAGTGGGGGATTGACTTTGTCAGTCCAATCAAACCTGTGACCCGACATACTAAATGTCGTTATATTCTAGTTGTAACAAATTATGCTACAAAGAACGTTGAACCAGAGGCGACGAAACGAAACGATGTGAAAATTTTATAGTATCATTTCGAGTAGGATCCTCCGAGAAGGTTTCGCGAAACTTTCTAGAATCTTTCTAGCATATTTTTGAAAATCTCTCGAGAATCTCTCGACCTAAAGATGATGGCCACGTGAACATTATTCACGCGTGTGTATATCGACATATCAAAACGGATATTGTTTCTTATTTATTTATTTCTTTTCTTTTCACAAACGGTCTTCCGTCATTACGATCGATTTGTCAAATCATAGTTTGAAACCATGAGCCATGCACGTCCTCCATAAATGGAAATGACAGATGTCATGTCACCATGCCACATCATCATCCCTTCCACACCGCTATTGCATATCATTGTTATTTTCATTTTGCTTCCTTACACTTTCTTCCTACGATTACATGCTTTTTTGCGCTCACTCTCTTTGTGATTAAAGCGATCTTTTGCACCCTATTGCGATCTACGGAGCTATCGTCAATCATTCGATGCAATGGCTTCTGGATCGAGCTCTAGCTCTACTATCATTTGGAAAGTACACGCAGGAATCCGCCTTGCATCCATTCAGTCCTTCTTGGATCGATGCAGGTTGGGTGATCTGAAAGTGATCCTTCCATCATCCTATCTGAAGTTAGTACTGAATTTGTGATTTCCATCCACTCAATCTCTGAAGTGGACTTCAAAGTACATGTGCGAGACAAATTTTTCACCATTACTGAAGACCTGTTCTACACAGTTCTCGGATTACCATTGGATGGAAATATTGTTTCTATGAACAAAGATTCTGTGGATGAAGCGGCCCACTTTCTAAACAGCTGTTTCGTACCCACAAAGGGGTACAAAATCTCAATGATCAGAGATACCACATTTAAGCTGTTCTATAAATATGCCAATCAAGCAATATTTTTTGACAAATGCGGATGCGACAATTTCAGTCCAAAATTTTGGTTATATATTGGATGCATTAGCTGGAAATCCAGTTTGCTTCGGTGTGATTACATACAAGGCTTTTTTACGGTGAATCAAACACCAAAAGTTTTCTGGAGTCGGAGCACATGTTTCTCGATTGTGCGCTCATTTTGAAATTCTAACTGAACAAGAACAAACCATGCTGACTGGAAGAATGTTGGCTCCAAAGCCAATTGATCTTTCTAGCCTCCTGACCGTGCCTATTCCAGTTACATCAGATGCTGCACCAACAGTCGAAGTAGCAACTACCACTGCTATGGAGATTGATGTTGCACCATCCCAATCAGATACAGTTCCAGCCGTGGCTATGGATATAGATGGAGTTGCTGCTTCTGTTGATCCTTCAAAGCTAGCATCTGCTTCCACATCCCAAAAACAGCAGAGTGCATCTACCTCAGATGATGATGCAACTCAATCCGATACATCAGAAAAGGCATGAGTAGCTACTGAAGGCGACACTAGGGCACCTGTTGAAGATGAAGATGAACCAGACAATCAGCCCCAGTGGTTTCGTACCATGACCGAAAGAGCCAAGAATTTAGTGGCTGAAGTCTGTGAGTTTGACAAATATCACCAAAAGCTCACCATGGAGTTTGTCAACTCAGAAAGAAGATGCCAAGACTCTCTAAAGGCGTCCTACGAGAAGATCAATTCGCTCGAATCAGACAACTCGAAACTAATTGAACGAAATCATTCTCTTGAAACACAGCTTCAGACTCTAATAAATGAAGCTGATTCTTTGAAGAAGACAAAAAGACGATTGAGGCCAAGTCTGACAATTTTCAGACTCAAAATAATTCTTTGAAGCAACAACTTTTGGCTGCAAATCAACACAACGTCGCTCTCCAAAAATATTTATAGGAGGAGCGAATGACGCGAATAAAGACAGAAGCTACTTTACCAATGCAGAGTCAGTCACAGTCGACCTCACGAAGCTGAACCAGCTCCAAGTCCAGATGCTCAAAAATTTTCGAGTCGAGTTCTTGCAATCGCTCGAGGATGTGAAGGCTCTTGTCGAGGAAGAGTTGACTGAGCTGAAGGAGCTGTCTAGTAAAGCCACCCCATCTTACAGTGGGCCCGATTCACACAAAGAATACCTTCAGGCCCTGCTCCGCATTGATGACCTCACACAGCAAATCCAAGTTGTGTCTGCCTGTTCCGAAGCCTCAGATCATCCAGAGTATCTGGAGGCAGTCGCGAAGATTGACAAGCCTTCAATCTAATTGTTAACTAGACCCTTTTGTAGGAGCAACGCAACTGTTGTTTTAGAGGTGTGTTTGTTCGTCCCGTAGAACATATATTGATCTCACACTTCAGTCTCGAGCATCGAGAGAGAAGAGTTTATGCATATGTAAGAGGTTGAAGAAGTGAATAGAGTGCTGAGAGTTATTCTCCCTTATCTCTGTTCTCCGCACTGTTGAGTGTGAGTGATCCTGAGTCTACTAGCAATCTCTAACGCATTACATGAATTACTCTCTGATCAGATAGACTCTCTAGTGCATTACAGTCGTTTGTTGTGTATTTGTAAAGCATGCTCTAAAGAACCGTCTTAAAATTATCTTATTCGTCTATCGTGAATACTTTCTTTTTGGCACTCGAATAACGACTAACTTTGGTACAGTCTAGCACGTTTATTGAATAAAGCTATATGAATACATATGAGATGACAGTCCCAGTCTGAAGAATTGAGTCTTTGATCTATGTTCCTTATTGTAATTGACATAAGTTTTTAACGTACTCTAAAACTATTCGTGTCCTTTATCCACTGATTTGGACTTAAGTTGTTGAGGACTTCTGTCTAGAAATGAACAGTTCGCGAACGCGATTAATTAATTGTTTGCACAGCCATGAACACATCGAACATTTCTCGATTCTCTATTGACACCTTAATTAGCCGGTAGCACTATTGTGCTACTCTGATAACATCTCATCTAGAGAAGGTATTTCATTTGATTTGATAGAGGCCAAATTGTTGTTTTGAATTATTAACATTACATTTCCCAAACACAAGTAATACTGGTTACTTTTTAATGCTGTCGACAACCATAATAACACTTGAAACTACTTATCATAAATTGTACCAAATACATAACTTTCTAACGTTGTCCTCTGTGGGAACAATACTATTTACTACAAAATCTATATTAACCTTGTTGGTATAGTACAATATATATCAAATTTTGGAGCCGTTTTCGGGGATAGTCTAGGAAAGTTATAAGAAATCTGACACATCCATCTCCATCTCTAGTATATGTCAGATAGAGAATCCCGATTAGAACGATACCGTAAGCTTAGAGAGGAATTTTTACGAAGACAGAGTGAGAGTACTAGATAGATTCCAAAATTTCCATCCAACACGAAGTAGAGTAGGTGAAGATGAGTACCAAACCTAATAAATCCAGCCCTCTTGAGTCCATAAAAAACCTCAATAAGCTCACCAATGAGATCTCCCTTGCCTTGAAGAAATTGCCTCTCGATTTGCTCCATGTAGTCTTCTCCAACCAACCTTTTGCCATCTTGATCATGAGTGATCAATTCACAATCATATAATCCTTTGAGTTGATGAAAAGATGTGAGATCCATGGAGCCTTGGATCTTCCCAAGAACCAATCTTCCATTGCTCTTTCCTTCATAAGACTCCCTCTTAATGATTGCATCATAAGAAGTAGAAATCTCAAGAACATTAGAAGCCATGAAAAAAATGATTAGTACCTTCAACATAAGGATGATTGAAGTACTCTATTTTTTCAAACAAGAACTTCTACTCAATGATTTAGGTGATGACTCATATGATAATGATTCTCCCTCACTATCATTCACAATGACATCATTCAAAGTACATCCTACTTTGAACTCTTCACATACTTCCTTTCTTCTTGACTCGTGAATATCTCCCTCACCAAGTCTCTTGATAGAACCATTTGATCTACTCTCTTTATGAAGAAATGTGACTCCACTTGCTGCAAAAAATAAAAATCATCTAAATCCATTAAGCCAAGTGTGAAATCGGAATTGATCAAGTATATAACCCTATATTGAGTTTTGACCTACAAAAGATCAATTCTACACATGCAAAAATGTTGATTTTTGAGTAGAAATCAATCTGCGCATGCTCTAGCATTGGTGACTCCTCCAAATCCTTGCTAAATATGGCTGATCCTTTCATAACCTGAAACACAAGAGCTCTGATACCATGTGAAGGATTTCAGATCATTCAAGATCCAATCCATGTCCCTGATCTTTGGTTACAATAAGGAGCAAGCCAACAATCCTGACAATGCAGAAAAAACAGCATCTACATACAAAATGAGATGCAAACTCTAAGAGATACTGATCAAACATGAACCACAACATAAAATATGTTTGGTGTCTGTAAATTATATTACCCTACTGTATTTCACACGTGTGAAACTGAATATAGCAATAAATGATCATTCTACACACAAGATTGCAATATATCACCAAGATAGTGCACCAATGAGTAGTAGAACCCAAAGAGAACCATGTATAATGATGAAATGAGAGAGAGAAGAGAGAAGATGTGTATCTCCACGAGTTACATCCTTTTATAGAGTGTCCAAACCCTATTTGGCCACTTGGCTTTCCCTCCAGAATGTAAACCCTACTATTTTTGGGTCTATATTCAATGTACCCAAAGTTCAAATTTGAATCTCTCTCAAACTCGACTACCAACTTTTTCACACTTTCAAAAAGTGTTTATTGAATGTATCTTAAACTAATATAACTTCAAAATGAAATAACCACGAAATTCAAGACTGCTGAAAACTTCAAGCGAAGAACAATAGCAAGGGACAGTCGAATCAAGTGGCAAATGTAGCTATAGAAGCTCCACAGCCTATTCAAGAAGCAGATCATGATGCCTTCATGACCAACCATCAAGAAGCATCTGGCGACAGTTCTTGGTTCTTGGATTCCGGAGCCACTCAGCACATGACTAGCCTCATTGGCTGTTTCGAGTCCTATATACCTTACAGTACCCAGAAGTTCGTTCACCTTGGTGACAATAGCACACAAGCTATCAAAGGTGAAGGCACTGTAAGATTAAGCTTTGCAAATGATCAATCTAAGCTACTCTCTAAAGTCTTGTATGTACCAAATTTATCTACAAATCTGCTCTTTGTAAGCAGAATCACAGATTTAGGACATAGAGTGGAGTTCGAATGTGATCAGTGTAAAGTAACTGATAGGACTGGCAAGATTCTAGCACTTGGAAAGAGCCATGGATACTTGTATAAATTAAGTCATTGCTTTTCTGCCTCTAGTCAGGCTCTCGGTACTTCAATTCATACAAATAAAGGCTTACTTTGGCATTATAGACTTGGTCATTTAAATCATGTTGTTGTATAACGAATGTCTAGACAATCTATTGTAAAGCCATACATAAGCATAAAAGGATTGAATCTGGTGGCAAAATGCTTTGCACTATTGTGCGTGAACTCAACCATTGGGAGATACTTTTTCAATTAGACTGTCGGTGAGAAACATTTTCTCTAAACATATCTTCCAACATCTAATTGATACGTTCTATCTGCCCATCAGATTTTGGGTGATCTGAAGAACTAAGACTAAGGGTTCTTCAAATACTAACCACCAGAATTTGCCAATGAATTTGAAATTACGGTAACTAAAAATATCATTTAGCAAGCCATACAATCTGAACAACTTTTCAACGAAAAATTGGGCTAGTTCAGATGCCTTGAGAGTTAATTTAGTTGGCATAAATTACACCATTTGTAGAAAAGCGAAGAACTTGAAGCAGCTCAAGCAGAGCTGTCAAAGAAAAACACAACCCTAGAAGAAGCTCAAGGCATGTTTGATGCTACTTTGGAAGTACTTGAGACAATGCAGGATCAATCCAACAATTTCGAAAATGAAAATGCATTACTCAAGTAGCAGTTTCAGACCCTGCAAGCTTCTCTACAGAAAGAAAGACACGCGCAGGCTACTCTACGAAGCACCAACAAGGAGCTGAACGACAAACTCAATGAAGCAATTGTCGACAAGGACAACACTGAAGGACAACACTGAAGTAAACCAGAAACAACTACAAGACTCTGTTGTCCAACTGCTGAATTCCACAAAAATGCTAAACAAAGACAACAAAATTTATGAGAGACAGGTTGAGGAGACGATCTTATGGCGAATAAGCACCGAAGTGACACTTGGAGCCTATGTATCTCATGGAAAATACAGAATTGACCCGATAGCTTGGAAGGGTATCCAAGAGAGAATTATTCAGATCTTCAAGCTACAATATCTCCAACCACATATGGCTGCCTACGAAAAGTTGAAGGAAGAGCTGGAAGAGGCCAAATTTCATTCATGTCAGATCCAGATTCCTGAAGAAGAACCTATCCAACACCAAGAGCAGTCGATGCAGACAGATGCGCCAGTCCATGATATATCAGACAAGGCCATCCAGACTGACTCAGTTTTCAAGCAAATCCATAGCGATCAAGTAGTGCAAACTGATGTCAAGGATGCCGAGAAGCCGAAATCTATTGTTGAAGCTGCTGTAGAAGAACCACTGACTGTAGCAATGATTTCACAGCAGAGTGAAGCTTCACCAAGTGGCAGTGTACAGAGAAAAAATAAGGTAGTCTACTCCCTACTAAGATCAAAATTTACCACATTTCAACAGGAACTAACCGCCTTCTTACCTCCTCTGTTTAGTCCAGAACTCCAATGGAGAATTGTTGGAAGTTAAGCCCACAGTTGTCTCCTTGGAATCACAAATTTAGACAACCAATTTATTTGAAGAACGTCTACAACGGGCTTCCGACTGATCTCCAACAAAGGGTAACCAATCTTGTCATAATTTCAATTTTCAGATGTCAAGTTTAATAACTTGAAGTCATTGAAGATCTCAACAATCCTCGCAGAAAAAGTTGAGTTACCTGTCAATCAAGACTGTCTAGCTGGTAAACATACTAGGAAACCATTTAAGTCAAGCCATCAGCATATTGCTAGAGGATTGCTAGATGTTGTACATTCAGATATTTTGAAAAATCCTTTGTTGAAGGATGCCAAGTATTTTATAACCTTTATTGACAAATTCTCCAGAAGAACGATGGTGTATTTCATAAAGAAGAAATCAAAAGCCTTCAACTGCTCAGAATCTTCAGGATACTGGAAGGACGATCAAGGCCCTAAGGTCAGACAACGGTGGAGAATATATCTCTGTCGAGTTTAAGGAGTACTGCCAAAGCCAAGGCATTGAGCAGCAGTTCATCACTCCTTACAGTCCTCAGTCTAATGGCTTAGCTGAGAGGAAGAACCGTACTCTGGTCAACTCTGCTAAATGTATGTTATCGCATGCATCGTTGCCCAAGAGATTCTGGGCTAAAGTTGTGTCCACTGCAGCTTACGTCCATAACAGATGTTCGACCAAGGCCCTCTTAGACAAGACACCCCATGAGGTGTGGATATGCTCTAAGCCTTCTTTGAAGAACTTAAGAGTGTTCGGGTACATTGCCTACGAGCAAATCCAAAAAGACACAAGGAAGAAATCGGACTTCCAAGGTCTCAAGACCATCTTGATCAAATATACTTCATCTGGTAATACCTACAAGCCGTACGATCCTGATACCCAGCAAATCTTGTATAGCTGGGATACAGTCTTTATCAAGGATTAGTTCATCGACCTCAAAGACAAGGATATTGCTCAAGAAAAATCTACATCTCCTGCCATTGACACGACAATCCGAGCCTTTGGCTTAGGCGTGTCTATTGTCGACCCACTTTGAGATAGCGAATCAGACGAAGATGTTGTTGCTACCCAGCAACAAGTCCCAGGATGTGGTTCATCAGTTAAAACATCCCAGAAGATCAAGCCGAGTGTGCACACAGTTCACGAGGTATACTCCTGAGTCTACCTATCTCTTAATGCAGGAACCGACGACAGTCGAAGAGGCACTCAACCAACCAAACTCTGATCTCTGGAGAGAAGCCATGGACAGAGAGTATTCCTCTCTGATCAAGAATTAGACATGGTCATTAGTCGAAGCTCCTATTGGCTGCAATATTATTGATTGCAAGTGGATTTTTAAGATCAAATATAATGCCAATGGAGCAATTGATCAAAGGAAGGCTAGACTAGTAGCACGAGGATTCACCCAGATTCCGAATGTCGACTACAGTGAGACTTTTAGTCCAGTCATCAAACATTCGACGATCCGAATGCTCTTGTCTTATGTTGCAACTGCCAAGCTCGAAGTACATCAACTTGATGTACAAACAGCCTATCTGAATGAAGTCATACAAGAAGATATCTATATGATCCAGCCCGAAGGATACATTCTAGAAGGCATGAAGAATCATGTCTGTAAACTCCACAGAGCACTGTACGGCTTGAAACAGTCTGTTAGAGCATGGTTTCAGAGGATCAACACATTTCTCATTGAACAAGGATTCAAACCAAGCACTGCTGATTGCAACGGTTATTCAAAAATCAGTGCAGCAATCCTTCATTATCATCACCTTGTATGTTGATGATACGTTGCTCTTCAGCAACAATACCAAAATGATCAAGGATGCAAAACATATGTTGTTCTCATAATTCAACATGACTGATCTGGGCGAAGCTCACTTATGTCTTGGAATTCAAATCCACAGAGACAGAGCAATTCGACTTATTTACATCACTCAACAAAGGTATCTTCACAATGTTCTTAACAGATACAATTTCATGAATTGTAAATTAGCTCACTCACCAATGGATCCAGGCATGCATCTGTCAAATGACCAATGTCCCCAGACCAAGCAAGAAAAGGACCAGATGAGAGAATACTCATATCGATCGATACTTGGATCTCGTACGCAATGGTCTGTACAAGACCAGATATCTCTTTTGTTGTAAGCTCACTTAGCCAATATATGGCTGATCTTGGCATTATCCATCGGAAGGCTCTTATTTGAGTCATGAGATATATTTAAGCTACCATGACCAGTGCATCTGCTATGGAGATGTCAGCAACGACAATCTTCATCAGCTCAGTGGCTATTCTGATGCAAGCTAGAGAGGAGATGCAGACAATCATAAATCCACATCTGGATTTACATTCTTCTTCAATGACGGTCCTATTTCATGAAACAGTCATAAGCAAACCTCTATTGCACTTTCTTCTACTGAAGCAGAATACATTGCTGCTTCTCAATCTATTAAGGAAGCATTTTGGTTGAGAAATTTGCTGTAACCAATAACCATATACACTTGGAGTGACCGGTTATCCATATCAGGACTTATATAGGACATGGACATAACATTCTTCCCCCCCTTAAACCAGTTTTGTCCTCAGTGTGAAGATTATTAAGATATTATCTTCCTATCTCGAGTTTGGGGCCATGTCCATGGTTATTTCCATTGTATTTCCTGTTGTACATAAAAGATATGTGAATTGAGCACATAACCTTCTAGTATAGGTCGGATTTGAGTTAGATAGATTCAATGTTGATGACATGCAGAAGTTTAGATAGCATGCAATGTCATATTGTATGCATGCAAGCCACATGCAATCAGTGCATGCAACATGCAAAGTGGTTTCTGTGATCTACACATGTCTAGGCAGTCTTATGAGTTGACATGCAGTACATGCAATATCCATGCATGCAGTTACACATGTGGATCTCTGGTAGGTGAATTAGTTAAGTTAAGTGGAGTTTCCATGCAACTCCACTATAGGAATTTGAGTCTCTCTCATGTAGGGAAATCTTGGCATGTTTTGCCATATTGTGAATAATGAGATTTTGGTGTTCTGGACTCATTATCACTCTACCCAAGTTTTCCATCATTGATTTTCTCTCTCTACCCAAGAGCACCCTGTTTTTCCCATACTAAGCACTTAGAATTATTTCTGACATTCATTTCTCATAGTGAGAAGTCATCAGATGTGTGCCATTGTGCTCTTGCCATAGATTTTTCAAGTATATTGTTCTTTGATCAATCTCGATCCTGTAGGGTGTGTGGTGAAGTTCACACATGCTAAAAACCTCACATGGTATCAGAGCTTCATGCTTTGAAGAGGTGAGGGTGTATACATCATATCATCAGTGCCTTTGCTTGTAGGAACTCAGATTTGGGAGAGGGATTCAAACTCGTTGAGAGACAAGCTATTTGTGGACCATAAGTAGATCAAAACGAGCCTGATCTGATCCAGCAGAGCGCTGTACGGACAGAGTGCTCACACGTGTGAAATCAGCCCTCATTAATTGAGTGCTACTCTTTAGATTTGATCCAAATTTGACGTTCTATAGCTTGTTGAATAGGTGTTGAAAAGTAGAATGTGTTGCTCGAGTTTCTAAACCAATTTGATTTGTTTTTAGAAGAGTTTTAGGCAATCAAAGAGTTTGAGAGGGTACTCAACTCTTGGAATATGTCAAAGTGAACACACATCTGTCTTTTTCACCAATTTCATCATTTTTCACTGTCAATCAAGTAGAATTGGATAGAAGTGAGTGTTCTAAGGTCTTAGACTTTTCATTTCACACAAATTACTGTGTTTGAGTTGAAAGTAAGTTCCTAGAGAGTTTTTCAGTTCTTTGAAACTCGTGGGAGAGATAGACTTCTTACTTGCATGTGCTGCTTTTTTGTGACTGAAGCAAGATCCAAATTCAAGATAGATTGATTTTTTGTGTTAAGAATTTGTTCTCACATCTATTGCTAGATTTCATAGGTTGGATCAACATCAGTATTAGATCCTAGATTGAGATAGTAAGCAACATCCTTTCAACTCCGTTTTTAGTCATTACTAGAATTTCTCATAGAGAAGATGTCTTCATCTGGTTCACATTTCTCGGAGCATAGTGAGAGGTTAACATCTTTAAATTATGTAATGTGGAAGATCAGAATGGAATTGAAGAACCTGTTGAAGCTGAAGAAGAACCTGTTGCACCTAATGAAGCTGCAACATTTCACAAAAGAACTAGAACTGCCCTTCATTTCATAAAAATGAATGTAACCAATGAAGTGTTAAGAGAGATCAGTACATGCACCACTGCCAAGGAAGCTCGTAAAAACAATATATGAAATCAAGAATACTTCTAGATTGCTTACACTTAGAAACCAAATATTTCTACGTTATCAAAGAGTAGATGAGAGTGCTTCATCACATGTCATGACAATTAAGGATCTTCATCAAGAGTTAGCTGGTATTGGTGATGCTCTTAAGAACACTGAACTTTTTCAAGTAGTCCTTGATAGACTTAGAGATGAGTATGACAATATTGTGCAGACTTATGTTGTCAGAGAGGATCTTCCATCCTTGGAGACACTACAAGGTGTTCTCATTGCTGAAGAAAACAGGCAAGAGAACAAGATGCTGAGGATCAACAGACTTTCATTGAAAGATGGTGGAGATGACAAAGCACTCTTCATCATAGACAAGTCAAGAGGCCAGGGCAAAGGACAACAACACTTCAAGAAGGACAAAACCAAGGAAGGTGGTGAGGATCAGTCCTCACAAGCTTCAACATCCAGTGGCAAGAAGAAGTTGTCAAAGATCAAGTGTTTTTTCTGTGGCAAGAAAGGACACTATGCATCAAACTGTTTCAAGAAGAAAAACCAATCTAAGCAAGCTAACCTTACTAATGAGGATGAGTGTGAGGGTGTTGAGAATGAAAGAGAGAATTCATTAATGATGTCTACTTTTTCATCTTTTCTTTTTAAGAATGAAGAAGTTTGGTGGATAGATAGTGGCTAGTTCCCATATGTCTAGTTCTAGAAATTCTTTCAATAGTCTCATGCCATATCTAGGTGCAAAAAGATCAATCTATATTGCTAATGATGTAGAGTGTAGGATTGATGGAATAGGTAGTATTCCACTGCATGCATCATCATCTTACATGATGTACTTTATGTACCTAGATTGACCAAGAATCTCATTAGTGTAGGATAGTTGTTTGCCAGTGGATTGGATGTCGATTTTCAAGTTGACAAGTGTATAATCTCAAGAGAAAATGAAGAGGATCTAGAATTGGCAAGTTGTACAAACTAGAGTCTAAGCAAGTGGAAGCGACTCACATGTTTTGGAGAATTTTCTTGTATAGATGATGTTATGCAAGTGGATATTGGTTCTCATGGTTTTCATACTAGAAAAGCAAGTAATGGATCTGAAAAGAAAAGTTTTTTCAAGACTTTGATGGTCAAGAGGAAGATCAAGAGGTTGATCTCAAAGGGCTTCAACAACACAAAAGAAAAGGTGGCAATTTGGAGCTAGTCAAGAGCATCAAAGGAGAGGTAATTGGCAAAGATGTTAGGGATCTGTTTTTGCAGCTTATTAAAGATTCAAGTAAGGTCAAAGGAGCAGCAAGGAAGTGTTGTTCAAGTTTACTTTACTTGTTTCGTCTCATGTTTGAGCTATTTCATGTGGATGTGTGCAAATTGTCAAGATATGGACAAACTAGCTACATTGTCTTGCAATATCTTATTGTTAGAGTTGTACTAGCATTCTTGGCTGGTTTTGTTGATGGAAATGAAGCTATTGGAGGTTCATTATGTCACTCATCCATGGTTACATTCTCAAGTGTTGAGCTACTTGGTGCCAATGCTTGGAGATTGTCAATTTTTGGTGAATTCATGGTCATTTTCTTGTGTCAAGTAGATCTTGAAGATGGACTAGTGCAAACTACTTGGTTTATGGAGTCATGTGGTGCTTGCTGGATTTGCATCATTTATGTACTCACCTACTCATGAATTTCCAAGGTTTGATGATTTCTTGTGGCAAGATGGAGATGGAGGCTCATTCATGGAGTTTTATGGAGGAGACATATCAAGAAAGGACAAAGTTGGAGGAGACAAGCAAGCAAATGGTCATCACTCAGATTTATTGTTTGGTTGCTATAATTTTCCAGAGATTCCAAACATGGAGGAATCATTTTATTCACATTCTATTTGGTTCTTCACGTTCTAGTTATATCTTGATGTGTAAAATTGATGTAAGAAAATAGTGAAGCATCCAATTTGGACACTATTCTCTATATCAATTATGAAAGATACTTTAGAAACCTAGAAAGGAGATCTATACTTAGGATGGAGATCATTCTAAAGTTGGATAAAAGTTCTATTGTCAAAACTATGCCAAAACTAGTTGAAGAGGGAGTGTGAGAGATTTCAACTAGTTTAGTCTAGTTTAGTCATATTTTGGTAAATTGTCAATAAGAGGCCAAAACTCATTTTAGACTTAGAGATAAACTTTTTGAAGTTATATTAGTTTGAAATACATTCAATAAGGACTTTTTGAAAGTGTGGAAAAGTTGGTAGTCGAGTTTGAGAGAGATTCAAATTTGAACTTTGGGTACATTGAATCTAGATCCAAAAATAGTAGGGTTTAGATTTTGGAGGGAAAGCCAAGTGACCAAATAGGGTTTGGACACTCTATAAAAGGATGTAACTCGTGGAGAGACACATCTTCTCTCTTCTCTCTCTCATTACATCATTATACATGGTTCTCTTTGGGTTCTACCACTCATTGGTGCACTATCTTGGTGATATCTTGCAATCTTGTGTGTATAATGATCATTTATTGTTATTTTCAATTTCACACATGTGAAATACAGTAGGATACTGTAATTGTACAGACAACAAACATATTTTATGTTTTGGTTCATGTTTGATCAGTATTTCTTAGAGTTTGCATCTCAATTTGTATATAGATGCTGTTTTTTCTACATTGGCAGGATTGTTGGTTTGCTCCTTATTGTAACCAAAGATCAGGGACATGGATTGGATCTTGAATGATCTAAAATCCTTCATAGTATCTACAAAATAGCTTCTTCTTTGTCTGTGGATTTGACTGTTCCTTGTGCTGAGCTAGTTTCTAGTCTGGTTTTGATTGCTTCGGGTCTTCTTCTGCTTTGTCATGCTCTTGTTGGTGTACAAGGCGTGAGAATCAGCTGAGGAACTCGAGGCTTCATTCCTTCGCGTGTCTTCCTGCAACAACATAGTAATGACTCTTGAAAGAGTCAATTCTGGATGAGTCATGATGATCATCACCCAGCTGTCATAAGAGGTTGGCAAGCTTGTAAGTAGTTGCATCAATGCGTCTTGATCGTCTATGACAGATCCGACAGCGGCCATTTGTCTTAGCTGGTTCTTGAATTGATTAATGTGATTCTGCAGAGAATCACCATTCGTCATCTTGAGGGAGTAGAATTTCTTCCTGAGATGTAGCTTAGAAGTTATATCTCACAATTCGTATAGTGTGTTCAAGATGTCCCAGACTTCTTTTGATGTTTGAGCCTCATATATATGGCCGATCTGGGTATCCGTGATGTTGAGGATGATCAGCACGAAAGCTTTTTCATCCTTCAGCTTCCATCTGGCAATTGTCGCGTTGTCCGCTTCGGGTTTCCCTTCTGCACCTGTAACAACGTCGAACAATTCTTTTGCCATTAGTACAATTTTCATCTTAAATTTCCACAGATGGTGATTGGCTCCATCAAGCTTGTCCATGATAGGACTGGCTTTCCCTTGGGAATCCATGTGAAAGAATTAGTCTAAGTGATAGGAGAAACTATCAGTGACTTAAGTATGGAAATTTGATATTTATAGAACAAGAAAACAATTACTCTATCGGCTAGTAGAGTTGTACTGTGGAAGCTTATCAAGCTATGAAAATAGCTCTGATACCATGTTGTGGAGAGAGGGGGAGAATAAATGACAAACACGAACGAGAAACAAACTTGAACAAGAAGCGAACGAGAAACGAACTTGAACAGAAAATGTTCGTGCGTAGCAGAATGAGTTTAACGACTCTCTCCAAAAGCATGACTACGCCTATCAGAATGAGCAAAATTTTAGTGATAGGAATCACAGTCATTCTAGATTACGCAGCCAAACATTTAATGGATGAAGTGCTAGATGAATAATTTATCACGAATTGCAAGACAAATTATCTGTCGCGAATTATTCGCGAAGAGCTAGACTGTGCTCGACTGATAATTAGTCGCAAATTATTCGCGAAAGACGAGACTAAAAGTTGATTGTCTATTACCAGAAAGAGCAACTAGAAAGATCAGACAAAATGAAGAACAAGCATAGCAATATTAACACATATCTGAATGCAGAACAAAGAGCTATATCAGATTAAGTATGTCATGTATACAAGTTAATAATGTGGTAGAGCACAATACAATCGTGGATGAAACCGCGTGCCCTACGGAGGAATAAAATCTCTTCTCTTTTCTCGCTTCTCATCTAACTCTCTCTATATATTGAATACACGAATGGTATTCAATATATATATACATAATATTACAAGCGTGCTGATGTGAAAGTACAGACTGGATGTGCTGTCTATAGGAGATAGTGGGTGGCTGCAATCGTTGTCCAATCTGTTAGCGCAACTGCATGAAGTGAGCGTAAAAAGTGTGTGACATCAGCCAGTGCTGAAGTGAACGTTGGTGATGATGCAAAAAGTGGATCACTCTTACGAATGGCCTTAGGATAAGATTTACAGGGTGCCTTAGCTTTTAGGGCACCTTCGGCATTCTGTAGGATAGTGTCCCCTTTTCGCCTGTCACCATAACCTGTGTAAAAACACAGTGTTCGCAATTCTTTCGCCCTTTATTTGTCTGTGCGAATTTGCATGTAAATATGCAGGCTGCGTGACAACGTTAGTAGATATGCAGCAAGAATGGAGGCAAACTAAAAAATGGGATTTAGGAGAGTAGAAGGAGTAAATCCAACAATACTTTGTGTGCCAAACCTGGTGGTTTGATGGTGTGCTAGAGTTTGAGTCAAGTATAGGGTATAGGGATATATATAACATCTTTTGGACACTCCAAACTCTGCTGCAGTTTATTTCTTTACTCCTATCACATTTGAGCTTAAGGCAGAGTGTTAGAAATCAGAGTTGATCTGATTCATATTTTGTAAGCTTCAAATGTGATACCGTGATTAGTGTACAATTAATTAGATTTGCTATATTTCGTTGTGTTCGGGATGTGACCCACTATTGTCAAATTAGTCAGGCACTGATCTCGTAGAAGGCTACTTGGGCTAGCCGAGTAGCCACACACGTAGGAAAATTAGCTTGTACAATATATTTTAGCTTTGTTATGCTATACTCAGGGGCATGTCCTGGGTTTGTCAATATTTTAGCCCATGTTGGGCCTTTTAGTCAGACAGGTGCCTTTTTGGTGTGTTGACACTTGTCGAGCCCATGCATGTCGGGGCTTCTGGCATATGGACAGTTTTCTCTTTGTAATCTAAAGCTTTTGTTGTGCCATCTTTGAGAGCTCGTGAGGAGTGTCTATGGTGATTGATTGATGTGATCTGCATACTACACTAGATCCTAACAGGATTTTAACACTTTCAACTATTGTTTATGCATTGCATCTATTGTTGTGATTGATTGTTGCATTGTCTATGAGCAGCGTATCTAGGTCCAATAACCTATTGCATTGTATAGTGCACTTCCGCACAAAATAGGTGCACACCGCTAGGCTTTCTTCAGCATGGTATCAGAGAGGATTCATTAGATACAATATGGCTACTACAATCTAGGCGAGGATTACAATCAATCTTGATGGTGCAAATTATCACGTGTGGAAGTTCAAAATCAAACCTATCCTCCGTAAATGAAAAAATCATCATGCAGATTGAAATTTGCCAAAGCAGTCATAAAGCGTGGGAGAAGCTAAAGCATAAGTACGAAGTGAGGACAACCACATCAGTCATGCACCTCCACAATCAGCTACAAAGCTTGCGATGGGATGACAATGAATTGGATCAGCATGTAGAGAAGATCAAGATGATCTTCGCTCAGCTCTCTACATCTGGACAAGAGCATCAAGTCCCAACACCTCAGCAGCTGATGTACTTCATGAAATCTCTACCCTCATCCTACCAACTGCTGAGACTGCTCATCCTAAGCATACCTAAGATGACATTTGAGAGGGTAGTCAATCTCGTTGCAGACAAAACTAATGATAGATGAAGGAGAATCAAGCAGCGACCAGGAGAAGGCCCTTTATATAAGGGGAAAGAAAAAAAACAAAAACATGCCCAAGATCGACAAGACTCAAATGAGGTCTTCCACGAAGGGCAACTACAACAAAGAGCATACATGATGTCGAAGACATTGAAACTCTACAGTTCCGTACCTTGTCGGAACATTCAGAGCTTCAAGGAGCACTCTATGTATCTATGTTGAGAAGAGATCTACTCTTTGTGTCGAGGATAACAGATCTTGGAATACATACGAGTCCTCGACGGAAATGCATGCTAAATGGTCGAGCACAGATCGAATAAGTTGTTGACTATCGGATCAAGACAAGGTAATCTATACCAATCCAAGATCATCATCAACTATGATAGAATATTGATTGCATCTGATAATGAAAATCATCTCTGGCATAGACAAATGTATCATCTAAACATGAGGATTCTGTACAAAATGGACAAAAAGGAAGTTGTGAGTGGTCTGAAGATTATAAGTCTAGACTCCGACTTCTACGAAGCCTGTCAGAAGGGCAAGCAACATCGAAGTCCATTTGTGCATGAAGGAAAGAGAGCCAAGGGCATCCTTGAGCTAGTTCACTTAGATGTCTACGGACCGATGAAAGTCGACTCCCTCTCTGGATCAAGATACTTCTTGACGTTCATAGATGATTACAACAGGATGACAACAATATACTAATTGAAGAAGAAGTCCAAACTGTTTAATGGATTCAAGAAGTTTGTGGCATTTGCAGAGTGTCATACCTCCAAGAAATTTCAGACTCTCAGGTCCGACAATGGAGGCAAGTATTCGAGCAAGGAGTTTTCAAGCTTCTGCTAAGACAAAGGAATCGAACATCAGTTCACACCTGCCTATATACCACAATATAATGGTGTAGCAGAAAGATGAAATAGAACTCTAATTGAAGGAGCCAAATGCATGATGGCTCAAGCACAATTGCCAAGTCAATTTTGGGTTGAAGCAATTGCAGCTGCTATACACCTGCAGGTACACCTACAAAATAAATAGATAACGACGACGCTGGAGAACAAGACGTGGTACCAAATGGGGACGGGTGAGAAGCACGATCCATCGTATGTATGAGTATTTGGATGTGCAGCATACATGCACATACCAAAAGAGAAGAGAAGAAAATTGGATGAAAAGTCAGTGCAAACTATGATGGTCAAATATTTGAACGGCTCGCAGATCTACCGACTCTACAGTCCAACCTCAAAGAAGGTGGTAATGAGCAGAGATGTGAAGTTCGATGAATCGACGTTTTTAGGAGTCAAAGAATCAAGAGGCCATGAAATCTTCTCAATACTTCCGATTG
This sequence comes from Diphasiastrum complanatum, assembly GCA_029204225.1. Taxonomy (NCBI): domain Eukaryota; kingdom Viridiplantae; phylum Streptophyta; class Lycopodiopsida; order Lycopodiales; family Lycopodiaceae; genus Diphasiastrum; species Diphasiastrum complanatum. The sequence goes on from CM055095.1 coordinate 27,273,336, forward strand.
AAGATGGAGTTTCGGGCTAGACATCGAACCAAAATGTCGAACCACGGACTCTAGAACAAGAAAATGAAGACCAGACTGTTGAAGAAATCGAACAACAAATACACCAGCAACAACAAACCCAACCAAGAAGGTCGATGAGAATCAGAAGACCCCATGATAGGTTCATCGACAACCTTCAATGGAGATAGGACACAGACGTCGAACTCTGTAGCTACACTAAAGGACCAACGACTTAGAATTTGCTTTGCACAAGAACACAAATCATGCTACACAGTAACTTAGACAGAAAATCACTCTCCTCAGCAAGCTCACATAGCAACTGTATTTCTCAAAATGAAATTACACTGTACATATAGTTGTTCACTCAGACAACCCATGCATGACCCAGATTGCCGTTGGCGGGACACGTGTCCCGTCGACTTGCCTCGTGCCAACTGATCCTTATCCACTGATAGGACCCACAGTACAGTAACACAATGATTCTAACTTTAATTCTAACTCTCTCCCTTAAAGTAGAGTCACTTTTTATGCAGTCATATACATAGCTTTAAAGTCAACAAACTTTAAATATAGAAAGTTTTGATCTAAACATATCAAACTTTTCTCCAGTAAGTGGCTTAGTGAAAATATCAGCTAGTTGTTCTTCTGTGCTACAATGAACAACATGAATTTCACGACTCAGCAGCCTCTCACGTATGAAGTGATATTGAATCTCAATGTGTTTAGTTCTCGCATGGAACATTGGATTCCGTGTAGCTGAATGCCACTCTGACTGTCGCTATGTAAAGTCGTGGGATTTTTCTGCTTCATGCCAATTTCTTCCAAGATTTGTCTCAACCATATAGCTTCTTGTGCAGCACTACACATTGCCTTATACTCTGCTTCTGTGGTGGAAAGAGCAATTGTACTTTGCTTCTTACTAGACCAGAAAAAGCAATTACCACAAAACTGGAATATATATCTTGTGGTGGATCTACGATCATCAAAATCACCTCCCCAGTCTGCATCCACATAGCCACACAACTCAGGTAAACCATCATGCTTCCTGTAAATCAAGCCATACTTTGAAGTACCTTTCACATAACGCAAAATTCGTTTAGCTGCTTTCCAATGTGTTTCCGTAGATGCTACCATAAACTGACTTACAATGCCAACAACATAGCATATATCTGGTCTAGTTGTGGTAAGGTAAATCAACCTCCTTACTAACTGTCTATATAGCGTAGCATCAAATGACTGTGATTCATCAAGCTTAGAAAGCTTTTTACCTGGTTCAATAGGAGTGTTTACTGGTTTGCAATCCTGCAACCTAAACCTGTGTAGTAACTCTTTGACATACTTCACCTGTGTTAAACCCACTTCATATCCTTTTTGCCACACTTCTACTCCAAGGCAGTAATGCATCAGGCTGAGATCCGTCATCTCAAATTTTTCCATGAGGTCTTTCTTGATCATGTCTATCATCTCTTGATTATTTCCCCTAATAATCAAGTCATCAACATAAAGAGCAATCAAAGCAACCATACCATCAAAGCATAAGACATATAGATTTGGATCAGAATGTGTTCTCACCATCCCCTTTGAACGAAAGTAGGCATCAATCCTGCTATACCACGCACGTGGTGCTTGTTTAAGACCATAAAGCACTTTCTTCAAGCGACATACTTTATTTTCCTGTCCTTTCGTTACAAAGCCTTCAGGTTGATCCATGAACACTTCTTCTTCTAACTCACCATTTAGAAAAGCAAATTTCACATCCATCTGATGCAAAGGCCAACCAAAATGTGAAGCTAAAGCAATAAGTAGACGTAGAGTATTCCACTTACACACCGGCACAAAGGTCTCTTCATAGTCAATGCCTTAATTTTGTGTGTACCCTTTGATTACCAATCTTGCTTTGTGCTTTGCTATACTTCCATCTGCATGGTACTTAGTCTTGTATACCCAAGGTTTCTTGCCAACTGGTGGTTCTACTAAGTCCCATGTGCTATGCTTAGCAATTGACTCCATCTCCTCTCCCATGGCCTTGATCCAAATGTCATCATCCTTCGCTTCACCATAAGTTGAAGGTTCTTTGCTTTGAATAATGTTGGATAACTGAGCATAATTTGCTTCATACCTTTCAGGTAGTATCTTCTCTCTTGTTGATTTTCGTAGCTCTCCCTGGTTAGATGATCCTGGAAAGTCATCTATATCGTGACTCTCCATCAATCTCTCAAACCACTTAGGGAGCTTTTTGTCAGGTGATCAGCTTCCTTGTGAAAATGTATCCCACGGTACATCCTTCTCCTTGAATTTGTCACCTGCAATTTCAATCCTTCTTGCACCAAAAGGTTTGTCCCTACCTCTCCAACCTGTTTCTTGAGGTTGAGTAGTAGTATCTTGAGATGTATCCTCATGTTTATCACTCGGAAGGTCATGGATCATCATCAGGTGATATCCTCACTATACCATTTTTCCTACTGGATGTGTCTATCTTCTCAGCATCTTCGTCTTCATACATCTTGGATTCATCAAAGATAACATCTCGGCTTATATGGATTTTGTTTTCGACTGGATCAAAACATCTATAGCCCTTCACGTGATCATCATATCCTAGGAATATGCACTTGATAGCTTTTACATCAAGTTTACGTCTTTCTTCCTTAGGAATATGTACAAAGGCCTTACATCCAAAGATTTGCAAGTGGTTCACCTTTGGCTTCTTCTTTGTGAATGCTTCCTCGGGTGTTATTTTTGGTATGGCAATGGTAGGACTTCTATTTTGAAGATAGACTGCCGTGCTACATGCTTCTGACCAAAAATCTTTTGGTAATTTCATCTCAGCTAGCATAGATCTGGCACTTTCCACAATAGTACGATTTTTGCGCTCAGCTACACCATTGAGAGCAGGAGTATGAGCTTGCGTAAATTGTCTTTTAATCCCACATTGATCACAAAGATCATTGAAGTCATTAGACTTATACTCACCTCCACTATATGATCTTAGGACTTTGATCTTCTTATCTGTCTGATTTTCGACCAAGTTTTTGAAGTTCTTGAAGTTATCAAAAGCATCTGATTTCTTCTTCAAGAACTAGATCCACGTCTTACATGGCATATCATCAATAAAGGTCATGAAATAGAAGGCTTTTCCTAAGAACATGGTCCTCATGGGCCCGCATAGATCTGTGTGGATTAGATCCAGGATGTTCTTTGCTCGTGCAACACCCCCTTTATTGAACTTCTCTCGATGCTACTTCCCATATATACAAGATTCGCACATCAATTTCAAGTGATCTTCTATTGTAGGCAGTCCTGTTACCATCTCCAATTTTCTCATCAAACTGAGGCTTCCCAAGTTCAAGTGACCAAGCCTCTTGTGCCTCACCCTCATCGACAAGGTTACCTACTTGTTTTGGTTTCCCCTTGCCTTGTTCCGCTAGGAATTTGCGACATTCACTCTTCCAGTGGCCCTTTTTACCACAATGGAAGCACTTGCCTTTCTTCTTAGTTTTGCTGGAAGATCCCTCATCCTCCCGAGACTTGGCAAATTGCTGTTTAATCTTCTTCTTGCCCTTGCCCTTGCCTTGTTTTTGGCGTGTCGCAAGTGCTTGATCATCAGTATTTTGACGTCTAGCTTTCACCATTTCTCATCGTTGCTCTTCCTGCATCAAGATTCCTGTGAGCTCGTCAAAGGTTGGCAATCTTTCTCTTGATGCTATTCTGCTCACAAACATCTAATAGGGTTCTGCAATGCCACATAATGCATTATGCACCAGCTCCACATCACGTATGCGCTCTCCAATAGAATGCAGTTCATCTCTCATTGTCTTGATTCTGGTCATGTACGTCTGAATGTGCTCTCCTTGCTCCATGCAGACACTATTCAGCTTTGACTTCAGAAACATGATCCTTGACGGATTTGACGTCTCGACTGCTCCTTTAGCACATCCCATGACTGTCTGGATGTAATAGCATCACAAATGTGGGTAATGATGTGATCCTTCACTGACAAGTTAATGAAGGTCAAAGCTTTCCTCATCTTTTTGTCGAACACTTTGATGTCTGCTTCATTTGGCGGCCTTCTCTCATCACCTGTGATGACTTCCCACACATCTTTCTCCATCAGTATGTTTTTCATTTTGAATTTCCACACTGCATAGTTGGAAATCTCGTCCAATTTGCTACTTTCACTCAAAATGGACTCTCCCATGTTTGCCATCGCAAAACTGCTTGAAACTTCTGCCTTAGGCTAAGAACAGTATGTCGAGGCCAACAGTGATGTCAGAAGTTGAAAATAATGACCTGCACTTTTTTCTTACCAGGCCACTCGCCGCTTTTCCACCAATTTGAAAGCCAAAATTGGCGTCGCCTTCCAAAATGCACTCAGTCGTCAATTCCCAACAACGTGCCCAGTGGAATGGTGAAACTACTTTTGGCGTACTCCGAACACTTTCTCCGCTGCCACCACTCTGTTTTGTTGTACCGTACTTGTAGGTACAGTCCGGGTGCCCTTCGTTTGGAGGTTATAGCCTTTCGTTTGGGTCAAAACGGGCAAAGGACCCAAAAATAGGGACTTTTCTAGCTTTTGAACTGTTTTTTCACTTTGAAGAAACTTCACTCTTCACTTGTGAAGGGACCCAACTCAGCTTTCAGTATGAAAATTTTTAATGAAGTTGAAGGCCAGAATGCACTTCAATTCTTCAAGACCCTGTTTAAAGCTCATCCAATGGCTGAACCAAATCTTGTGGTTCAAATTTCTCTCCCATCATAGATTCTGGACCGTTGATTCATTTGACACCTCATCTAAAGGTTCAAAGTACATCTGGGCATCGAACCAAACTCCTGCATATGCTATGAACTTCGGTACACTGAGTTCTTCATCGCGTTGGTCGCGCGAACTGCCCGCGACTTCCCTGCCTGCGGTCGCGCCTCCCTTCTCTGAAAAACATCAGATCAAGCTCTCCTGTGGATCATTTTGAGCACAATCTGAGGCCTGGAGCAGGGTCACCCTACTGAATCCATGACTATAGAGTGTTCAGTCAGAAAATTCCGTGGAGAAACGTAACCCCAAGTCCGGTTTCAATTTTCAGCTGGCTTCGAAATTGTCAAATTTTCACCAAATTTTTTCCTGTCTGATGCTATGCACAAGCTAATAATCCCTCTGTTGAGCTTAGCAAGCCTCTATAAATTAGAAACCGTGCACCACTGCTTCTCTTTCCGTCTTCAACCCGCCGTAAAACCCCAAACTCTCAGAAGACAGTTCTCTCGAAGCTCTCTTCAACGGCGACAATGTACTGTGTACACTCCCTGTACGGCTCTGATACCAACTTAGAATTTGCTTTGCACAGGAACACAGATCATGCTACACAGTAACACAGACAGAAAATCACTCTCCTCAGCAAGCTCACATAGCAACTGTATTTCTCAAAATGAAATTACACTGTACACATGGTTGTTCACTCAGGCAACCCATGCATGACCCAGGTTGCCGTTGGCGGGACGCGTGTCCCGTCGACTTGCCTCATGGCAAGGCCAGCTGATCCTTATCCACTGATAGGACCCACAGTACAGTAACACAGTGATTCTAACTTTAATTCTAACTCAACGACATATCTTGAAGGAATCCAGAACCTAGTAGAAGGGGATTTTTGGAAGCAAGCTGCGTCAAAAGAGATTGAATCGATGAAGCAGATTAGGCGTGGACACTTGAACCACTTCCTAAAGGAAAGAAGGAAGTCGCCTATAATTGGGTATACAAAAAGAAGCTGAGATCAGATCGAAGTGTCGGGAGACACAAAGCTTGCTTGTCGCTAAAGGCTCCCTCATGTAAACACATCTTCATATGACTTACATGTGAAAAGTACAGTACTAAGGACCATAAATGGATCTTTGAATGATCCACAAGGTGATTGTATGCTTGTTAAACAATCTATTAGAAACTAGTTATCAGAAAACAAGATCTAGTTTAGCAGCTTGATAGGAAACAAGTAGAGACAATCAAATCACTGATCAAATAGTCTAATCCAACTCCACACGTGTGGAAATAAGGCTGTAGTACGGCCTGTAGACAGTGTTTACAAAGTGCCAAAGCTGGGTTTCATTGGAAAAATAGAGTAATCACCATACAATGAGAGGAAACTCGAGTTTTTCCTTGAGGCTCCAAAAAGTTTTTATCTTCTCACTATGGAGAATGGAAATACATAGTAAAACACACTTCCTTTGCAAAGTTAGGTGAAAACCCAGCATGTAATAAGGAAGTAGACTCCACTTTCTTGCCCTAATGTGAAAACCCTAGCCTAGATCCAAGAGTCATGCTTGGTAGGTGCATGGTAGGTACAAATCTCATCATAAATCATGGTCTAGATCCTACAAAGTAGGAATCACTACCAAATAGACACAACCACTCCTCTTGACTCGTGGTAACCTACTTTAGGTGTGTATGTACAAGTGGCACTTTAGCCATTCAAGTAACCAACAAACAATATTGACAAAATGTACAATATTCTACATGGCTAGATTTGCCAATGTAGGCCATTTTTCACATTACATGAATCACAGGATGAGTCTTGATTCCCGCTAAGAACTCTAACTACTAACCTAAAGATCCAATCTTTTTCAAGATTTTATATGGTCCACTATAATGAGCAAACAATTTGTAATGCTTCCCGGTGTGCATTATCTTAGAATCCTTCAGAATTCTAAGATATACCCAATCTCCAACTTGAAACTCCGTGGGTGATCTTTTCAAATTAGCAAAAGGTTTTACATGTCGATCCTGGGCACTCGAAACATTTTCACGTGCTAACTAAGCATTACCTACATTTCTTGCAAGAAATTTGCCATCATTTGGAATTTAATTGACTCAATTTTTAACCGTTATCGGAGATCTAGGTTGAAATCCATACATAAGCATAAACGAGCTATATCCAATAACCGAATGCTTACTATTATTATAAGCAAACTCGATCAATGGATAATACCTTTCCCAATGAGATTGCCTAAGTGAAACATAGCACAAAGCATTTGTTCCATCGCCTGATTAGCCCTCTCAGTCTGACCATCAGATTCTGAATGATCAGTCGAGCCCATACTCAAAGAAGTCTCAAGCCCATATATGGACAAAATAAATCATTCATTGTCTGTTGGAAAGTGGTCAGAGCAATGGTTAAACCAAACGGTAAACCAACAATTCATAATGACCAAACCTTGTCCTAAAATCCTCTTCGATACATCATCTGGATGAATTCTAATATGATGATAACCAGTTTGCAAATCAATCTTAGTGAAGTACTTGGCTCCACCCAAACGATCAACTAGATCATCCATTCTAGGCAATGGATATTTATTTTTAATGGTAACCTTATTCAACTCCTTATAGTCATATGGAAAGTCATGTCCTTCTTATCCTTTAGAAGAATCGACGCTCCCCATGGCAACTTACTAGGTCGAATGTGACCCATACAAAGATACTCCTCAATTTGCTGAATCACCTCCTCCTCTTCCTTCGGACTAAACCGATATAGTTGTCGAAAGATAGGCTGACTACCCAGAATTAATTCTATCCTATGATCTACAAACCTAGACGGAGGTAGACCATGTGGAATTTCACTAGGAAATACATCACCAAGTTCTTGCTTTAAATCTGCTAATAATTGTTTTTCTTCATGTTCATGATCTAAATTACAACATTGATATTCATCACACACAATGAAATTACTATCAATAACTGAATTAGAACTATCATTCACATCAGAAGATCCAGTACAATTTCACTAATAAGCAAGATTTTCAAACAAGATAATAACATTTAAAATTGTGAGCTTCCTTTATTAATTCCATAGACAAAATCATCGAAAACTGAGTACATGTATCATCTCCAAAATTGGATATCCATTTACCACTACTATCAATAAATTGTAACTTATGCTGCTTAAAATCAATTTGCAAACCAAGGAACCACTCATATCCTAAAATTATGTTTGATTGGCCCAAGTTTAGAACATGAAAATCAATTTCCTCAACATAGCCTTGTAGATCTAGTTCCAATCTTGGAACCATAACATCATAATCTTCAGTGTTCATCCCCGACGCAAGCTTAACCATGTACCAATGGTCACTTGGCTTGTAGACACCTGGAGTCTCTGCACAAGTTGTGAATTAATGAAGTTATGAGTACTTCCCGAGAACACAAGCAACACATTCACATATTTCTTTAACAATTTTCCCCTAACGCGAAACAAATTGTGAGGACCAAAAGACAATGTACTGAATTGACATTCACAAGTAGCATCAATAACATCAATTTTCATTTTACCTACTGTCAAATCGATTGTTGGAAGATTTGATGAGGACTTGTTCTTCAATTGGAACTCCTTAGCCAAATGGCCCGCTTTGCTGCAATAAAAACATAAGCCTTGTTTAAAAGCATCTCTTATTGATGTCTTAGGTTTTTTCTTAATTTTCTTCCATGACTTCGGTTTCTGGTAAGCCATGGCCTCAAGTTCATCAAAAAACTTCTTGAGGTTTTTCTGTGGTCGGAAATTTGTTGAGCCTTTCTCTTGCCCCCATTTATTGGAAGGTAGCACCGTTTGATCATAAACATGTGCGATCTAGGTGGCATCCTCCAATGAGTTCAATTGATTGCGCTTGTACTCATTTTGAAAGTCAGCGGGCAGTCCATTCACAAACTGCCACTTCGTGTACTTCTTTTGAAAATGCAGCACTTTGGTTAAGAGATCCATGAACTCCTGGATATACATATCTAAGTCCCAAAATCTCATCTTAAGCTCAACAAAATGCCAATAAGAGTCTCGCTCATCCACAGTTATGAACGTTTTCAGAAATACATCTTGAAAAGCGTCCCATGTAACCGGCTTAGGATCGAGATTTCTCCACCAAGACATGGCCTTACCCTCCAAGTAAATTAAAACGAAAGAAATTCTTTTCTCCTCAAGAACACCATGTAGACCAAAATAGCTATTACGCTAGTTAATCCATGACTAAATTGCTGTCAGCTGCTTAAATTTCGTGTTTGTTGAAAAACTTCTAGCTAAAAATCTAAGTGTGTCGAAGATGCCGCATCATGTTGAGACAACATACACTTAATTGGTTATCCTGCTGCTTATTACTTTGGTGAATCTCAAGCAGTGCTTTGCTCATCACATCCAGAATTGATTGCGGGGTGTTGTACGGAGTTCCCACACGCCGAACTAATGATGGCATACTCTTGCTGAATAATTCTTGCTCGTCAAGTTCAGCAAAAAACTTCTTGGATTTTTCCCCTGGTCAAAACTCTGTTGAGCCTTTCTCTTGCTCCAGTTTCTTGGAAGCTACCACCGTCTGATCATAAACACGTATGATCCGGATGACATCCTCCAACAAGTTCAATTGATTGCGCTTGCACTCATTTTGAAAGTTCACGAGCAGTCCATTCACAAACTGCCACTCCACGTACTTCTTATGAAAATGTGACACTTTGGTTAAGAGATCCATGAACTCTTGGATATACGTATCCAAGTCCCAGGATCTCATCTTAAGCTCAACAATTTGCTCGCTCATCCACATTCATGAACGTCTTCAGAAATACATCCCGAAAAGTATCCCATGTAATCGGCTTAGGATCAAGATCTCTCCACCACGACAGGGCCTTACCCTCCATGTAAATTAAAATGAAAGAAATTTTTTTTTCCTTAAGAAAACCTTGTAGATCAAAATAGCTAGTCCGTCAGTTAATCCATGACTCAACTGTTGTTGCCAATTGCTTAAATCTCTTTTCTGCCAAAAAATCTTCTGGCTGAAAATCTAAGTGTGTCGAGGATGTCACATCATGTCGAGACAACAGAAACTTAATTTGTTCATCCAGTTGTTTATTACTCTGGTAAATCTCAAGTGGTGCTTTGCTCATCACATCCAAAATTGACTCCGGGTCGTTGTCTGGACTTCCCACACTCCGAACTAATGATGGCATACCCTCACCGAATAATTCTTGCTCTATGTCAGCCATAACTACCAAGTACACAACAAAAAAAATGCCAATTAAGAGTGTGAGAAATCACCCGAAACCCAAAAAAATGATCTCCATTAGAAAATTGACATTAAAGCCCTACAAATAGACTTAACCAAAATTTAAGCAAATTTATGTTTTCTCATAACACAAACAAAAAAAAGAACCATAGACCCAAAAGACAAAGCGTAAAGCCCCACTTCTCGTCCGGACACTTGCATGCAACCCTGGGGGAAAAATTCGTTAACATGGGTTCCAAGCCCGATGGGAAACACAAACTGTGTACTTCCCTTAGGGGAAACAATTAGCCCACTACCCCCACACAAACAAAGTTTAATTACTTAAAAACCATATGTTAAGGTCCCCTCAGCCCTTTCATCTTTTTCCTCACCCGACCGAGCCCACTCCCACTCGGGCTAGGCCCGCGATCTACTATGCCCAGTAGAGAGAGAGAGAGAGAGAGAGAGAGAGAGAGAGAGAGAGAATGCGAGTAGTGCTAGATAAAACATGATTCCAACATTTTCATTGGGCCATGTATGTCCTAAAACTTCAATGACATGCATTTGATGGGCTGATGATGAGCAGATGTGCAAGTTGAAGTTGAAGAAATTTTTAGAAAGAGAAACGTTGAAGAAATTTCTTGAAAGAGAGGTCTGGAATGCGAGCAATGCAATATAAAACGTGATTCCAATGTTTTCATTGGGCCATGTATGCCCTAAAACTTCAATGACATGCATTTGATGGGCGGACGACGAGCAGATGTGCAAGTTGAAGTTGAAAAAATTTCTAAAAAGAGAAAACGTTGAAGAAATTTCTAGAAAGAGAGGTCTGGAACTTTCGCGATAGAGAGAGAGCGTGGGGGAGATAATGCGAGTTGAGAGAGAGAGAGAGAGAGAGAGAGAGAGAGAGAAAATTAGAGATTTCTCGTACGATCTTTGTTTGTTGAGAGGATGAATCTGATTCCATCTTCAAAATGGCGATGAATTTGAGTAGCTGTCTTTTTTGTGAAGTATGCAGCAGCAGCCTATGGTGTGAGGGCGCCAGTAGCAGCACAGACAGCCATGGCGTTCTTCACAAGAGCTTCTCAATCGCAAGCAATCAAAAGATTGAAGGATCAATCCCAGTTTCTGAATACATTACTTTGCTGCTGCGGCTTGCAAAATCGTGCCAGCGCAATGGATGATGCTAAAGCGAGTGTGTTGTGTGTGTGAGAGAGAGCATGTATTTTTTAGGGTTAAAGTTTTTTAGGTGTTGAGAGAGAAAAATAGCAATAATTAATGTGAGTTGAGAGAGAGAGAGAGAGAGAGAGAGAGAGAGAGGGCAACAAGTAGGCAATGGAGCGTGCCTCCACTTGTTGCCCCACGCTCCCAATAGCCGCACTCGACCATTCCACCTCAGAGAGAATCAGGCTAACTCCAGTCTTCAAACTGAAATGGTTTGATCTCATGCTTTCAACAGAAACTAGCATATGCTTTGCTTTGCAGGTTCAAACAGATTAACACACCAGCTTTCCACACTTTTACAACAGTGTCACTCTGATTGCTTATGATGCCTACAACCTCCAGTGCTATCAACAATTGGTTTATGATTCAGAAGAAGAGTTTCAGAAACAACTAAAGCTCACAAGCAACGCCTCATGCTGCCAACCACCCTTCACAACTTTTTTTACAGCCCAGCAAGTGAATGGATTTTTCTTTTTTCTCCATTCACTACTCATTACTTCTATGTTCTTTACATGCACATATTACTTTGCTTGCACGCTTTAATCACAAAGCACCTACAATTGAAGGTAAAATTCATTCATGCATGGCACACTCTTGCAAGCTTTAGTCACACAGCTCTTTGCATGCACAAAAAAAGAGCAAAGGACAACATTATTGGACAACAATCACGAAAACCTTGGCATGAAAAACAATTTTCACCCATTCATTGTTTAATTTTTTTGGTTTCAGTTATTTTCACAATAGCCCAGCATACCCTTAGGTTCATCGAAATCATTAAGGAAGAAACTTCAGCATATGCATACCATGCATACAAAACGTGGGTTTAACTATTAGCACTCAACACATACTTACTATTGCTTTGCAACAAGGTTCAAACTATCATTCCACATAGGAATGAAGCTTCCAAACCACATGCAACCACCAACTTCATTAGAAAACCAAAAAACCATCATACAATAAATGGGAAAACCACCAATTCATGATAAACCGAAAAATGCAGAATCAAATAAACAATCCCAAGGTCGTTTCAAACCGACTCAACTAAAGGAAAGGTAGAAACCTACTTAGAAGACCACCGATTTATCGAAATTGCCTGCATTGTTTTCAATTTGATTTGATCGCAAACTGGTCCACACCTCGACCCTCACCTGATCCGATTGGTTGCTCTGACACCAATACAATGACTCCCAAGGCTCCCAATTTGGCTACAGCTCCAAGAACACAATGGAGAAGTGTAGTTGACAAAACCAACCCAACCAATCCTAGATCTCCTCTGATCTAGCCCCCAAGCACTAGGGAACTAGACAAATCACTAAGATAGGAAGCGCTTACCAATCTGACAACATAATGATGGAAAACTCTCAATGCTCCTCGTGGACATGGGTGAGGGTATATGTATATATATAGATATATATAGTGTAGAGCCCACCTCGTCTACCCATGCATTGAGTCCACATGTAAGCCTACTATCAACCGATGACAAACCCCCACACATGTCCATCGCATGTAGGTACCCCTAACCCATAATTGCCAAGACCCATGCAAAAGCACAATGCATGTACACCCTATCCCATACTAGGATGCAACACACATGCTCATACCGCATGTGGGTGTGCATGTGGGTGTGCTCGGTCACTATGTCCAAGGCACCCCCTTAATGGTCCAAACCCCCCATTAGGGTGATGGAATGACACAGGGTTTCTCAGGCCGCAACGACATAGGAGGCCGTCATCCCAGCAAATGAAAATGTCAATGATGACAAAATAAAACGATAATAGGAACTAGATAACTTAGAGACTAGAAGAATAGAGCGTTTTGGATTTGTGTTGATAATGAATATCACTATAGGTGTTGTAGACAATCATAAAGAATTGTGAAATGATTAGGCGTCTGTGATAGCCATACAATTCTTTGTTATTGATATTCTTGACAGTAGAGAAAGAAGAGTGAGAGGTAATTGAACATTCAACACAAATGCAACATGACAGAAAGATAGCGAATATGTATAAGAATTTTGTAGTAACAACGATCAGATCACAAGACAGTTGTGCGCATGATCCTACTTACATAAACAAGTGATTGCTATAATTTAGAATACTTTTACTCTCTCTCTCTCTCTCTATGATCTCTAACTCTGAGTAGTCAGATACTGAGAGTTACCATTTTTTTGGTTCTCCGATCTCACTGATCGGTACTGTTCATCTATTGTGATCTCATGTATAATCGCTCATTTTTTTATATAGTTGTTTGATGATCTTAAGTCATATGACATAGATGTCTTCAAGTTGTGGTTGAACAATCGCATGTCAAGCCTATCGATGGTGAATGGACTTGTTGGAACAAACTCATGAATTGCTTCTGCTTAAAATCATAGAACTTGTCTTCAAGGAATACAATATCTCCACTGACTTATATCTGACCAGTTTCAACATCATAGATGCGATGTGCTTTATGTGATGTTAAGTAACCAATGAAAATATCCTTGCAGCTAACTGGGTCTAGCTTTTTCCTCACATCAGATGGTATTTGGGCATAGTAGAGACATCCAAACACACGAAGGTATTTCAAACTTGGTTTGTAACCATAGTAGACTTCAAACAAAGTCTTAGAGTAGACTGCCCTTGTGTTGGAATAATCTTGCAGATAGCAGGCTGTAGATATTGCTTTAGCCCAAAATTTCTTGGGTAACTGAGCATTGGACATCATGGATCGTGCTGCATCTAGAAGTCTTTGATTCTTTCTTTTAGCTACTCCGTTCGATTGTGGAGTGTAACTGGCAGTGAATTGATGGTGCATGCCACATGAAGATAGGTAGTCCGCCATTTCATCAAATATATATTCTCTCCCTAGAATAAGACCGCAGGGTCTTGATCTTGTCACCAGTTTAAGTTGGCTTGTCCTTTAGAAAATCTTATCATAGGTTGTTTTCCTAGTAAGCACATTTCACATATAGTCTGACTTCTTGTGGAGACAACATTAATTCTCATATCTTTGACCATACTATTATGATGCATATACAAGATAGACCTCATGTTTAAGTGTCCTAATCTTTGATGCCATACATGAGCATATGATTTATTCAGAAAATTACATAATCATGACTCAAGATATATTAATTTCCTTCTCTGTGTGCAGAGAGGACTACATTCGAATTCTTGTCAAGAATGGTACAAAAGAAATACTAGATTGTCATAGGAGGGAGGAAGACTGTCAAGAAGAGACATAGTAGAATTTTCTTCTAAAATTGGCAAATCTATTGCAGCTAATTGATTCAACAACTGCTTGAACTCATTCAGATGATCACTGACTGAGGTACCTTCGCTCATTTTGAGGGTAAGGACCTTCTTTCTCAAAAAGAGACGAGTCGATACATCTGATGTTTCATAAATGCTTGTCAAAATATCCCATGCTTCTTTCAAAGTGGAACAATTTGATACATGAGCTATTTGAGTATCTTTCAAATTTAAGGATACAATGGGAAGTGCTTTGCCATCCTTTGCCTCCCATATGATTAGTAGTTCTGGTTCAACCGGTTTGGCTATTGAGCCACTAACATATCCCGATAACTCTTTTTCGATCAGTATCATCCTCATCTTGAATTTTCACATGTGGAAATCATCTCCATTGAACTTATTCATCAATCAGATTTTTGAGCTTGATCCTTCCATGAAGATCGAAGAACAAAGATTGTACACAAATCAATTATAAACTAGCTCTGAAAATATGAACCTATTTAGGTTCTTTTAATCTCAAGACTCTAGTGTATCCAAACTAGGGCTTTGATACCAATCTGATGAAAATGACACAAGGTTTTCAGGCCACAGCGAAGGGGGCTGTCATCCCAACAAATGAAAATGTCAATGATGACAAAAATAAAATGATAATAGGGACTGAATAACTTAGAAACTTGAAGAATAGAACATTTCAGATTTGTGTTGATAATGAATATCAATGTAGGTGTCATAGACACCCATCAAGAATTGCGACATAATTAGATGTCTTTGATAGCCATACAATTCTCTGTTACAGATATTCTTGACAGTAGAGAAAGAAGAGTGAGAGGTAATTAAACATTCAGCACGAATGCAACATGATAGAAAGATAGCGAATCTGTATAAGAATGTTGTAGTATCAACGATCAGATCACAGACAGTTGCGCTGAGCGCGTGATCCTACTTACAAAAACAAGTAATTCCTATAATCTAGAGTACTTTTACTCTCTCTCTTTATCTATGATCTCTAACTATGAGGAGTCAGATACTGAGTTACCAATTTTTTGGTTCTCCAATCTCATTGATCAGTACTGTTCATCTAATATGGTCTCATGTATAATCGCTCATTTCCTTATATAGTTGTTTGATGATCTTATTTTATTCTAATTTTACAATTACAAGATCATTAACAGTCTTGTCGTTGATCAATAGATCGGTTATTCACTGGAGCGTGAAGACGTAGATAGGTCTTGTACGAAGTCTTGTGTAGATCTATAGATCCTCGCATTCTTCGTATTCCTCACAAAAATTTATGTTCCTCGATTTGACTGGAGTGTTGAGTAGAACACTTTTGTCACAATCCCCGCATTCCTCGCCTGTTGAAGTTTGCGTGTACAACTGCAGACTGCAAAAAACAGTTCATTTTTGTAGACTATTGTAAGAGAGCGATTTTTTTGAGTGAATCACAGGGCAAATAGAGCGAGTAGAAGTAAGACTAACTCCAACATAGAGCCGTAACAAAGGCCCTCCTCTTTTGAATCTTGTATGTGATTTCTACTTGTGGATGCTTAATCAGGTTTTGTTTAATCATTCTATTACAATCAAGAACCATCATTAGCACGAGCACTCATTACAACTAGTTTCTTAACTAATCCACATACAACCAAAATAGGTGTTATATCCACAATATAGAGTGATCATTAAGATCCGTAGGTAGATTTGATTACATTGTTCACCTCCCTTGAGAAGATCAACCCCTCTAGGAGAAGATCAAGAGCCAAGAATGCCTAGACAAGAAAAAGAAATCAAGCCAAGCAAGAAAGCAAACCAAAAAAAAAAAACTAACAAAAAGAGAAACATCAGAGGTTTGGAAAGTAAATCCAAAATTTTCATGCTATTACTCGTCGATCTGAAAATTTTCACCAATTTTCATTTTTCTCGCCATCTATACAATTTCAAGTACATTAGTTGAAATTGTTGGCAGACCGATGAATAAAAGTTTTTGATTACTCGCCAATAGTTCTTTTTTTCTTGTGATTTTTACAGTAGGTTCTAATCTTCATCACAATCCATAGGCAACTCAGTGAGTAATTAGGATTATTCGTCAATTACTCCCGCTATTACTCACACCTGCATGTTACTCACCATCAAGAATTTTTTTTTGTGATAGATATGATTTGACTGACCATCAAAATCCATCTACACTTTCAAATCTTTCTAGATCACCTTCGATACTGTATTTATTTTGCTTTTCTTTCCGTCTGATTTTGATCTGAACGATCGCCATCCATTCTCTGATTCTATCTTTCTCAAAAAAGATTTACAAAACCATCTAAAAAATAAAAGAATGTACAATACCAAAATAGCTCTACAATCTATTTCAGTGTATGAATCTAAGGTCCGGTAGGAGATTATCAGCTATAAATTTCTCAGATCTAGAAGATACCGAACAAAAACGTTAACTTAGATCCACTTGTGATGGATAATCCTAGGCCTTTCGTACATTATGCATCAAGAATTTCTCCAAAATCGACCTCCCAAGTTTTGATGAAAAGGGAGATCTGCCATGATTTATGCAAATTTACACCCAAGCGTGTAGAGCCTATGGAGACAACAGCCCGCAAGAGGAGTCGTGATATTTCAACCTATGATTAACCGATTTCGATAAACATTGGTATTTCAATCTGGAGCAGAATGAATGTGACAATCGGGATATCTTGTAAGCCGAGTTCATCACTCGCTTCAAAACCACCGTTTTCTTTTTTATCCATTCGTGCAACTTGGATGAATTCACATGGACAAGAAGAACGAGTCTTTGTGAGACTATATAGAATGAATCAAGAGATTGTGTAGAGGTTGTGATCTTGATAGTGTGATAGACCATAGCATCTTGACACATTTTCTTGCATTTCTTGCATTTCCCTCAAGAAATCAACCACTTTTTGAACTTTAATCGACTCAATTTCAACCGCTATTGGAGATCTAGGTTGAAATCCATACATAAGCATAAACATTCTATATCTAGTAGCCGAATGCTTACTACTATTATAAACAAACTCAATCAATGGAAGATACCTTTCGCAATGAGATTGCCTAATGAAACATACGCACGAAGCATTTGTTTTATCGTCTAATTAGTCTTCTATGTCTGACCATCAGATACTGGATGATTAGTCGAGCCCTTCTTAGAGAAGTCTCAAGTTTATCAGACATTGCTATCCAAAACTGATCCATAAACTTAGATCTTGATCACCAACAATGTCGGATGGCAGTCCAATAACCTGAAACAAAGACTTGAGCTAACTCAGACGATTTTATTGTAGTTTTTATTGGAATAAATGTAGCCAATTTGGTTAATCGATCAACTATGACCCCAATTGCATCATTTTGTTTATTCGTAAGCGACAAACTGACTACAAAAACAAAATTCATCGAGATAATATCCCATCGCTTAATAGGAATATCCAACGGATGCAATACAATTCCACTTTACATTCTTAGAAAATACACAAGACTAGGCTGCCAAGAATACCTAAAATTGAACAAACTTGATCAACACACTAGAATATTGATTCAACCTGTAAAACCACATGTAAACCACACTTCTAAAAGTTTATAAACTCCAGTAAGTGTGATAAATACAAGATTTAGAGGTGAATGAAAGAGCACACTTAGTGAATCACAAGACTAGCTTCACTAGCTTGTCAAATCTTGATGTTTAGATGTAGATCTAAGATCACTTCACATGAGAATGTTCCTCAACCTATTAAAAACCTGAAAAACACACTTGCATAATGGTTAAAACCTTCCACCAAATGCTCCAATCAAATTACATAAGCAGTGTTACTTACATGCTCAACAAAGTACACCAAAATTTATGTAAAAGATTGTTGACAATCTGTTCAACCTAAAGGGGATCTTTCATCCAAGTGGGAGCTTTGCTCAGCCTTTTGGAGAATTACAAATTCACTCAAAGAGTATTTGTCATCCACTTAAGGAGAGTGTTCATCCACAAAAGTGGAGATTGTCAACAGTAGATTGAACAGAACATTGTTAGTATTGAATATGCACAAGCCTCACAATCAACAAATGATTAGGTGTGATGATCTGATCCAAAATAGCTTCTTCTTAGCCTATGATCTTCAATAGACCTGAAATATGTTTTTGATCCACAAGTTCAACTCAACAAACAAAGGTTAGTAAGATTTGATCAACAATGCAATGCATAATCATGCTAGAACTTGATCAAACATCCAAATATCACCATAAATGGAAACCTTACTAGAAATAGTGGCCAGCCAGCTCTGATACCATGTGAAAAAAGTGGATCTTGAATGGATCTAAGATCCCAAATGTTCTAGCTAAATCTTTGCACAACAAGCTACAAAAGCTAGAAATGGCAAAACATCCTAATGCTACCTTTGATGCACAAGAACTTGAACATGCATTCTAAGAACTCAAGAAACTATTCAAAGGTAATGAGGGCGGCCAAAAACAGCAGCATACCAGCCCTACAACAACAATCTACCACTTTTGGAAAGCATCTAAGATCACACACAAGAGCTTGAAGACAATACACACAACAATGCTATAATGTTTCTTGGTTTCCAAGGGGAGGCTCGAACCTGAGACCAAAGGAACTTTGGATGTCAAGCTAACCAATTGAGCCAACCCCATTGGTAACAATGCTATAATGGAGGAAGAAACACTGACAAGGATCTATTCATCTCAATAAGATAGTACATAAGTTTCTTCAACCTGTTTTTCCACGAAATTCAGCATAATATAGGTGAGAGAGATGACTCTCTCTCCTCTCTCTAGAATTTAGGACCCAATTTTAGGACACCACTAGCCTAAAATAGCCAATTTTGGCCTATATGTCCAAATGACATGATTTTGGTGTCATTTTGAAGGTCCTGAAGTTTGAAACTTCTTCAATATGAAATATATACTAAAATAAAAGTATGTAGACCTGTTCCATGTGTGTGAAAGGTCAAATCTAAAACTATGCGCCAAAATTACCAAATTTGGCCTAAAACTAGTCAAGGAAATGTTGACAATTTTCACAACTGATACATGCATGCAAAACCGAGGAACAAATTCCATGTGCATGGGTTAAAAAGCCAGTAGGAAACACAATCCATTAATTCCCACTAGGAAAAAACACCCAACCAACCCCTTCTGACAAGTAAATTTTTTTCATTAAAAAAACTACAGACTAAGCCGCCTCCCCCACATCAAAAAAATTGTTGATGTGGTACCGTGTACTAAGACAAAATGAAACAAAGAATCCAAGTGCAATTATGTAGTGGAAGTGGTTGGAGTTCTCAAATTTAGGTGAGCCTATTTCAAACCACAATGACTAACGTGTTGGTGTTGGTGGGCTCCCAAAGATCTAATGGTGAGGAGATATCAAATTTGGGTGTGCCTATTTTAAAACACCATTTTAGTCACGTTGGTGGGCTCCCAAATATCTAATGGTAAAGTAGATATGATACCATCTTGGAGAGACACAGGTATTACCCACCCTCACCATTAGATGGTTTATGCATTTAGATTGATTCTTTAGTCATGATGCCAATGAGATTATCTTCTCTCTCAAATTGCACACCGTAATGCCAAGTCTTCACTTTTTCTTTGTATTTTGAATGTACCTTCAGAGGCAGAATTTGCCTGTGGGTGAAATAAGCACTCTTTCTGTCTCAAAATTTTCATCATGAATTCTGCGATTTTGAGATTCTGTCCACACTTCCCATCAACCATTCAACGACTCAATATTTTGGCGCAAAGAAGAAAAAAGTTCAAACATGGCATTACATTGTGGAAGGCCCAAGGGCCTCGGGCCTTCCGTGCAGGTCAGGGCTCTGCCCTTGGGCAAGGGCCTTGCAGAGAAGGCCCTCAAACCGGGGCCTCCACCACACAAAACCCAAATTAAGGCTTATTTCTTTTGACGCTGGACCACATCGACGATCGAGCCCTGGAGGTGAGCTCAGGACAGCAGGACGCCATGATAACTACCAATGATACTTGTTCGTTGACAATAATGCGCAAACCGAACGTTACTCATTTAACCATTTGCAAATTTGGTACTGATGTCATCATCCACTCGGCACTGATGGAAGATTTCAAAATCCATCATCGATGACACCTCAAAGACCTCATGATGCATCTCTAATCCTAAAGATTTCTATTCTTCTCAAAAAGAAAAACCGACAGGTAATCGTTACTAACTAGTGACACAACAATAGCTGAGATAGTCTGGAACATGAACATCGAGTGTTAGCTGAAGACAGAATCACCATGGAAGCTGATAAGTAAAAAGTAGTTCCTTAAATGGTTGCCTATCGTGTCGCACTGTCGCAGTGTTTAGTTCTTGCGGGAGGTCCTTTAGAGTCGATCAATTTTTTTTTCTGCATTTGTCTTAAATGTTGATGTCCCTAATCACTTTTCAATTGTCCCTTTTAAAAAATCACAGCCTGTTTGGAATTTTTTGTTGTGATCTTGTTGAATGAAGTGCCTGCTAGTTGCTATCTTCCTAAAACAAGTCGAGGTTTCTGATTGAACAACGAAATTCATAGCCTTAGCCTGCCTGGCTTTCTGTAGCAGTTTTCCTCCAGAACTTAGCTTTCAGGTATATCTTGTTTGAGTAGAACTTTTGGAATTTACCGCCTTACATCACTATGCTGTTGGATGCTGTTTGCCAGCCGGGGCTTCTTTGGATTTGAATCTGGCAGTTAACTAGTTCGACTTTTATAATTTGCTCTAGGACGTATCGTGTCTACTTAATATATCAGCTTGCTAAATGTGTTGAAGCTTATAAGTTATTACTCGGTGGACTACGTCAAAAAGCTTTAGCCCTACTTCGGCTATCATTACTTTAGGTGTTGATGATACTATCATGGCATCGTGCGAGCATTTCTATGTGTGAATTTAAATCTACTTGATTACCCGTATGAGAACTTCCACGACGTGATGCTTGCTTTTCTAGCTCAAGGTGTGCGACTTAGGAATGTTATTGTTAAGGCAAGATGCAAAATTCCTGATAAATGAGCTTGCACGAACTCGTAAGTTCTTACGAGCCCGCTCGATATATGCTACGCTGAATGTTGGCGAACTTGCCAATCGTTGTTTGCATGCATCTTGATTCTCGCCCCGACCCAAGGCTCAAGCTCATTTGAATTTTGAGCTTTAACGCTTCTTAAGATGGCAAGCATTTTCAAGTGACAACGGAAATCAGTGAAAGAGGCAGTGCCGAGCTTAAAGCGAATCTCATAAGATAAATACATGAAGTGAAATCTGGGATATTTTGCTAGACAGACCTGTCACCTGATGAAGATGGAGACAGAGGTGGCTCAGAACGCGGTGGCTTCTTCGAAGAGCATGGCGAGGCTTAGCGAAAAGGAGAAGGAAAAGACCAAGTTGAGAGAGCGGCAGCGCCGAGCGATCACAACTAAGATCTTCTCGGGTCTGCGGAAACATGGTGGATATAATTTGCCTCCGCGAGCAGATATTAACGATGTGCTGAAAGCCCTAGTGCGCGAAGCGGGCTGGATTGTCGAGCCCGATGGCACCACGTATAGATCTCAGGTATAGTCTCTCTCGTGGTGAAAATGGAGAAATATTGAAAAGGTTTGTCCAGTCTTCACTTGGAACTCTTAGCTTTTTCTGACCTCATCGTTTGTTGAAATATACTTCGACAGTCTAATGATATCTTTAGATAATACTTTCTCAGACAGTTTCGGTTTATCTGTCGCTGTTTTGATCAGATGATCGCCTGGTTTTCTGTATTCTTTATTCTAGACGGCATTGTCATATTGTGAACGTTTTAGTATTCCATTGATTGGCGTCGTTCTGTTATAATATTTTTCTGATAATATTCTTATGCTTGTTCGAGTGAGCACCTGTCGGCGGCTGTCGCTGTGCTATGTCCAGGTTTCAGAGTTTTTAACTTGCAACAGAAATTTGAATTTGAAAGTGACATTCCAAAATTGGAATTTTGAAGTGACATTGCTTAAAATAACTCAATCTGATGATGAACCTGCCCTCACGGCCATCAATAAAATGTCAGCAATTTGTTCAAATGAAGAAGAGGAATTGCAATTTTCATCAAAAGCCTTCAATCTCTGAGCAATGTCTAACCTCCGATCTATTAACGGGATCCTGATTTTCGTAGCAAGTGCAGCTACTTTGGCTCTTTGTCATAGCGAGGGAAGTCGATGTCCGGATGTTGCAAAAGCTGTTTTCATTTACTTTCACTTTTGAGCCAATTGAATAAAGTCTGTTTCATCATCAAAAGTTAATTCATGTCACTACAAAGGTAGACTCAAACACGTGTGAGATTCCTATGCGTGTGTTTGAACTTTATCTTTCCATTTTTTGGTCAAGGTAGGAAAGATTCTTCGGTTACATACAAAATTCAAATGCCTCTGCGGAGCGTTAACAGCGAAAAAGTTTAAGGAAATGCTAAGATCTGTCAATAGAATGGCGTTAATAGCACTGCATGTGACAAATTGGAGATTCTGATGCATAATGCAAATGTGTTGATTTTCGTGAGGAATACAGCAGCTTTCAGGAGCTATCGCTCTACAACCTTCACCGAGGCAGGTAGCTGGTTCTTCAGGTCGAGCTTCTCTCACAATAAGCAGCGGCAGCATGGGAGGTTTTCCTTGCACGATGCCTGCAATATTTACTGATTACATGGATTCTCGAACAGGTGACTGCTCGACCACTGCATCACCCCGCCACACGGGTGCAATATCAAACTCCAACAGCACTTCCATGTCTCTCTTGCACTCTAATTCAAACCTGTCGTCTCCGTTCGCCTCTCCGGCTTCCAGCGAAGGAGGCGTTCCCATGACAAAAACGGCAAACCCTTTCTTAGCGGGAATTCCTAGCGGTTTCCAACCCTGCACTCAAGCGTCTCTAGATTTTGGAGACGGGGATGCGTTTGGCATAAGATCAGACGACTTCATCTCGTTCTATGCTAATAACGATACGTTTGATTCAAGGGATCTTGGCGCAAGCAATTTAGACAGCATGCCGAATCTTCTCTACAACAACATTCCTCAGCAAGGGCAAGCCAGACGTGGATCTTTACAAATACCTCCCCTAATGATTGTTTCCCAACAATACCCGTTTTGGCAGGAATCAAGAGCCTCCAATGAGAATACCCCCATCGGATCACCACAACCTCACAGAAGTATTATGTGATGGAGGCTCATCCAAGAAATCTTCATCAGCCAAAACATTGCCATGAAATTAAAATATAGTTGCACCTAGTTCAGCCATATGCAGATCAGCGCATCCTCATGGAAGCATTATTTGATGCAGCCTCAACCAAGAAAAATCTTTATCAGCCCGAAAATTGCTATGAAAATATAGTTGCAGCTAGTTTTCCAAGAAATTTGTTCATCCGCCAAAACATTGCTACGAAGATATGGACGGTGGTTTTATAACAATCATTTCACTTGTTTTCATTTGCGTTGTTTTCTCTGAATTTATTCCAAGGTGGAGAAAAAACTACATTATTTTCCTCTGTAGATTGTTGGTTCGTGTAAACGCTTTTGGTCTTATGTTTTCTATGGGCTTTAGGCTGGCAGGTTCAGTGTATAGAAATGTTGCTTCAAAGCTCGTAAGAACTTTGCAAAAGCTTGTTGTTTCCTAGGGAGTTTAACAAAAGATCATAGAAATTATTTGTAAGTTTACATCTTGGATCTTAGAGTGCTTTGAGATGATTTTGAAAACATTTTAAGGTTGTAAATGTGAAAAGAAGCTGTTAACATTCTTCAAAATGGAAGCACCATCATCACCATTGACGACTTAATACTTTGATCAAAGAAATATTGACACAATTGTAGGTGTGCAAATGGCATTTATAAAAAGAAGAAACTTCTTGTTTTCATTGATAAAAGATAGGAAAACCCATCGAAGAACAAATGAATGCATGTGGAACGTATAAAGGTGATAAGACAAATTGAGATAATGTACATCAATTATAGCAAAGCAAAAATTTAACAAAGAAGCTATTGAAAGATTATTGCTTGATGTAAGTCACTAGCTAAGATAGTTGCAAGTTTAAGTATAAAGGTCATTTGACAAATTGAGATAATGTACATCAATTATACAAAGCAAACATTTAACACAGAAGCTATTGAAAGACTACCGCTTGATGTAAGTCACTAGCTAAGATAGTTGCAAGTTTAAGTAGTGCATGAAGTTGAGCGTCATCCGTTTTTGCAACTACAACATATCAAAGTATTGCAAGTGCTGGAATGCCTTGTAAAGTGGTAAAAAATCTTTGACAATAATAAAATGTAATCATAAATAAAGGTGATGCACCAAGTCCTTGGAGTTTGACTACAAATACTAAATTTAAAGTAGTGTATGTATAATAAATGGTGCTCATTGTTGTAGGCTTACACTTGTAAGAGGCCATCTTCCCTTGCAGTACTTATTGCATTTATGATACACTAACATAAAAAATTAAATAACAATCTTGTCGCAGGTGTCCATCGTTGCTGTCCTAACAAGATCTCCCACGTACATTGGTGACGGTCCCACGACACCATTGGAATTCACTTCGGTGGTGATCAAAATCCAAGAGTGAGAGTGCAAGAGGCTTTTTAGAGCTTATCAAGAGGTATGAGAACTAAGGAAATCAGTAAGTTTCCATGAATTTCTAGCTATTTGATCAAGAGAGATTAAATGGTAGTTCAATTTTAAGAAAATCTTGTAGAAGTTTGGAGATTGTGTGCTAGATCTAAGGTCCTTTGTTGAAAGGTTGGCGGATATCGAGGCACTTCTAACCCTAGTTAATAAGTGAGAGAGATTTGGCACCCTGCCTGTGTAAGTCCAACCCGGTGATCACATAGTTATTTGATTAGTTAAAAGTTAATAAAATGACTTTAGGTCTTTTAGCGGAATTAAATGTCAGCAGGCCTAATAGTCAAGTTAGTGACTAAAAAAGAGTTCTTCCCAAATTTTAAATTTAAATAATAAGGGACATGAAAATTGGCCAATAGGATTTGAGGCCAAAGCCCTAAAATCCACTATATATAGTGGTGCTTTCTGATTCATATTACATGTTCATCTCAATAAAGTAAGTTGAACCTGTATCGAATTGAAATCGGATGTCTTTTTTCTTTTTCTTTTTTGTTCCTCTCGTTTTGTATTTGGATCTTTATGTTATTTGGATTTGCTAATTGTTGAGATTGTCTCTTATTATAATTTCTTTTTGAGATGAAGGGGATAGAGAGAAAAGTAAGTTTGATCTTTGATTGAGTAGTGTTAATGGATCATAATGTTAATTGTTAGTATTAATGGATCATAGTGTTAATTGTGAAGTCAAAAGCATGTTTATGAATCTGAACTATGCTATCGCTCTCATGGGAACGAATCTCCATGTGACAACATCCTTTGATGCTTGGTTGCGCTTGGATCTAGGGTTGAAGGTGGATAGGAAATATCTGCTACGATTTTGGCACCGTTGTCGGGGATCAAACCCGGGTTGTCCGTGTGACAGGCGAAAATACTCACCACTATATTACAATGATTGTACTATTGTGCGACGATGTTGGGTGGATCCCGGTGTTAGATTTCTTATGCTCAGCCTTAAACAAATTGTTCAAGTAATGAGCATCTTGAAAATCGAAGGCCGACTACATGTTTTCGGACTTCACATTTTTTCCCTTTGAGATTTTTTCCCTTAATCATTTTTTGGCACCTTTGCCTTTTTTGCACCTTCACTTCATTTGGCGGCCTTCTCTCATCACCTGTGACGACTTCCCACACGTCTTTCCCCATTAGTACGTTTTTTATTTTGAATTTCCACACTGCATAGTTGGAAATCCCGTCCAATTTGCTACTCTCACTCAAAATGGACTCTCCCATGTTTGCCATTGCAAAATTGCTTGAAACTTTTGCTGTAGGCTAAAAACAGTATGCCAAGGCCAACAATGATGTCAGAATTTGAAAATAACGACCTGCACTTTTTCCCTTACCAGGCCACTCGCCGCTTTTCCACCAATTTGAAAGCCAAATCGGCGTCGCCTTCCGAAATGCACTTAGTCGTCAACTCCTAACAACGTGCCTAGTGGAATGGTGAAATCACTTTTGGCGCACTCCGAACAAAAGTTGAAAGTAGAATTCGCCCATGATTGTTGCTTTGTGAAGGATGTGACCAAAAGTTCAAAGTTATTGCAGATGGAGTAAGGGAGCCCAATACAAAATTGTACAGGTTGAATGCTACAGTCAAGGGACAACATGGACTTGTATCGTCCATTCCATCGCAAACTGAGTTGTGGCATAAGAGGCTTGGTCACTTGAGCTTAGGAAGCCTCAGTTTGATGAGAAAATTGGAGATGCTAACAGGATTGCCTACCATAGAAGATCACTTGAAATCGATGTGCGAATCTTGTGTATATGGAAAGCAGCATCGAGAGAAGTTCAATAAAGGGGGTGCTGCAAGAGCAAAGAACATCCTGGATTTAATCCACACAGATTTATACGGGCCTATGAGGACCATGTCCTTAGGTAAAGCCTTCTATTTCATGACCTTTATTGATGATATGTCACATAAGACGTGGATCTACTTCTTGAAGAAGAAATCAGATGCATTTGACAACTTCAAGAGCTTCAAAGCATTGGTCGATAATCAAACAGGTAGGAAGATCAAAGTTCTAAGATCAGATAGAGGAGGTGAGTACAAGTCTAATGAACTCAATGATCTTTGTGATCAATGTGGGATTAAAAGACAATTTACGCAAGCTCATACTCCTGCTCTCAATGGTGTAGCTGAGCACAAGAATCGTACGATTTTGGAAAGTGCCAGATCTATGCTAGCTGAGATGAAACTACCAAAAGATTTTTGGTCAGAAGCATGCAGTACGGCAGTCTATCTTCAAAATAGAAGTCCTATAATTGCCATACCAAAGATAACAGTTGAGGAAGCATTCACAAAGAAGAAGCCAAAGGTGAACCACTTGCGAATATTTGGATGTAAGGCTTTTGTACACATTCCTAAGGAAGAGAGATGTAAACTTGATGTGAAAGCTATTAAGTGCATATTCCTAGGATATGATGATCGTGTGAAGGGCTATAGATGTTTTGATCCAGTGGAAAACAAAATCCATATAAGCCGTGATGTTATCTTTGATGAATCCAAGATGTATGAAGACAAGGATGCTGAGAAGATAGACACATCCAGTGGGTAAGATGGTATAGTGAGGATACCACTTGATGATGATCCATTCATTGACCTTCCGAGTGATGAACATGAGGATACATCTCAAGTTACTACTACTCAACCTCAAGAGACAGGTTGGAGAGGTAGGGACAAACCTTTTGGTGCAAGAATGATTGAAGTTGCAGGTGACAAACACAAGGAGAAGGATGTACCGTGGGATACATTTTCACCAGGAAACCAATCACCTTACATGAAGCTCCCTAAGTGGTTTGAGAGATTGTTGGAGAGCCGCAACATGGATGACTTTCCAGGATCATCTAACCAGGAAAAGCTACGAAAATCAACAAGAGAGAAGACTCAACCTGAAAGGTATGAAGCAAATTATGCTCTCTTATCTAGCATTATTCAAAGCAAAGAACCTTTGACTTATGGTGAAGCGAAGGATGATGACATTTGGGTCAAGGCCATGGGAGAGGAGATGGAGTCAATTGCTAAGCATAGCACATGGGACTTAGTAGAACCACCAGTTGGCAAGAAACCTTGGGTATACAAGACTAAGTACCATGCAGATGGAAGTATAGCAAAGCACAAGACAAGATTGGTGATCAAAGGGTATGCACAAAGTAAAGGCATTGACTATGAGGAGACCTTTGCGCCGGTTTATAAGTGGATACTCTACGTCTACTTGTTGCTTTAGCTTCACATTTTGGTTGGCCTTTGCATCAGATGGATGTGAAATCTGCTTTTCTAAAGTGAGTCAGAAGAAGAAGTGTTCAAGGATCAACCTGAAGGCTTTGTAGTGAAGGGATAGAAAAATAAAGTATGTCGCTTGAAGAAAGCGCTTTATGGTCTTAAACAAGCACCACGTGCGTGGTATAGCAGGATTGATGCCTACTTTCGTTCAAAGGGAATGGTGAGAACACATTCTGATCCAAATCTATATGTCTTCTGCTTTGATGGTATGGTTGCTTTGATTGCTCTTTATGTTGATGACTTGATTATTACGAGAATTAATCAAGAGATGATAGACATGATCAAGAAAGACCTCATGGAACAATTCAAGATGATAGATCTCAACCTAATATTGCCTTGGAGTAGAGATGTGGCAAAAAGGACACGAAGTGGGTTTAACACAGGTGAAGTATGTCAAAGAGTTGCTGCACAGGTTTAGGTTGCAGGATTGCAAACTAGTAAATACTCCTATTGAACCAGGTAAAAAGCTTTCTAAGCTTGATGACTCGCAATCATTTGATGCCATGCTGTATAGACAATTAGTAGGGAGCTTGATTTAACTTACCACAACTAGACTAGATATATGCTATGTTGTTGGAATTGTAAGTCAGTTTATGACAGCACCTACGGAAACGCATTGGAAGGCAGCTAAACGCATTTTGCAATTTGTGAAAGGCACTTCAGAGTATGGCTTGATTTACAGGAAGCATGATGGTTATCCTGAGTTGCGTGGCTATGTGGATGCAGATTGGGGAGGTGACTATGATGATCGTAGGTCTACCACAGGGTATGTATTCCAATTTTGTGGTAGTTGCTTTTCCTGGTCTCGTAAGAAGCAAAGTACAATTGCTCTTTCCACCACAGAAGCAGAGTTTAAGGCAATGTGTAGTGCAACACATGAAGCTATATGGTTGAGACAAATCTTGGAAGCAGTTGGCATGAAGCAGAAAAATCCCATGACTTTAGATAGCGACAGTCAGAGTGGCATTCAGATAGCAAAGAATCCAGTGTTCCATGCGAGAACTAAACACATTGAAATTCAGTATCAATTTATACATGAGAGGTTGCTGAGTCGTGAAATTCATGTTGTTCATTGTAGCACAGAAGAACAACTAGCTGATATTTTCACTAAGCCACTTACTGGAGAAAAGTTTGATAAGTTTAGATCAAAGCATTCTGTACTTAAAGTTTGTTGACTTTAAAGCTATTATATGACTGTATAAAAAGTAGACTCTACTTTAAGGGAGAGAGTTAGACTTAAAGTAGAATCACTATGTTACTGTACTGTGGGTCCTATTAGTGGATAAGGATCAGTTGGCCTCGCTACGAGGCAAGTTGACGGGACACGCGTCCCGTCAACGACAACTTGGGTCATGCATGGGTTGCCTGAGTGAACAACTATATGTACAGTGTAATTTTATTTTGAGAAATACAGTTGCTATGTGAGCTTGCTATGGAGAGTGTTTTCTGTTTGTGTTACTGTGTAGCATGATCTGTGTTCCTGTGCAAAGCAAATTCTAAGTCCATGATATCTATGCAATGCACCAGTTGAGTCATGAATTTTGGGTGCCTCCGCATAATGCGATGTATCCGTATAATGCGCTGTATCCGAGCAAGATAGAACAAAACGATATTCTTCTCCATTAGAACTTCGGATACAGCATGGTATGGAATGGTCTTTATTTCGTTATCAGCATGGTTTTAGGCATTATAATTGCCCAGACCACACCTATAGTTACAACATCTTTCATCGAAAATTCAGACTCACCAACAAATACTTTGGAGACAACAACGAACACTTTCATGTACTGTCTGTTGGAACTAGGCTTTTGAACAATTTTTATGCATTTGTAAAGAAAATTGGATTCGCATCACCAATGGACATGAGGACAGTCTCTTCTACTGCGTAGAAATCCTGCACATGCTCATCATATAAACAACATTCGTATGAGAAGATGACAACATCAAGTTTTTAATATATTATAATATATATATATATATATATATATATATATATATATATATATATATATTTACTAAATAATAAAACAAGAGGAGCCCACCTGCCACGGCAGGTGGGCTCTGTACTCTTTTTCTAGTGAAAACCACTAATATATATTTATTGTGGAATAGCAAAAGTTGCATGTGGCTGACTTTATCATCCACCACTAGATACTTTGATCTTAAGCATTGCTTTCAATATGCTGAATCTGATTCCTGCATAAAATTGTTGACTAGCTAGGTGATTGGTTTATATTGGAGATGACTGCAACAAATAATCCATAGCAGAATCTCATGGATGGAGCCTCCGAAAGAGTAAAATAAACCTATCGTGGATGACCTTGTAGACTTACTCAAATCATATGGTCTGCACGAATGTTTTAGCAATTTCGATAAAAATGAGGTGAAATTCATTTTAGCTTCAGATATTCTATTGATCGTTTTAGTGTTTAATTCGCTTTCAAGTAGAGCCTTCACTAATGATGCCCTCAAGTCTTTATTTCGTTCAAGGCGAGTAAAGGCAACCTTGGACTTAACAATAATAAGGCAGGTAGATATCGCCCTACTTGAAAATCAGATACCAATGGCTCTATTGAGGAAGGCCATCCATAAATGTATTAGCTTTGGCAGGAGTGGGTCTGATGACAATGCTAAACAGGTGCTAAGAACAAAATAGATTTTAGACAATATTTTAAAGGAGACAATGATATGGGTATTGTGAAGTTTTTAGCACGTGTGAACTTCACCACACACCCTACAGGATATTACTGAGGTGTTGTGATTGCACAAGATTGATCAAAGAACAGTATGCTTGAAAAATCTAAGGCAAGAGCATAATGGCATACATCTGATAAAAAAATCTAACTCTTCATTATGAGAAATGAATGTCAGAAATAATTCTAAGTGTTCAGTATGGGAAAAAGATGCTGCTCTCGGGTAGAGAGAGAAAATCATACATAGAAAACTCGGGTAGAGAGAGAATGAGTCCAAAACACCAAAATCTCAATATTCACAATATGGCAAAACATGCCCAGCTTTCCCTACATGAGAGAGACTCGAATTCCTACAGTGGAGTTGCATGGAAAGTCCACTTAACTGAACTAATTCACCTACCAGAGATCCACATGTGTAACTACATGCACGTATGGTGCATGTACTGCATGTCAACTCATAAAATTGCCTAGACATGTGTAGGTCACAGAAACTACTTTGCATGATGCATGCACTGATTGCATGTGGCTTGCATGCATACAGTAAGACTTTGCATGCTATCAAAACATCTGCATGTCATTACAATTGAACCTATCTAACTCAAATCCGAGCTACACTAGAAGGATATGTGCTCAATTCACACTCCTTATATGTACAACATGAGATCTAGTGGAAATTATCATGGACATGACCCCAAACTCGAGATAGGAAGATAATATTTTAATAAGGTTTGACCTCATCTTCATAAAGACATTCTTGAGTAGAGGCTTGGTGAGAAGATCTGCAACACAATCTGAAGATGAAACATGCTCCAATGAGATCTCTCCTCCAATGACTTTTTCTCTTACAAAATGATGAGCCACTTCAATATGCTTGCTCCTTGCATGAAAGACTGGATTATTTGCAAGAGCCTGAGCAAAAATGTTATCATTCTTGATAATTGGTAAATCTTCATCTGCATAACACTTAAGCTCCAAAAGTAGCCTTTTGATCCATAAAATCTCCTTTGTTGTGGTTGTAAGAGATTTGTATTCAGCTTCACAGGATGATAAGGAAATAGTTGCCTGCTTCTTTGACAGCCAAGAAACCAAATTTCCTCCAAGAAATATAGTGTAAGCACTTGTGGATCTCCTATCCAACCTGTCTCCTGCAAAATTTAATCTGAAAAAGCAATCAAAGTCAGATCTTCTCCTTCATAGTATAGTCCATAATCCAAGGTAGAAGATATATACCTCAAGACTCTTTTAGCCAACTTCCAATGATATAACTTTGGATCCTGCATGTGTTGACTCAACTTATGAGCACAAAAGCTTAGATCAGGTCTAGTCACTGGTAACCAAATAAGTGAGCCAATAAGACTCCTATAAAGAGTGATGTCCTCAAAGGATTTTTCATCATCTTTAATAGGAACTTTTACAGTGTGCTCCATAGGTGTATCTATGCCTTTACAGTTCTCCAGATGAAATTTCCTGAGCATGGAAAGCATATCTACTTTGGCTCATAAATGCATGGCCTTTCCAAAAATCTATTTTAAGGCCTAGAATATAGTGAAGAACTCCTAAGTCCTACATTTTAAACTCAGTACCAAGTGCATGCTTAGTTTCTTCAACTAACTTCTCACTGTTTCCACAAAGAATGATATCATCTACATAGATGAGAAGAATAATTACAAAGTCATATTCACTTAGACAAAATCAAAGTGATATGAGATAAGAATTGAGCCTTGCATACCAAGACCTTGGTGCCTGTTTCAGTCCATACAGATTTTTGAACAAAAGACAAACTTTTGATTCATCACCTTCCTTCACAAAACCTGGAGGTTGCTCCATATAAATCTCCTCCTCAAGGTAACCATTGAGAACTGCATTAGAAACATCAAACTGGAACATACTCCATTTGTGAAAACATGCAAGAGAGATGAGTATTTGAATTGTTACCATCTTTGCAACTGGTGCAAAGGTATCTTCATGATCAAGACCTTTAATCTGAGAGTAGCCTTTAGCACAAAGTCTTGCTTTATACTTATTGATAGATCCATCATTATTATACTTGATTCTGAATACCCACTTACATCCGATCACATGCATGTTGTTTGGTGGCTCCACAAGCTCCCATGTGTTGTTTGACATCAAGGCTTCAAATTCTTGGGTCATTGCTTCAACCCACTTCTTGGATTGGAAAGCTTCTTGGACATTCTTAGGCTCTTCATCTGATATAAAATGTGCATGATAGGAAGTTTCACCTTCCACTTGCCTTCCTTCTTCATCATATGCGAGCCTCCTTGGCTCAGATCTTGCTCGTGTAGATCTTTTTGGTGTGATAGCTTGAATCTGCTCCTCCTCAAGCCTCGGCCTCACCTCTTCTTGAACAACATCAAGATTGATGATTGATCTTGCATGAGTCTCTTTGATCTGAACATCATCCAATTTAAATTTTTGATCTTCATGGAAGACCACATCTCTACTAACAACATTTTTGTCAGTAGAGGGCACATAGATCTTGTATGCTTTTTAAGTAGATGCATAACCTACAAAAATTCCTTTCACTACACTAGGATCTTCCTTCTTCCTAGTTTCTATAGGTACATGCACAAAGCATACACAACCAAAAATCCTAAGATGATCTACCTTAGGCTTTTTCTTATACAACATCTCAAATGGTGTCTTTTCTCCTATTGCAAGATTTGGAAGCCTATTACAAAGATAGTTTGCACATGCAACTATCTCTCCCCAAAATTCTTTAGGCAGAGAAGCTTCCAGCCTAATGGCTTTTGCACATTCACACAAAGTTCTATTTTTTCTCTTAGCAACTCCATTTTGCTGAGGAGTATATGACAAGAAAACTCTCTTTGAATACCCTCTCTCTCACAAAAGTCTTTAAACTTATTGGAAGTGTATTCCCCTCCACTATCACGTTTTATATCTTTTATCTTGAAAGGAAACTGCTTCTCTACATAAGCTTTAAAAGTAAGAAAAACATCATAAACCATGGCTTTTGAAGACAACATATAGATCCAAGAATGTCTTGTATAATCATCTACAAAAGAGACAAAGCAGTTGGCTCTTCCTTTGCTCTTAGTTGATGAGAAATAAACATCTGAGTGTACAAGTTCAAATGGTTGCTTTTGTCAAAGTACAACAAAAAGGACCAAGAATGGATCCAAATCAGATCCACAAGTGTGATTGGGTGTTAGATTAGATTGATCTACCACTCTACACAAGATTAGATAGCACTAGATCAAATCTACATCAACAAATCTAACAAGAACAATCAAATATGATCAAAACTTGTACTTGCTGGTTTCACATGTGTGAAGACCTATCAGAGTACGGACTACCAGCAAATAATGAAGTACACTAAGCTTAGAAACCATTAGAAGCATAAAATCACAAGACAAATGGAGAGATTACTCAAGAAATGCACCAAAACCAAGATTTAACTTTCTTGTCAATTATGGCCAAATGAGCCACCATATATACACAAGAGCTGATGCTTACTCAACTGATTTGGCACGTGTGAGAGTGCCTACTCATCAAAGGATCCACCAATAATCATCAATAAGGCACATGGACCAAATTTCCTAACTTATAGCCACCTCCCTTGACTTTAGGCAATTTTCCTAATTTACAAGGACTTGCACAAATATCTACTACAAGTTGGTTCTCACCTACTACTGATGTTTTAACACATATGAGCAGTCCTTGGCACGTGTGAGATCACTCCTATCCATGTGAAATAGCTTTTCCTACCAATAACATGATGCCAAGTGGCATATAGCTAGAAAACTAGATTCTGACCATTTTAGCCACTAGATCTCAAATGAAATGGTATGTACAACCTATATGACTCATCTAAATGATAAATGTATTTATTTCACACGTGGGAACAGGCTCCACACATGTACTAGTCATAATGGTATTTACAAAATTTGATCAAGTTAGCTTTTGGCAATTTTAACACTCCTCCTCAAAACTAGCTTGATAAAAGCATGATGATGTTAAGCTTGACGCCATGGGCTGAATTGGTCTTCAAATATGGACCCTTGCTAATTCAAAGGTGTGAAGATCAGCCAATCAGGTTGATGTCGATCCGAAATCACCATATCCATGATAGTGCCTCTTTGATGTTGACTTCTTTGATGAACTTGAGAGCTTTGCAATACTTGATTGATTTGTTCCATCCTTGAAACATATGGTTGATCCAAAAGCTCCTCCTCCTTGAAAATAGCTGCAACTCCATGATAAAATAAAGAGTCCTTACTGACTCATAAGGATCACAAAGATCCAACATCATGCTACCAAGATCTCGAGAATTAGGCTCATCAACATTGGCAAGACTATGCATGCTATAATAACAAAGAGTTTGCATCATATCTCCATGCTTGATTACCATGCTAATCTCATATCTAATGAGGCTAAATACTTCATTATGGAGATAAGTTTCCTTAGAGGATGATTCACTTACTCTCATAAAGAGTTTACAATTTGCCTCAATACATGAAAAAAGACAATTTTTCACACTATGAGTGGACAAATCACTCTTGCTCTTGCAAGACTCAAGAGCATACATTTGATGAAATAACCATTTTCTTTCTAATTGATCTAAAATCAATTTCATATCACTAATAACATCAACTATGTTCTCAAGAGAGACACCATACTGAACTAGTATTGCTTTACTCCAACTTTGGGATGCAAAAGTCTCACTAAAGCAAATTGATTCACCAAATGACATATGAGAAGCAAGCATGAGATGTATACCACTTGAAATGTGCTCCTCTTTCCCTTGAAATGTGAGCCATATGAGCTCAACCATGTCTCTTGATATTCTTCTTGTAATCATAACTTGAGAAGGACTCTCCTCCTCAATCCTTGGCACACTTGATCCTCGAGATGACTCCTCAAGATCAACTCCTTGGTGCTCCTCCTTGATGGAAATCTGAGACCTCCATGTCTCAAAATGATCACAACAAACATGATCATATAATGTGCACTTCATATGATTATCAACATTACTTATGCTAGAACCATAAGTCCAAAAATCACCACAACTTGGCATGATTTTTCTAATATTGAAATCAAGAAGTATTTCCATCTCAATAAGGCTAACTACTTGCTTATGGATATAAGTGTCCACTTTGGATGCTTCACTTATTCTCATAAGAAGTTTACAACTTGCCTTTAAAATTGAAAATTTACAATCTTCAACATTATGAATGAACACATCATTCATGACCTTATTGAAACCAACAAAAAATACATCATGAAGACATTTACATTTCCTTGACTTCATATTCAATGTAAGTTTCCAAGGAAAACATGCTTTGCTATCTATTAAGGCATCACACTCAACTAGTATTGCCTTAATCCAACCTTGAGATACAAAAATCTCTTCAAAGCAAAATAGTTCTGCATAAGATTTCATGAGAGCATAAATGAAACTTTTTTCATTTTGTGATTGCTCCTCAATCTTTCTTGGTTTCTCTTGGATCATAATAATAAATTTGAACTTTTCCAAAGTTCTAAGCAAAATGCTTTTCAAGGACATAAAATAAATCCAAGTGACATTAATGAAAGTGATATTTATCTTTGCATCTTGAACCAAAAAATTCACTTCCAAATGCAAAACTTCAAAAGGTTTGAAATGTGTGATGATGGACTTTTGAAGACAAATCTTGTAAGTCCTTGTGAGGCTCCAAGCCTCATGCATCTTTCCACAAAGGAAACACCTTTCCTTGGATTTGTCCTTCTTGCCTTTGCACTTTGAACTTGAAGCTCCATCCTGCACCTTGGCCCCCTTGCTTTGGTTCTCCTTGGATGGATTGGTCTTCATTTTGTAGCATCTTGAGACAAAACGATCTCTCTTGCCACAAAGGTTGCATTTAGGATCCTTACTTGCCTCCAATAGGTTGCCACCTATTGATGCCATGATGAGGAAGTAAAACCTTGTGATGTGACTTTTCAAAATGTAATTTGTGACTCTCAAGAAACTAGAATTGAACACATTCAACAATCTAGAAGGATCTACACAAGATCTAGACCACAAATTTTGAATCATATCTCTTTCAACCTAGTCAATTGGAAACTAATCTTTGCTTTGATCACCAAGACAAAAGTACTCTTTCAAATCACGAAAATCAGATCCAAACACCCCTATTGGTCTCAACAAATACCAATGACTATTCCTCTTGAGAGTTGGAATGGATTTGAAAAGTTTGACACCTAGATTTTCCTTTTCTCTTGACTAGTTCACTCAACTTTTGAGATTCTTGAACAAAGTATGGGTTTTGTTTCAAATACTTGAAAATAAAATTAGTCTTTTGGACTCACTCTTGACCCAAATAATCTCACTCTTGAGATTTAAATTTGATTTGATTTGACAACAAATTAAGCCACTAATTTTCACAAAAAAAAAGGATCTACACTAGATCACAAAAACTTGACATGTATACTTGATTCAAACACACAAAGATCAGATCCAATCACCCCTTTTGGAATCCCTCTTGACCCAAAGAATCTCACTCTTGAGATTTTGAATGGACATGAAATGGTTTGATAACAATCTATGTCAATAATTTTTTACCAAGCTTAAAAATTAGACATCTAGAGATTCACAAAGATCCCAATCATGTATGAACACTCAAATATGGACTCCTCCCTATTCTAGACTCCCAATGGGATCACAACTTGACCCTCACACTCTCACAAAAAAAGTTGAATAGAACTTATTTGAGTTTCATACATATAATGTCAAAATTTTGCTCAAAAAATTGAATTCATTCACCCCTATTGGACTCCACCAAGTACCAGTGACTCTACCTCTTTAGAGTTGGAATGAAATTCAAATTTTCAGAAATGTGATACTTATCTCTCACTAAGATATTTGCTTACAAAGAGCTAATGCCACTTAGCAAGATCTGATCACAATGAAGAAGACAATTTTTCCGCCAAAGTCAAGAATTGAGTTACTAGTTCTTGCCCTCTACAAAGGAAGGATCTCTTGAAAATTTTGGATCAACCACAACACATATGCCTCACTCACCATTATGACTTTAAAAAAGCACACTCACACACTTGAGTAGGGGTGAACAATGTGACTTGGATCTCAAATTTTTCTCCTAGTTCTTGCCAACAATTCTTATCACCTTGTATAGGTAGATTTTGCCTTTATGAGTGTTTGTGCTTTAGAAATTCACTAAGATTTCACTTGGAGGACTGATCCAAGAGTGTCTTCTAGCATTTCGATGCTTCTAGACTCGGCCCTTTCACTCTTGAACAAATCTAGAATGAAGGTATAATGGATTTCAATCACCCCCCTTGCAAATCACTCCTTAATCTTTGGTTTATAGCACTCTTTCTCTCTCAACTTCAATGTACACTCAAAAAATCAGAGAAACAACAATAATGTACTGTAAACAAGCTTTAATCCATCTATATGATTGATCTAAACCAAGAACAAATCAATGGAATAGAAACAATGCAAGTGAAAGCTTGAAAATGCACTAAATTGACTCAAAATTGGGTGTATGAAGCTCAAAATGCACCAAACTGAATTTTACTGTAAAAAATAGGTCCTGTACGGACACACATGTGTGGAAAGTACACCTGCATCCCACAACAAGATTTGGTACAAATATGATGGTTCTAGCTATCCATTCAACATCACTACCTCAATATTAGCTTGTTTCCAAAAACTTGCCAATTTGGGTATAGTTTAGATCAATGCCTTAAATGCACTTGTACTTGGCTCTGATACCATGTCAAAGTACACTAAAAAGGACCAACAATGGATCCAAATCAGATCCACAAGTGTGATTGGGTGTTAGATTAGATTGATCTACCAATCTACACAAGATTAGATAGCACTAGATCAAATCTACATCAACAAATCTAACAAGAACAATCAAATATGATCAAAACTTGTACTTGCTGGTTTCACACTTGTGAATACCTGTCAGAGTACGGACTACCAGCAAATAATGAAGTATACTAGGCTTGGAAACCATTAGAAGCATAAAATCACAAGACAAATGGAGAGATTACTCAAGAAATGCACCAAAACCAAGATTTAACTTTCTTGTCAATTATGGCCAAATGAGCCACCATATATACACAAGAGCTGATGCTTATTCAGCTGATTTGGCATGTGTGAGAGTGCCTACTCATCAAAGGATCCACCAATAATCATCAATATGGCACATGGACCAAGTTTCCTAACTTATAGCCACCTCCCTTGATTTTAGGCAATTTTCCTAATTTACAGGGACCTGCACAAATATCTACTACAAGTTGGATCTCATCTACTACTGATGTTTTAACACATATGAGCAGTCCTTGGCACGTGTGAGATCACTCCTATCCATGTGAAATAGCTTTTCCTACCAATAACATGATGCCAAGTGGCATATAGCTAGAAAACTAGATTTTGGCCATTTTAGCCACTGGATCTCAAATGAAATGGTATGTATAGCCTATATGACTCATCTAGATGATAAATGTATCTATTTCACACGTGGAAAAAGGCTCCACACATGTATTAGTCATAATGGTATTTACAAGATTTGATCAAGTTAGCTTTTGGCAATTTTAACAACTTTGTCTTGATACTTGATCTAGGAAAAGGCCTTCTGTGTGACTTTGCCAACACACAAGCTTCACAAGGTAGAAGCTCCTTTGACAGTGTCTTTGGTAGACCAACAACTTTTCCTTCTTTGACCATAGATTGCATGGCTTTGAAATTGGGATGACCCAATCTTCTATGCCACAGATCCTCCTGTAGAACCTTGGTCTCATAAGCGATATCTGAAATGTTAGCACTCTCCCTAGAATCTAGTTTGTACATCTTACCAATACTAGATCCTCTAGCAATAACTTCATTTTCTCTTGAGATTATACACTTGTCAACTTGAAACTTGACATCCAATCCACTATCAAACAACTATCCTACACTAATGATATTCTTAGTCAATCTAGATACATACAGTACATCATGTAAGCAAAAAGATTTTGATGATGATGAATGTAATGGAATACTTCCTATTCCTTCAGTTCTACACTCTACATCATTAGCAGTATAGATTGACCTTTTTGCACCTAAATATGGCATGAGATTAGTGAAAGAGTTCCTAGAACTAGACATGTGGGAACTAGCCCCACTATCTATCCACCGGACTTCTTCATTCTTAAAAGGGAAAGATGAAAAAGTAGACATCATTAATGAATCCTCTCTTTCACTCTCTACACCCTCACACTCATCCTCATTAGTAAGGTTAGCTTGCTTAGATTGGTTCTTCTTCTTGAAACAGTTTGATGCATAATGTCCTTTCTTTCCACAGAAAAAACACTTGATCTTTGACAACTTCTTTTTGCCACTGGATGGATGTTGCACCTTGTGACAACTGATCCTCACCACCTGCTTTGGCTTTGTCCTTCTTGAAGTGTTGTTGTCCTTTGCCCTTGCCTCTTGACTTGTCTCTGATGAAGAGTGCTTTGTCATCTCCACCATCTTTCAATGAGAGTCTGTTGATTCTCAACATCTTGTTCTCTTGTCTGCTTTCTTCAGCAATGAGAACACCTTGCAGTGTCTCCAAGGATGGAAGATCCTCTATGACAACATAAGTCTGCACAATATTGTCATACTCATTTCTAAGTCCATTTAGGACTACTTGAACGAGTTCAGTGTTCTTAAGAGCATCACTAATACCAGCTAACTCTTGATGAAAATCCTTAACTCTCATGACATATGATGAAGCACTCTCATCTACTCTCTGATAACTTTGAAATATTTGGTTTCTAAGTGTAAGCAATCTAGAAATATTTTTGATTTCATAGATTGGTTTTAGAGTATCCCAAGCTTCCTTCGCAGTGGTGCATGTACTGATCTCTCTTAACACTTCATTGGTAACATTCATTTTTATAAAATGAAGGGCAATTCTGGTTCTTTTGTGGAATGCTGCAGCTTCATTAGGTGCAACAGGTTCTTCTTCAGCTCCACTCACAATATCCATTACATCCTGTAGAATCAACGATAATTCCATTCTGATCTTCCACATTGCATAACTGGAAGATGTTAGTCTCTCACTGTGCTTTAAGAAATGTGAACCAGATGAAGACATCTTCTTGGTGAGAAATTCTAGTAATGATAAAAAAAATGGAGTTGAAAGGATGTTGCTTGCTATCTCAATCTAGGATCTAACACAGATGTTAATCCACCCTATGAAATCTAGCAACAGATGTGAGAACAAATTCTCAATACAGAAAATCAATCTATCTTGAATTTGGATCTTGCTTCAGTCACAAAAGAAGAAGCACATGCAAGCAAGAAGTCTATCTCTCCCACGAGTTTCAATGTACTGAAAAACTCTCTAGGAACTTACTTTCAACTCAAACACAGTAATATGTGTGAAATGAAAAGTCTAAGACCTCAGAACACTCACTTCTATCCAATCCTACTTGATTGACAATGAAAATTGATGAAATTGGTGAAAAAGACAGATGTGTGCTCACTTTGGCATATCCCACGAGTTGAGTACCCTCTGAAACTCTCTGATTGCCTAAATTCATCTAAAAACAAATCAAATTGATTTAGAAACAGGAGCAACACATTCTACTCTCCAATACCTATCCAACAAGCTATATAACATCAAATTTGGATCATTCCTTGAGAAGTAGCACTCATTAATGAGAGCTGATTTCACACGCGTGAGCTCTCTGTCCGTACAAAGTTCCGTTGGATCATATCAGCCTTGATTTGATCCACTTATGATTCACAGATTGCTTGGTTTTCAGCGAGTTTGAATACTTCTCCAAAATTCAAGTTCCTCTCTCTCTCTCTCTCTCTCTCTCTCTCTCTCTCTCTCTCTCTCTCTCTCTCTCTCTCTCTCTCTCTCTCTCTCTCTCTCTCTCTCTCTCTCTCTCTCTCTCTCTCTCTCTCTCACGTTGGAAATTAAGCCCATAGTTGTCTCCTTGGCGAATGACTAATTTCTATTCATGATTCTTCCTGCACGTTTATTGATCATTGATCTAGGGCTAGGTGAAACCTATTTTGGGTTCAAAGTCTGCTCATCTGATACCTACAGGAATCATAACTTAGATAGCCAAACTATTTGAAGAACATTTACAAACGGGCTTCCGGTTGATCTCCAGCAAAGGGTAACCAACAAAGGGATCATGGTTGAATACTCATCCAACAAGAAGGCATACAAAATATATGTTCCCTCTACCTCAGGTACAATTGAGAGTAATGATGTTATTTTTCATGAGAATAAAAAATACATATTTGATGAGGCCGAGATCAAAAATTCTCAAAAGAATTCTCCTATCATCACCCTTGAAAATTATCATGGGAGAGACGGGGCCGAGAATTGAGGAGGAGTCACCTCGAATTTTTTCACCATGGAGATCACAAAGAGAAAGATTCGAGCCTAAGAGGCTTACATATGGAGATAAAGACAAACAAGTGGAAATAAACTCCACT
Source organism: Diphasiastrum complanatum (assembly GCA_029204225.1). NCBI lineage: Eukaryota > Viridiplantae > Streptophyta > Lycopodiopsida > Lycopodiales > Lycopodiaceae > Diphasiastrum > Diphasiastrum complanatum. The sequence goes on from CM055095.1 coordinate 27,315,861, forward strand.
AATTATGCTTATTTTGTTTCACATGAAGAGCCAAAGGATGTATATGATGCACTCAATTCAGAAGAATGATTTCTAGCCATGAAGGAGGAATATGATGCATTGATTGCCAACAAGACATGGGAGCTTGTGGATCTTCCATCCAACAAGCACACCATTGGTTGCAAATGGATTTTTCGAGTCAAATATAATCAAGATGGCACAATCAACAAGTACAAGGCAAAACTTTGTGCAAAGGGGTTTGCTCAAGTTTATGGACTTGATTATGAGGAGACTTTTGCTCTAGTTGCAAAGATGGTATCAATTAGAATCATCATTTCTATTGCTTGTTTTTTTCAAATGGCAAATTTTTCAATTAGATGTCTCAAATGCATTTTTAAATGGATATCTAGAAAAAGAAATTTATATGGATCAACCTCTTGGGTTCATCCAAGACAAGACCAAAGTTTGCTTGCTCTTCAAAAGTCTTTATGGACTAAAACAAGCACCAAGATTGTGGTATTCTCGACTTAACACTTTTCTTGACTCACTAGGATTCAATCTTAGTAACTATGATCCTTCCTTGTATGTCAAGTTTTATGATAGAGATATTATCATTCTTCTCATTTATGTCGATGATATTATCCTGACAAAAAGTTGTACCAAGTTAGTTGAAGAAACCAAAATTGCACTTGGAAAAGAATTCAAGATGCAAGATCTTGGAAAAATTCATTACATATTAGGATTAGAGATTGACTTCCATAATGAGAAAGCTTTTATTTGTCAATCCAAGTATGCTCTTTCAATGTTAAAAAAATTCAATATGCTAGATTGTAAGAGTATTGATACTCCTATGGAGCGAATTGTAAAAGACCCTAACAAAGATGATGAAAGATCTTTCATGGCCATCACTCTTTTTAGGAGTCTTATAGGCTCCTTAATTTGGCTCACCACAACTAGGCCTGATGTAGGTTTTAGTGTTCAAAAGTTGAGCCAAGCTATGCAAAATCCTACTCTTCATCATTGAAAAATGGCCAAAAGGGTACTTAGGTACATATCTTCAACCTATGATTATGGTTTGTTTATATAAAAGTGAAGATCTTTCAATAGTTGGGCCATTCTGACTCGGATTTTGCCAGTGATAAAGTAAATCGGAAATCTACAAATGCATATGTCATATATCTTGGAGGAAATTTGATATCTTGGCTTTCCAAAAAGCAAGATACAATATCACTCTCATCTTGTGAAGTTGAATATAAGGCACTTACTACTACAAACAAAAGAAGTGCTTTGGATCAAGAGGTTGCTAGTGGAGCTAAAGATAACCAAGGAAAATGATCTACCTCAATATTTTCAGCACAAGCCCTTGCCAACAATCCAATATTTCATGCGAAAAGCAAACATATTGAGGTTGCACATTACTTAGTGAGAGAGAAGCTCATTGGAGGAGAAATATACTTGGATCACATCGACACATCATCTTGTATTGCAGATTTGCTCACCAAACCTTTGGGCCGAAAATTCCTTCATCAAGCATAGAGCCAATCTCGAAATAATCCCAAGATATATGTTCAAGTCGACATAGATTATTTTTAGGTGGAGTGTTGAGAAATGAAAAATCATTTATCTTGACTTTAGGCTTTTCACAAAGTTTTTTCTATGTGTATATGTTGTTTTCAAATTGTAAATGCCAAATTTGGCCTAGAAGAAACTTGAGCTACATGGGTTCTTCAAGTCCTAGTTGTAATATACAACTTGCATATAGAAGTGTAAACATAGAAATGTCAATAATAGGCTTGTTAAAAACTCGTGGCATATCACATGCAATGGTTGTAAGTGATCCATAGTGACATGTAGGGCATAGCACAAAGTAAATTGTGACATATGCATGATGATTTGTACAATTCTAGTTTGAATATTTGACACTTGGTAAAAGTAGGCAAGAATGCATGCATGTGAAGTGACAAATGTCACTAATACTCTAGTTTTCACTTATAGATGTGGATAGAAGTTACCAGGCAACGCTGCCTGCGTGATAGGCAACACTGCCATCAAATGTGGTCCCTATGTGGCCTAAATGCGGTCCGTAAACGATTGTAAGTGATGCTCTTTTGGTTCCTTTACAGTCCGTTCCATCACAGTGAATGACCGTAAGTGATTTTCTTTCAGTTTGCTTACGGTTCTATTTCGGAAGCGGTTATCGTAAACGACCGCAACTAACGCACTTGTGGGACCTTACGGTCACTTTAGGTCCGACTGCTGTAGACCGCAAGCGAAAGAGAGACGAAGCTTTGGAACAGAGATAATCCGAGAGAGAGAGAGAGAGAGAGAGAGAGAGAGAGAGAGAGAGAGAGAGAGAGGAGAGAGAGAGAGGAGAGAGAGAGAGAGAGAGAGACCGCATAGGACTACAAAGGGATCACAAATGATTGTAAACGACTTCCTTTGCGGTCGTTTGGGCAAAGGGAGGTCCATTGCGGTCCTAAACGGTCGCATTTTTCGGGGAGGCCCAAAGGGAGGAGTAACCATGAGAACCATGAGGGACCGAAGGAGGGGCAACCGTGAGAACCATGCTGGAGGAGGAGAGGAGAGAGAGAGAGAGAGAGAGAGAGAGAGAGAAGAGGAGAGAGAGAGAGAGAGAGATGCATAGAACCACAAAGGGACCGCAAACGACCTCCTTTGTGGTCGTTTGGGAGGGTTCAAGGGAGGGCCAAAGGGAGGGTCCATTGCCGGTTTCTAAACAGTCGTAATTTTTTAAGGAGGGCCAAAGGGAGGAGTAACCGTGAGAACCGAAGGGAGGGGCAACCGTGAGGGTCAAAGGGAGGGGGCAACCGTGAGAACCGTGCTGGAGAGAGAGAGAGAGAGAGAGAGAGAGATGAGAGAGAGAGAGAGAGAGAGAGAGAGAGAGAGAGAGGCGCATAGGACCACAAAGGGGACGCAAACGGCTGCAAGCGACCTCCTTTGCGATCGTTTGGGAGGGTTCAAGGGAGGGCCCAAGGGAGGTCCATTGTGGTCCTAAACGGTCGCATTTTTTGGGGAGGGCCAAAGGGGAGAAGTAACCAAGAGAAACGAAGGGAGGAATAATCGTGAGGAGAGAGAGAGAGAGAGAGAGAGAGAGATAGAG
>CM055095.1:27328957-27759701 GCA_029204225.1 Diphasiastrum complanatum
CATCTTACCCACGGACAAAAGATGAGCATGAGATCCTAACTCAACTGACAATTTATTGCTTTGTTACCTAGAGTATGCTGCTGAGGATATAAACTTTCAAATAGTGCATATCAGTCACTGAGTATTGGGAACTATCATCCTTGAGAAATCCAAGTGCCCTTGATCTTGATTGACTTAGAGTGGAGCCCCCCTTGCTCTTAGGTTGTTACCTTTGGATTTTTCAACCCTGGGGCGTCTACAGTTTTGTGTGTTGGAGAATGAGAAAGAAAAAATGATATACGACGATGAGAAAATAACGGTGCCTCTCTGTATTAGGGGGAATGAGGAAGAAAACTTTCCTTGGCAATTGTAACAATTTTGTTTGATCAAACTATTAGGGAGAATACCTTTTCAAAACAAAACAACATTTTCTTTTTTCGTTGTAGTGCAATTGCAAAGAACTAATCGTGTTGTGGAAATGAGCACTGCGTAGCAGTTCCTCTATTTTACGGAAGTGATAATTAACCCTTTGTAAAAAAATACATTTTTTTTTTCAAGGGCCCGTTCCGGAATGGAACACGTTTTGGAACGCGTTCCAGTACGTGTTCCGTTCCGGAACGGGCAGCTAAGGTTGGACTTACACACTCAGGGGTGCCAAATCCCTCACACTTATTTCCTACTCTAGATCAATTTGATCTATATACATGGTGAGATGATGTCCCGCAGAGCCCCAACAATGCTAGTTAAAGTAAATTAAGTCAAAGCTAAGGTGCTAGATCTACCCGACCATGGATGCACACAATCTATAACCGGTTATAAATATCACACGCATGACTAATAATGGCACATACAATACCATGCGCACACGTATGGTTGCATGCATCACCCTCAAGCTACATCATGTAGGTTGAACACTTCCAAGCAAGTAGATTGATAAGATGAGATCCACCATCTTGCTTTGCATGTGTCCACTTCACCATTAGCATTGTACTTGATTCGGTACACCCACTTGGTGTCAATCCGCTTCTTGACATTACTCCTCTTTACGAGCTCCCAAGTGTCATTCTTCAAGATAGAAGAATATACATCCTTCATTGCATCCCATCCATTACTTAGATTGAGATGTTTCAGCATGTGAGTCAGGTTCAACATCATCCAAAACTCTAGCCATCAAAGAAAACTTGCAATGGTTTTTTCTTTCTCTCAATACTCTTCGATAGCTTGCCTTGTCATGTTTCCAAAATGTGGCCATCTTGAATGGTCTTGACAAACCATTTGGGAAATTTCTTGGCTGCCTTTGATGACGATGCAGCATGTTCTTCTTCACGTATTTGTTGCTGCCACCATCTCCATGATCAATGTTGTCATCCCTTTATTGAAGGATCATCAATGTCATTAGAAACATTCATGTTGTCTACTGGATTTGCAGAAAATTTGCAAGCATAGTCTCATAGAAACTGATGTCTCTAAACGATGACTATTTTAACAGTACAATCATACAATCAGTAAGCATTTTCCGATTAGCGTGAGCAACGCTTGGTCTTGCTACCAAAAAACATCTCCTTGGGTGTTTTGCCCTCCAATGCCTCTGTGGGTGACCTGTTGTGAACATCCTCAACCCAAAAAGAATGAGATAGATCAGCAGCTTTTAACATGCCATGAGCAGATTCGACAATTGTTCTATTCTTCTCTGTTCGCTAGATGTCATGATTTTTTTCTTTCTGCTCTAGTATCTTGAAGCCTTCTTTAAGCCTATGGTTTATAGCAGCTGCAATTTGGCAGTTTGAATTTCTGCTCTCACACGAAAAAATTGTGTTCAGTTCATATGAATCTAATATATGGGTGACATTTGAGTTTTTCATCACCAGATCAGTGCTCAAACAAGTAGTGAGGTCTTATGGAACTCTGGCACGGCTCAATTCTTGATGAAAAAAAGTTGAACTTTTTGCAAGCCATTCTCTAAGGCTGTTCGTTTGGTGTTTGAATTTTCTTTCTGAACTTAAGAAGTATCTAACCATGTTCATCGTATGTATAGGTATTAATATATCAATTTTGTATATTTATGATTTGTGCATCGCATTGCCCGTAATTTCGGTGGTTGCAGATGATGAAGGAGGTTGAACGTGCAATTTGTTCATCTCCCTTGCGTCTTACTCCGATATCTGAAGGACAAACACTTAAAGTTCCCATACCCAGGTAGTTTGTTAAATCTTTCTACTTTTTTGAAAATAGGATAGGATTTTTGAAGTTGTCCTTGGGAAGAGGTTGATGCTAGACAAGACTTTTGAAGTTTGGTCCTGAAATATACCTCCTGTTTGCAATTGTATAGTTTGCAGCTGACATACTTGTGATTGGGTGGATGCTGCTCGTTGTGAACATTTTCTGCTGCTTTGTTACAGGCTTACCAAGGAGCATTGCGAAGTACGACTAACTTCTCTCTTCATATGTTCTGAAATTCTCTTGCGTGGATGTTTTATATTGCGTTGGTTATTAGGGTTTAGGGTGTAGGGTGTCTTACTCTATATTTCTCGAAACTTGTGGTGTTTTGTTGCTATTTGTTTTGTTTCTTGTTCTTATTTAGTTTTATTTGCCAGCTTCTATAAGTTTCTCTTTATCCATAGAAGCATACCTTGTCATAACTGCCTAAAGCTCTGATTTCATTCATTCCACCAACAGACTATGTGCAAACTTGTTAGCAAGGCAGGAGAAGCGGCAAAATTGAGTTTACGGCGTGGAAGGCAAAATGTATGTATGAGAGTTTTCTACTCTTGTTCCAATGGTTTTTTTGTTTGTGTATTCTGAATGATAACTGGCTTTTCCTGCAGTTCAGCTTTGGGCCATGTGTAAATGTGCAGCTTTTCCCCTTGTGTTTTGGGCTTAGTAACACTATTTAGACGAAGGTTTGTGGTTAATTTTTCCAGGCTATGGACCATCTAAAGAAGCTCTCAAAAATTATTTCCAAGGACGAACTCAAGCGCTATGAGAAAGAAGTAAAGTTTGACTTTTTATGTTTTGAGATTTTTTTTAGATTTTATTATACTGCTACTGCGTCATTTTACACATTGGCTGTTTCATTATTGTTCAATTTTATTGATCAGATTGAAGAGCTAACAAAGAAGCATGTGAAGTCTGTTGAGGACATCTGCAAGAAGAAAGAGCAAGAGATTCTGGCTGGCTGATATTTATCCTGATCTTCATGGTTGGATATAAACCTGCGAGGTGGACTTACAACACACTTACATTGTATTCTTTGAGAATTCATCTTGCAACAATCAGAAACCTTCAATTCAATGACAAGTGAAGGAACTCTCTTACTAATTTTTGGTCATGTTAGTTACTAGTCAGGTGCTTCCAAAGAAGAAGCGGCTGTGCCTAATTAAAGGATTTCAATGTAGTTTGAGGATTGCATCATCTTTTGCAATGTTGATGACTTGCGTGCCGAGACTGGATATGCAGTAGAGCAACTGATCGATGTGCTTTGTAACTAGGTTTACATCTTTTGGCCCTTTTCAATAAGTTTCTGCCGGACACTTGTTGGCAAAACTGCGTGGGTTCAACGTGCTCTTGAGTTGGTTGATGAAGATCTGTAGTGGATGCTCCTCCCAGCAGGCTGCGATTTTGTGAGAAAACTTGACACGGAAAAAAAAGGGCATTCTGCATTCTGAGCAATGTATGCCCTCTCAATTCTTTGTTGAGTATTTGAGTCGTCAGATTTTTATTTTCTCTTCCTTACTATGTTAGTATGTATATGTAGTGTATTTGAGATTTGGATATAGGTTACGTAGCATGTGCAAATAATATAATTACAGTGCTTACAAAGCATATAATAAATCATGTATGTACATTGCATTGTTTATTGCCACAACTTATGATCATCATTCATGTCATTGACCAATTGCCTTATGTCAATCAGGAGGTGTATAGTTTTGCCATTTAAAAGCTTTCTAGCTTCCATTCAAACTGGGCTAGAGAAGGGTTATAGAGTAGTCCTTGGAACTGCATAACTGACAGGTTTTGTTGGTGCGGATGAAATCTGGGAGTATTTTTTTTTCTATTTTGGCATTCTAGTTTGCTTAGTTTGATATCCAATCTGTTGGCATTGCCTTGCAATATTGTGTTCAAGTTGGTCAATGGAGTTTATGCAAAAGTCAACATTAAAGTCAATGTTTTAAATTATAAGGGTATGTGTGCACAAAAAACTTTGCCACACTGCTTAGGAGTTTATTACAAGAACTTGGTCCTTTAGATGCACCTTTATGTGCAAGTAGTGAATAGCAAAATTTTCATGTCCCTTTCTTTTTCTTGCATCATGCCTGCATTTTAGATAAACTTCCATGTGCAACTCATAAATAGCAAAAGGTTGTGTTCCTTCTATTTTTCTTATGTGTATTCCTAGGCTCTTAACTTGCACGAGGCACCAACATCATCACAAACAACAATAATAAAATCAAGATTATTTATTTGTATTCACATAATTATTTTACACATGCTTTTAGCTTTGACAATTTGCTAAAAGCTAAGTCAATCCTTAGTGAGTTTAAACATTAAAATTAGTTTTACTTGTTTTTTTTAATTTCCTTGAATGCAGATTTTTTTTTCCCACAATTTGAATGTGTTGTGTACCTTGATTATTGTCGTCATATCTCTATTCATGCATAGTCTTTGAATGAAAGTTCAATGCTAATTTAAACATTATGTCACAATTCCATGATAACTAGGATTTGAAAGTAGCTAATTACCTTGCTTCCAATTTTTAAAATTCAGGATTTTTTGGCAATGTCGTTGTGGTATATCACAATGTTCTTGTTTTATTTTGAAATTTGACCTTTCACTTGGTAGCTTCTTTTTGAGGCTGATTTTTTTATACATATATATCAGTTTGAATTGCCAATATACATACAAACATCACTAAGTAGTTTGATAATTAAATTATTCATTACAAATCAAAATTGGGAAGTTATGGGCTTGAGTGAATCATGTGTGCTAGGAATCTTTGCTACAAAAGCCAAAGGCAAAAGATTAGATCACTTGTTTAAGAACTAATTTTTTTGGTAATTGTGGCTCTTTCAAAAAAGTTTTGAATGAATTAAGCCATCCCTCCAAAGCCCATGTGCCAATCCCTTTTCACTTTATATAGATTCAAAATGATAACCATTGAAACTTGGTAATTTGCAAGTTTCACGCTCCCACGTTACAAGAATAGGCTACTCCATCAACAATCGCTTTGATGCCCTATGTAACGTCCTTGATCTGACACTTCTTGTTGCTAAATTCAACCTTTAGCATGTAAGCAGTCATAGTACCACAGAAAGTAAACTTTTTTGCAAGCCATGAACATACAAGACAGTTTTCATTACCTTGATCTGGGGACCATCAGAAAATTGTATGGGTACGATGCCAATGCCTTGAATTTGGCATCTCCATTTGCTTGTCTTAGACCATCAACTTCATCATGCATACATTTCTATTAATGTCATCAGTGCCCTAGAGGAGGTGCTTGTAAGATGCGCAAACATATGTCCACATTAGCTTTCATATGATTGTACAGTAGTGTACAATGACCAATGTACTGAATTTCTATGACTTCTGCAACCTTGTTCCTGCCATCCATCAACTTCAGCCTTTAAACCAGGACTTGTTGCTTGTCATCATATGTCTTGTCGCTCCCCCTTCTTCTTAAATGGAAAAGTATCCCTTCTACAAACAACCATAGTGCTAAGCGAGACAATATGAAATTTACGGTTTGCCCCTCACATTTTACCTTGTAGTTACCAACTTGTATTTGACATTTGAACTCCATAAAAGATAAAGCCCAATCGAAACATTACTTTGAAGTCATTCACAATTATATTTCTTTGCATGATTTAAATACTAGAGTCCTTCACTTGTTATAAATAGAAATTTGTTTTGATGTATGTAATTGCTCTAATTTGGTATAATATGTTACCGTTCTATCGTTTCAATGTAAAAATTACAGCAAATAAGGATCCTAAAGCACTTGAAATGATGAGGGAAACAATAGATTATGATTTCATAAGATTAGCACAAGTTGAACCATCAAAATCCATAAAAAATCTATGCTTGAACCTCACTAAATGGCCCAAATCTTTGAAGAAGGCTTCACACGTGTGAAAGTACGGCCTCCCACAGTCTGAGTACTGTACACCAGACCTACATTCAATCCTATAATCATTAGTAATCACAAGTACTCAAACAATTATAAACATAGAGAGCAATTGCACCATTCTGAGAGAAAAAACATGAAATTGCTTGATTGACTTTGGTGAGATATCATCACCTATATATACATGATCCATCACGGTTTTGGGGAGGTATGAGTAGCCCTAAACCTATCCCTAATGCTAATTTTGGTGGATCTTTCATCCCTACCAAGTTAGGATTGGAATCTTGGAGATCCCTCAACAATGCAAAAATTACCAAAAATAGCTCCTATTTTTTCTCCCTTGTATCTAAGCATAATTTGGACTCATTCCAAAGGTTCTAACACTTAGGTCTACTTGAGAACATCCTTATGAATGGAATCTTATGCTATTTGGCACGTGTGACAAGCCACATCATGACCATCTAACTATTTACAAGTCATATGACCAAAACTAGTCAAGCTAGAATTGTGAATTTTTAACACTCCTCCTCACTATTTACTAATCACTCCAAGTGATGATCTGAACTTCATAAAAGGTGTCTTTTGAAGTGGTTTAGTAAGTAGATTAGCTACACATTCATTGCTTGGAACATGCTCCAAAGCAATCTCCTTGGCTTGCACCATTTCTCTCACAAAGTGATGGCATATCTCAATGTGCTTAGATCTTGCATGGAAGATTGGGTTAGATGCAAGGTGTTGGGCTGATATATTGTCATTGTAGATGATTGGTGCCTCCTTTGAATCCATGATCTTTAGTTCCACCAATAATCTCTTGATCCAAAGTACCTCCTTTGTAGTGGTTGTCAAAGCTTTGTACTCGGCCTCGGTTGAAGATAGAGATATAGTTTCTTGTTTTTTTTGAAAGCCATGAAACCACACCTTCTCCTATGAAAGTTGAATAGGCACTTGTTGATTTCCTATCTCTCTTGTCCCTTGCAAAATCTGAATCACTAAATGCATGAAGGTTAATCACATCTCCTCTATATAGAATCCCAAAATCTAATGTACCCGAGATGTATCTTAGAATCCTCTTAGCCTTTTTCCAATGGATATTCAATGGCTTTTGCATGGATTGGCTCAACCTACATACACTAAAGCTAAGATCTGGTCTAGTTATAGTGATCCACATTAAGGAACCTATAAGTTGCCTAAACAAAGTGATGTCCATGAAGGATCTTTCATCATCTTCATTTGGCACTTTTACATTTTGCTCCATTGGTGTGTCAACACTTTTGCATACTTCCATTTTAAACTTCTTCAAAAGACTTTGAGCATAGTTTACTTGACTTATAAAGATAAAATCAGACCCTCTAAGTACTTCTATGCCTAAGATGAAGTGAAGACACCCTAGATCTACCATCTTGAATTCTAAGGATAGATCTATCTTGATTTTTTCAATACCATCAACACTATTTCCACTAAGGATGATGTCATCTACATAAATGAGTAAAAGTACAATACCAATATCATCAAACTTAATGTAAAGAGTGAGATCATATTCACTTTGAACAAAAGAAAGTGAAATAAGATAGCAATGTAGTCTTGAATTCCAAGATCTCGAGACTTGCTTTAAGCCATAGATGCTTCTTTGGAGATGACATACTTTGTTCTCCATTCCATGCTTGATGAACCCTTGTGGCTGCTCCATATAGATATCCTCTTCCAAAAAACCATTCAAGAAAGCATTAGAGACATCCATTTGACATAGAATCCATCCAAAATGTGATGCAAGTGCAATGATTAGCCTTATTGTGACCATCTTGGCCACGAGTGCAAAAGTTTCCTCATAGTCTATCCCTCTCTCTTGAGCATAACCTTTTGCAACTAATCTTGCTTTATGTTTGTTAACACTCCCATTTGCATTCAACTTAAGCTTGAAGACCCACTTGCATCCTATTACATTCCTTTGGGGTCTCTCAACAAGCAACCAAGTTTCATTCTCAATCAAGGCATCATACTCATCCAACATAGCTTTATACCATTCTTTGGAGTTCAATGCATCTTCAACTTTAGATGGTTTTTCAAAACTAGATAAAGCATAAGAAGTGGATGAGATACCCTCAACTTGCTGTCCTTTGCCTTGATATGTGAGCCTTGATGGCTCCACTTTTGCCCTTGAAGATCTCCTTGGTGTGATAGGTGGGTTTGGTGCTTGCTCCTCCATGAGCTCCTCCTCAAAACCAAGATCTTGCTCCTCGGCCATCTTCTTCTTGATTGTTGGAGCACTTGAGCCTTCTTCAAGCATATGCATATGATGTTCATCAAAGATGACATCCCTTGAAACAACAAATTTGTTCAAGGATGGGAGATAGACTTTGTAGCCCTTGCTTGAGCTTGCATATCCAAGCATGATCCCTCTTGTGGAAGATGGATCCTCCTTGGTTCTTTTTTCCAATGGCACATGCACATAACATATACATCCAAAAATTTTCAAGTGATTAAGATTGGGTTTCTTTCCATACAACATCTCATAAGGAGTTTTGCCTTCAATTGCTTTGCAAGACACCCTATTCATCAAGTAGTTTGCACATACAAGAGACTCACCCCAAAAGGATTTGGACAAACAAGCATCTAATCTTAAAGCCTTAGAACATTCACATAATGTTCTATTCCTTCTTTCAGCAACTCCATTTTGTTGAGGAGTGTAAGGACAAGAAGTCTCTTTCTTGATCCCTTCCTCCTCACAAAAGGCCTTGAACTCATTGGAGATGAATTCTCCACCATTGTCACTTCTAAGAATCTTGATGCTATGATTATGATGCTTTTCCACAAACAACTTGAACTTTACAAAAGTATCAAATACTTGAGACTTGAAGGAAAGTAAGAACACCCAACAATATCTTGAGTAGTCATCAATGAAGGTTAAAAACATGGATGAACCTCCATTAGATTTGGTGCTAGCAACGTGCACATCCGAGTGTATGAGTTCAAGAGGATGAGATGACTTTGTGATGGAGTTAGGAAACACCTTCTTATGTGCCTTGGATAAGGCACAAGCTTCACAAACCTTGTCTTCCTTCCCAATAGACCTTGGTAGGCCTAAAGCATACTCCTCCTTGATCATAGCATCCATGGAACCCGAGTTGACATGTCCAAGTCTTTTGTGCCATAAAGTAAAGGTAGATATCTTGCTCTTCTCGGCCAACATGACAACATTAGTATCCACAAATGCATCCAACTTATAAAGTTTGCCAAGTCTAGTGCCCTTAGCCACTATCTTACCCTTCTTCTTGATGAAACATTCATTTGAAGCAAAGTCAACATTGAAACCATTGTCTACCATTTGGCCAACACTTAGTAGATTCTTTGTTATTGTAGGAATGTACAAAACACCTTCTATGTTGATCTTTTTGGAAGATCCTAAGCAAAGGGGAATGCTACCAACTCCTTCAATCTTACAAGCTTCATCATTTGCTGTATAGATAGACTTTATAGGTCCATCATAAGATAAGAGAGAAGAGAAAAACTCCCTTTTACTAGTCATGTGTGAACTAGCACCCGAGTCAATCCACCAAGGATCTTCTCCTTTGAAGCTTGTTGAAGAAAATATGGACATCATGAGAGAGTTCTCATGTGAACTCTCCTCCTCCTCTTCTTTGCTCATGTTGGCTTGGCTTTGATCTTGCTTCCTCTTGAAGCATTCCGAGGCATAATGCCCCATCTTGCTACAATAGTAGCACTTCACCTTTGATTTGTCCTTCTTGACTTTGGTGGTTGATGGAGATGCCTTTGAGGGTCCTTCTTGATCCTCAAGCTTTGTAGACTTCTTGAATGTTGATACTTTGCCTTTGGGCTTGCCTTTGCCTTTGGTGAAGAGAGCTTGGTCATCTCCACCTTGGATGGAAAGCCTATCCATCCTCTCTTGCATTTGGCTCCTTCTTGATTCCTCGGCGATGAGCGTGCCTTGGAGTTCTTCAAGTATGGGTAGCTTACCCATAATTGCATATCCCTGAACCAAATTGTCAAATTCAAAGCTTAGTCCATTCAATATGAGTTGAACAAGCTCTTCATCCTTGATAGGATCACCTATAAAGGCTAGCTCTTTGTTCAATTCCTTTACTCTTAGGACAAAAGTATGTGCACTCTCTCCTTTATTTTGATAGCTTCTATAGATTTGATTCTTCAAAGCTAACATTCTATTTTGGTTCTTGGATTCATAGACCTTTTGCAAAGTCTCCCAAGCATCTTGAGCTGAAGTGCAATCTCCTACCTCTCTTAAGAGTTCATTTGCAACATTCATTTTTATGCAATGTAGTGCAACATTGCACCTCTTGATGTATTTGGCTTTTTCTTGAGGATGAATAGGTTCACCCTCCTTACCATTTACAATTTCCATCAGATCTTGTATGATCATGATGGATTCCATTCTAACTTTCCATATGGAATAGTTAGTTTTGTTGAGCCTTTCATTAGTATCCAAAAGATATGCATTTATAGATGCCATCTAGTCTCCTAATCAAGGACTTGACACAAATGAAGGTTACTTCTATTGATTTGATTGAAGGTCTACCTTATCCCACTTCTTAGAGACCTGAAAATATCAGTAATAACTTCCTATAAAGATCTAAGAATGATCTTTAACAAAATCAAATCATAGAACACTAGAAGCAATGCACTTGCTTGATTGAAGTAGACAATACTAGTAGAATTGCCCCTCTTTCTATAAAGAACATTAAAGCTTCCAAATGATCTGATCAAGAGTGAATTTCAGCAACCTCATATACTTCCAAAATCACTTGTAAAAGATCTAAATGGAACTTAATGAGGATGCAACACAATCTACTATCTAATCACAAGCAAAAAATGATCAAAATTGATGAAAAATTGATCTAATTTGGTGCATAAGTCAAGCAATGCTTGGACTGAACCTAAATCACTTTAGGAGGTGCCTACTACACCTTAGAAAAGCCTTGAAGAGTCCCCAAAACTCTGATCTTCCCTCTCCTTGAATGCTAGAAAGCCTCCTCTATGAAATCACCTCCAAAACTCGCTTAGAAATCAATGCTTGGAGCAAGCAAAACTTGCTATCTTGGTAATGTGAATTGAATTCAACTTTGCCTCTGGTTTTAGACACCTAAACACCTGCAAATGAAGTCACACAACACCAATCTCCAATGTATTTGACTCACTTTGAGTTCTAGAATCAATACTAGATGCTAAGATCCAATCTACACAAGATTTAGATCAAAAATTGTGATCAAATTGAATGAAAACCAAGGATTTAGCTCATTTCAACCTTTAGGCTCTGATACCATGTAAAAATTACAGCAAATAAGGATCCTAAAGCACTTGAAATGATGAGGGAAACAATAGATTATGATTTCATAAGATTAGCACAAGTTGAACCATCAAAATCCATAAAAAATCTATGCTTGAACCTCACTAAATGGCCCAAATCCTTGAAGAAGGCTTCACACGTGTGAAAGTACGGCCTCCCACAGTCTGAGTACTGTACACCAGACCTACATTCAATCCTATAATCATTAGTAATCACAAGTACTCAAACAATTATGAACATAGAGAGCAATTGCACCATTATGAGAGAAAAATCATGAAATTGCTTGATTGATTTTGGTGAGATATCATCACCTATATATACATGATCCATCACGGTTTTGGGCAGGTATGAGTAGCCCTAAACCTATCCCTAATGCTAATTTTGGTGGATCTTTCATCCCTACCAAGTTAGGGTTGGAATCTTGGAGATCCCTCAACAATGCAAAAATTACCAAAAATAGCTCCTATTTTTTCTCCCTTGTATCTAAGCATAATTTGGACTCATTCCAAAGGTTCTAACACTTAGGTCTACTTGAGAACATCCTTATGAATGGAATCCTATGCTATTTGGCACGTGTGACAAGCCACATCATGACCATCTAACTATTTACAAGTCATATGACCAAAACTAGTCAAGCTAGAATTGTGAATTTTTAACATTCAATTCAATTTCTAATCAGGGATTGTGTTTCCTTAGGTGACAACGCGAGTGTTTGTGGACCAACTATGGTTGCATAACTAACCTTGCAAATTGATTGGAATAAGAAGTGTTTCATATAGATTATGCCAGAAATTTAATTTCTAATCAGGGATGGTGTTTCCTTTGGTGACAACTTGAGTGTTTATTTACCGTGGTTGCATAACTAGCTTTGCAAATTGATGTGAACAAGAAGCGTGTCATTTGAATTATACCAGAACCTAGTGTTGTTTCCGAATCCAAACGAGCATGAGATATTGGTTAGAATTGCAAACTTTGTAAACTTAAGGTCACATGAAACATATGAATTAAGTTGTGAAGAATTATGGCATAGTCTTGGTAGGTTAAACACATTTATTAATGATTCAATACTTACTAGTTCATTCATGCATTTTGAGCTACTTGAACTTGCAACCCTAAACCAAGACCTCACTTTAAGACACATTATGATATCAAGATCCACTTAAAGATGACCAAGATATCTTGTTGATGTCATATGCTACTAAGATGTTGGTATGTTTAGATACCCTTTAGAGCGATATCAAAGGTCCATGCCAACAAGAACTAATATTCATAAGGTTAGAAAAATCTAGATTTCTATAGTTCCATGGATTTTGAAATTAATATTTTTTCATACTATTTTATTTAGATTTAGTCCACAAGGATTGGAAGGATAAATCACAAGATTTGTGAGTTTGTAGGTGCTTTAGAGAGCACGACTATGATTTGTTATGAAAAACCACAATGATCGGTTTCGAGAAACCACACAAATTGGTTCCAAGAAATTGCAATGATTCATTTTGAGGAGTCACATGAGTTGGTTTTAAGGAACCACAATGGAATAATCTTACGGAGCTGCAATGATTGGTTTGAGGAATTACATGAATTGGTCAAAACAAATCCACAAATTGTTTTTCTAGGTTCTGCATGAATTGATGTGACCATCTAAGGCCTAATCATGTCTATGAAGGTGGATTGACAACCTTTACATCCATTGCCAAAGAATAGCATGACGAGTGGCTGGCAGCCTCGACATCTAATGCCAAGGAAAACACATTTTTGATTAGGACAAGATAACCCATATTTTAGAGAGAGAATGTATGGGTGGTGTCAACTAAGTTTAAAACCCTATGTCACACCTAAAGCCTATGTCCTAAGTTTTCCAATGTCTCATGTCACACCTAAAGCCTATGTCCTATTTCCCAATGTCTCCCTATGTAATGGTACAAGATGTAATGGTGGGACACCACTTACCCGTTTCCCATCTCACGCTCCACCCCCCCCCCCCCCCCTCTCTCTCTCTCTCTCTCTCGCTCTCGCTCTCTAATTCTCCCTCGCATTGTCTGTCTGGTAGCGGCATTATCCCTCTATAATTCACACAATTGATCCATGCAAAGTCTTAGGTGTTATCACTCATGCTCTAATTCTCTAATTCTCCCTCGCATTGTCTGTCTGGTAGCGGCATTGTATTGTGAATCCCTGTTTCTGTCGTCATTGTGCAGGCTGTGTATGTAGCATTGCGGGAGGCAGAAACGTGAACCAACCTGAAATCAAGGTATGTATCTCTTCATGTCTTTCGCTATCTTTTCATGTATCCTATCTATCTCTTCATAGTGTAAATCCTTGATGTGGATTTATCAAGCTTCAACTGTTACGTAGGATTTAACAAACATCTTTCTCCCAGAAGATGTTTCCGCTACAAACTTTTCTCCTCTCAAGCGATCCTCTCCCCAAAAAAAGACCCGGATGAATAGCTCTACATACACATAGATGGTCACAAACGAGTAACTGCAAACCGTGGCCACAAATAAGGTATTTATCATTGAAGAATTACACTCTTTGTGGCTAAACTGAATCACCAATTTTCAAATTGAACTTCCAAACTAAAACGTGAACGACTGATTCAGATTTGACAAGTCTTCAACAAAACAAACCACGGATCTCAAGTTGAAATGCATTTTCAACTGTCAAACAGACTGCATTTAAAATCATGTCATTTTCACAAGTCCTAGCCTACCTCCTGCTTGGGCGTCGTCATCTCCCTCAATGGCTGACCTCCAGATCTTTTCTTATAAAGTTTTTGCTACCACAATCATTTAGGCAACCTTAAATAGATGCACCAATCTCTGATCATCTAGCACTCCAAAAATAGCAAAATAGGTCGCCTGCTTCAGATTTCACAATTGGTTACCTCCTGCCTAGGCGTCGTCATCTCCCTCAATGACTGACCTCCATATCTTCAGGGGTTTTTCTCTTGGAAGTGCTAAGTTAGCAAGAATCTCTCAGTTAGGCTCCTCTTTAAGTTGGCAAGAGTCTCTCATTTAGGCTCCTCTTCAGTTATGACTTACCTTTGGATGTATCTCAGATAGCAGTATGGTAACTCCTCTATAGATGGACGTGTGTTGTCCAAACGTGTCGATGGACTTTCTTTGAGAAGGTGCCTTGGTAGCAGCCTTTGAAGCCAATCTGTTCTTGGATTTGGTAGGGGAGCTCACAGCATTCACCATCTGTGGCGCAACAATGGAGCTGAACTGTGAAACTGGGCTCATGGAGAGGGCCAAAACTTTTGCAGATTAGCAATGGTGGTACAATCATTCTTGGAGGAGTTCTGCATTCCCCGCGTTATTTTGGTGCTGCCGCAGCCACGTTTTCAAAGCCGATATTCCGATCATACTCCCATTCCCAGCGACAACTGCATCAGAATACCTCGGAGGAACTTTCAAAATGCATTCTGAAAACAAATGCTCATGGCCAGTTGTGCCAAAAGCTTCATGAAGCAGGTTCCGTGCATGGATTGGTCGATTGTTCACCATCTCCATGCAGACGTTCGCTTCTAGGTGCTGAGAATGACCATAACTCCTAATTAGAGTGCTAAGTTAGGCTCCTAGCAAGAATTTCTAATTAAACTAATCAAAGTGCCACGACTGTCAATACTCAAGTTATTATAGAGCAAAAACTGAGCATCAATTGGTTTGATTCTTTATAGGATGTCGTTCACCACATGATCATTGTGATTCTTCCCTCTGGAATACTCGCTAGAAGAACAAGAACACTTTGAAGAGTACGAACAATAGCCTTATTATCAGAGCAAAAATTGAGCATCAATTGGTTAGATTCTTTATGGGATGTCCTTCACCATATGATCATTGTGATTCTTCGCAAATAATGATATTTTCTTGAAGGTATAATTTCTTTTACCTTCATTTTCGGATGCCCGTCATGTAAAGAAGATATTCAAGTCTGAAAAACAATGAAAATAGTGTGCTCACACACATTAGTAGACTCTATTTAATTATTTGTTTGGATTTAATTTTTTTGTAAGTAAGTGTTAAAAATGCTTTTATCAATAAAAGTATTAAAATAATGACCTGAATTCAAAAAGTCATAACTACAATATTTTTTTACTCTTCGAGCTGATTCCAGCAAGTATATGCATGACAATATTTGATTTCAGTTTGACTGAGATTTTTAAAGATCCTATTCAGTTAGATGACGTTTTACGCCTTTTACGGGATTTCTTAACTTTCTTTCAAGTTAAATATCTTATTAGTATGAGCTCTGATTCAAGTGATGTAGAAAACAATATTGTTCTATTTTTTGAGTTCTTTGCGTTGATTATATGGATGATTAGTTCAAAGTGATTTTATAATGTGACCCATAATCAGGCTAACCAAACTTTATGTGATTGTACATATTCTGAAACATTGATTTTGGATCCTCAAATCATTATTCTATCTCTCACTCTCTTAATACAAGTTTAAATCATTATTCTATCTCTCAAACCCCAACCAACAAGTAGTTACTCCTGAGTTTGTACGAAACATTGTTTCATATAGAAAGCACATCCGCCTGAAACCACCAGACTATTTTTAACATAAAATTTGAGTCATAATCCTTCTTTATGCTCAAAAGTGATAAATTACAACTTAAAATATAGTAAGATGTCTGCTTAAAATAGAGTGTCATGTTTACTATTTTTGATTGGCATCCATGATCCATGGCCATCTCTCCTGGGCTACTGCCTCTCTCCCTCTCTCTCTCTCTCTCTCTCTCTCTCTCTCTCTCTCTCTCTCTCTCTCTCTCTCTCTCTCTCTCTCTCTCTCTCTCTCTCTCTCTCTCTCTCTCTCTCTCTCTCTCTCTCTGGTCGCTACTGTTGATTGATTCTGACGAAATCCATATTAACTTTGACTTGTAGGATAAATGAACAAAGATTGTGAATATCATGTCTGAAAACCCCAACCAACAAGTAGTTACTCCGGAGTTTGTACGAAACAATGTTTCATATAGAACTCCGGTTTCTGAAAGCACATCCGCCAAAAGGAAGAGATTGGCCCGTAGGAGACAAGCCAAGAGTAGGGCTTTGCCAGCATGTACTATAGGCACTGCAGGTGTGTCCCTACGTAGCGATGGTACATTGACTTTAGATGCCAGTGTACAATCACTTAGCAATGGTGCAGTAGAGAACATCCGGAGTAGCAAAACCAGTTTGGCTGTAGGCGTGCCTCTACATAGCTATCATCTGTTGACATTACATCATGTCATGGTACCATCACCTCAACGTCTTGCTGTAGAGTTTGTTGGAAGTAGTGCATTTTCATCAGACTGTAGGAGTCCATCCACCCAGTTTAGGTCATCTGAGATAGGGGTATTAGCGGAGAGTGGATAGTTGGTTACCCCCCAACATGTTCGTAGTAATCTTTCATATTTGACTCCTGAAGTGGAATCCATAAGTGAGAGAAAGAGGAGGATTCGTCGTAGGTATATGGCAAAACGTAAAGCCAGGGCTTTGCAATTTACCATTCAAGAAGAGGAAGATGATACACATTTGACGTCCCATGACGATATCAGAAGAGAGACTGATATATTGGGTGTAGGATCGATTACGCATGTTACATTGGATTCGATTTCCAATGTTGATGTTATGGAGGGGGTAGACTCTACGACAACATTGTTTGTTACACCCGAACATGTGCGTAATCACCCATCATATAGGACTCCAGAAGTGGAATCCAGATCTGCTAGGAGTAGAAGGTTGAATCGTAGGTACCAAGCTAAGCGAAGACATCGGACCTTGCTTTTGTCTTCGCAAAACCCCGTAGTCATAGAAGTCTCACACTCTAGACGAGGTCATTTTGAAGTAGCTAGATCGCTTCAAACACCAGCATGCCATGATGCGGTCATTGTTCGGCCCTAAGATGGAAAGCAGAAAGAAATAGCTCTTTCTGTTGCATGAAAGGCAAGGTGCGTTTGCCTTTGATGCCATCACCGCCTCTTTATCTCCTTAGTTTGTACACGTCTTCTGATGACGTGGGAGCTCATTTTAGAAAACATGTTTGGAGTTATAATAACTCCTTGGCCTTTGCATCTCTTGGGGTGAATCTAGATAGATCCACTGCCAACTCCGTAGGCGGCGCGTATACATTTAGAGTGTTTGGCTGGTTGTATCATCATATTGGTGGTTTGTTGCCTTTAGATAGACCTTCATTTTCGTAGAACTACATCATGGATGGTGATGATTTGCAACTAGATCAGAGATTATCTTTGAATCCCGATCTTAGGTGTGACGTTCTCTCTCTTTTGCAAAGCATGATGATGGATGTGAATGCATTTGCGCAACGTTTTAAGAATGTTGTTCGAATCATGCGAGAAAACTTCACAAAGGATATTCGACTTCGCATAGTGTCTGGTTGTTCACAGAGTAGAGCAAATAGACAGTTCAATGCTCCTATGAGCAATGAGATTGCAGTGCTTATGCCTATAGATGATACGCCGAGTGATGAAATGCATGACATCATATTGCACTCCATTCAGGATGGTTTGCAGCATATCACAGAGCATCATTCATCGTATGATGCCTTGCATTTTGTCCTCCTCTTTCCTTATGGTACTGATGGGTGGTATCAGGGGATTCCACATATGTATATGAGAGATGTTGCACGCGGTAATGATGACGACGTATGTGATGGTATACATTCAGATGTTCCTGAAGAGCAATTAGAGGGCAGACACAAAGTTGTCACCATTCGAGAGTTTTACAACTACCATTTACAGGTACGATCGGAGCATGTTTCACCTGTACATTTGGGTGGAAGGCTGTTGCAAGAGTATGTGTGTGACATGGTAGCAAAGATGGTGCATGAACTACATCTATAACAATCGAGATAGATTTCGTAGAGAGATTCGCAGTGGCATCGTTGATGCCCTTGGAGCTCATTCCGCTAGGGACATAGGGCAGCGAATAGTCCTGCCATCATCTTATATCGGTTCACCGCGTCATATGCATCAGTAGTACCAGGATGCTATGACCGTCGTTAGTCGATCTAGTGCAAATGACACAAACATCATTTCAGGTGACCTAGACTGTGTCGGCACACTTCAACATATTTATGAGGTCGACTATGGAAGTAATAGAAAATACTTGATCTTTGATGTGAAATGGTTCAAAGTTAACTATTGTGGAAACAATGCTACGATTAGAAAGGATATGTCCGGATTCTTTGCTATCGACTCGACAAAAGTAATACCTATGAATTCATACGACATGTTTGTGTTGCCACGACATTGTGAACATGTATAACTACCTTGCAAATTGCGCTATATTTTATGTGACTTTTTTGTTCGATCGCTTTGAACACAAATTGTGGTCACATTGTGCATTGATTTTATTTGTCTATTGTAGATCATATTTCATCTGGATTGATTATCCCCTCAGTGGTTATATGTTGTCCAACTAAATACAAGATCACGACGTATATTTGAAGACAAAGATATTGCATTAGATATGTCAAACGACTTGCACGAGGAACCGGAAATCAAGCTAGAACTCTTGATCGAGCAAGAAATCCAAGTTTCATTTGATGCTGAAATCACTGAAGAAGAAATTGCAAATGAAAATATGAATGTAGAAAGGCAATAACCGATGAGAATGTTACATTTTGATGAAGAATGGCCAGAGGAAGAAAGTGATGATGAAGATGATTATACTCATAGGCAAAGAAATTTACGATTGCACTTAGAATTAGATTCAGATGAGTGCATGGACTTAGATGATGATGAGAATGAGGCACTATTTGACGAGCAATGTAATGAGAATATTGACTCACAATTCAAATGTTATTATAAAGACTGCTTGCATCAGTATCACAAAGATTGTATGCACACTATTGGCATGACCTCAAGTTTCAACTTTGAGTATTCAAGTATGTACTGTGGAACTAAGTTGCACCCCCTTCTGGAACGCTGCATTCCAATCGTGCATTCCAATTGCGTTTTGGAACGCTGTGTTTCGGAATGGATCCAGGTTCCGAAAAGCTGCGTTCCTGAATGTAAGGGTCATGCATTCTGGAACGCTATTGGATTCCAAAACCTAGTTAGTTGGATTGTGTTTGAAGTTTATTGATTGTTAGTTGATGGGTTGGGGACCCGATCAAACCCATAAAGTTGTTTTCTAGACAAATAAGAGAATAGCACATAATATATTTTGATGGACTTGGATATGATATTAGGGTTTTCTCACTCCTACCCTCAACCAAATTAAACCTCATTAGCCTCAACCAAACTTCATTAGCCTCACCAATTAATAAGATTTACCAATGATGATTTAATAAGAGTTATCAATTAATAAGATTTGCCCTCAAATCTCTCTTTCTTTGTCACACACTCCTCATATCTCTATTACCAATGAGGATTGTGAGGAGAAAAGGAGTTTTCAATTGAGGAACAAAGGAGCTAATGCGCGATTTTCAAGAGGAGGAGCTATCATCATTGTTTATTGTGAGAAGCATAGGGGGTGCTAGCTAAGGAGTGGAGTAGATGAGGTTATGCGGGTTATCAAGGCACATACACACATGCAAGGTGTCGAAAATAGGTGAGTAATGGAATAGCGGAAACTTCCTACTTCTAATGCATGACTACGCCTATCAATACTGAACAAAACAGTAGTGATGGAAATCACGTTTAATCTTTAGTAACTAACTTTGAAATCGCTAGAAACTAAGTGATTACATAGACAAATATAAAGCATTGAATTCTCAAACAATTTCTATCAGTTACAAAACATTACAGAGATGCATACATTCCGACACATACTGAACACAATAAGATGTTTGATTGATTCAGTAAGAAAACAAATCAGATGCAAATGAGCGCAAGTAATAGCGATTCGAAACTGCACACTCTAAGCTATATCTCTGAGTAACTAAGAAAGTATGAAATAAGCAACTCTGTTAATAAGCAGTAGCACAATAGCAACTCTAAAATAAACTCTAAAGACTGAGCTAGAATGCTCAAGAGAGTTCAAGCTTGAAAGCTTGATAGAGAGCTAACTACAATACTTTCTGGTCGTGAACGATCTGCTTGATAAGAGCGCAGGAAGCGTCGTGTAATAACACTCAACTCCTTCACAATTCACAACATAATAATGAGATGTATGAACAGTTGATTTATACTAAGTAATAAGGTTGTCAAATGTGATTTCCAATTGGCTGGAGTCCATTGGCATTCATCCAATTTCTTGTCAGAAATTAATTGCTAATAAGCAGTGTCAATCGCCATAAACAGTTTGTTTGCATGAATGAGCGAAACTGTCACTCTGCAGAAACGAACATAAACTGTCAACAGGGGAAAGCAAAAATGTCGAAGTGAGAGAAAATTCCAAAGGGCAAAAAATGTGAAGGTCTTCAGTAAAGTCATTTTCTTAATTTTAGGACACTTTGAAAATGCGAAAAATGCGATACTGCATTTTTACTCGAAATTCCTAACAAGTAAAAAATGCAAAAAAAGACGACACTATTGTCAAACTCCATGTATTTTTGCAAATTGTGTAATTCTGGAGACTATGTAAAACACGGGAAAATCCGCAAAACAGGATAAACAGTTGGATGAAGATTAAAAATCGATTAGTCGATTAGTAGGAAGCAGAATAATCCAACACTCCCCCTTAATCTGAATCCATGAATGCCTTGACCTTCAAACTTAGTTCCGCATAGAACTTTCTGTGTGCTTCCAAGCTTAATGCTTTAGTAAAAATATCCTAGAGAGTGGCGCCCTATTATCTTTTAGGTAGTGCGCGCTTCTACATATGTTAAAGAGCTAAAAAGTGATGAGAATAACGAGATAGAAGGGCGGCCAACTAGAGCACCCTCATAAATGTGCAAACAAAAATATTTATAGTGAGAACATGGTGGAAGGAAGGGCAGCGACCTGTGTTTGTGGTGTACCACTACTTTTTCATACATATGATCATGATCATAACCAAACAATCACATTTGATAGGGCGACCAACTACTAACATAGTAGCACGCCTACATACACTTGCATAGTAGCAATCTTGCATGCAAAAGCAATGTAATGATGCGCATTCCTTTCAGGAATACCAGCGCTGGCCTACATTCCATAAAACATGTTGGACCCTTTCTATGCCTCCCTAATCGGTCGGATCTAGAGGGCAAAGAAGGGGTTTTGTTGTGTAGTAACGAGCTTCGATCCAATGGAGAGAGAGCCAAGCGACGAAATAGGAGTGGGGATCTAGTCTTGCTAAGGTTGTCAATCCTAGCATCAGATCTACTTGTGGAATAACCTAGATTGGTGCGAACACCATTGCGTATCAAATGGGTAATATTACGTAGAAACGGGAACTATAAGGAATATTCCTAGAATCACGTTAAATAATGGCACTTTTTGACACATTTTAAAAAAGAATGTCCATAGTATCATACCCATTTCTAAAATTACATAAAAAAACACATCACATTTTTTTACAAATTTTGTAACAAAATTTTAAAATATGTAAAAACTTGCAATATTTAATAATTTTCCTAAACGTTACAATACATTGGAAAGGGCCCAAGTAATATAATTTATTCAAAATTCACCCAACTTAAGAACTTTACAAAAGCTAAGTTTAAAGTACTTTATTGAATAATTGTGCTCCATGACACTTATTACCCTAAGGCCCAATGTTGGACTCACACGTGTAGAATGCCAACTGGTCGTCTATTTCTAATACTTCCAACTCTCTACTTCCATCGTGTAGTGTTTGGGCTTATTGTAGAAGCCTCTTGCCATACTCTAGAATATTCCAAGTCATACCCAGAATTGGACAACAAAACATCAGTTTTTGATGTAGATAATACCTTCAAAATGGATCCACCTCTTTTTGAGATTTATATTGGGACAGTTTAGAGTCTCATCTCATTAGTTGCATATTGAGACAGGTCGCTTTCATGGCATACCCAGGGAGGCCAGAGTTTGTCGCAACATTCATCATTACATATGTTAGCCTACCAATCCAAACAACATACAAAGCATAGATAGTTTGCAAATGTGTAAATTTCGTCTCTGCACAAATTGTCTCAAAAATTTGTAGACTCCAAAACTTCAAGTTTCGAGTCTCAAAACCGCAAAAATACCTCAAAAATTTAGACAATGACCCTCGAATGTACCTCAAAAATACCTCAAAAAATTCAGACACTACACCTCGAAATAGTCATGTCTTGAGTCTCCAAAATTCGTCTCTCCACAAATTGACAATGACCTTCGAAATGTACCTCAAAATTTTGAGTCTCCAAAAAGTGAGCCTCGAAAATTGAGACACACCCTCGAAAAATTGAGATACAACCTCAAAAGTAACTCGAAATGCACCTCAAAACGTACCTCAAAAATACCTCCAAAAATTCATATCTTGAGTCTCCAAAAATTCGTCTCTCCACAAATTGACAATGACCCTTGAAATGTACCTCAAAAATTTGGAGTCTCCAAAATTGAGTCTAGAAAAATTCGAGTTTCAAGTCTCTCCACAAAATTTCGTCTCCACAAATTGTGTCTCGAAAATTTGGAGACAGTCCAAAAAGTGTCTCCAAATTTTCAAGACACAATTTGTGGAGAGACGAAATTTTGTGAAGAGACTCAAAACTCGAATTTTTCTAGACTCAATTTTGGTTTTGGAGACTCCAAATTTTTGAGGTACATTTCAAGGTCATTGTCAATTTGTGGAGAGCTGAAATTCTGGAGACTCGACACAAATTTTTGGAGGTATTTTTGAGGTACATTCGAGGGTGTGTCTTAATTTTTTGAGGTATTTCGATGAACGTTTCGAGGGTGAGTGTCTTAATTTTTCGAGGTATTTCGAGGGTCATTGTCAATTTGTGGAGAGCCAAATTTTTGGAGACTCAAGACACGTATTTTCGAGGTACATTTCGAGTTACTTTCGAGGTACATTTCGAGGTACTTTTGAGGGTGAGTGTCTCAATTTTTTGAAGTATTTTGAGGAACGTTTCCAGGTATTTTCAAGGTATTGACGCGCAATTTTTGGAGACTCAAAATTTTCGAGGTACATTTCGAGGGTCATTGTCAATTTGTGGAGAGCCGAATTTTTGGAGACTCAAGACACGAATTTTTTGAGGTATTTTCGAGGTACATTTCGAGTTACTTTCAAGGGTGAGTGTCTTAATTTTTCGAGGTATTTCGAGGAACATTTCGAGGGTGAGTGTTTTTATTTTTTGAGGTATTTCGAGGGTGAGTGTCAATTTTTTGAGGTATTTCAAAAAACGTTTTGAGGGTGAGTGTCTCAATATTTCGAGGTATTTCAAGGTATTGACTCTCGCAATTTTTGAGACACGAAATTTTCGAGACTCGAAACTTGAAGTTCCTCCACTAATTGAGTTTCGACAATTTCTAGTCTCCAAAAATTGAGTCTTGAAAATTTGGAGACTCCAAAATCCGAGTCTTGAAAAATTCGAGTTTCGAGTCTCGAAAATCTCGAGACTCCAAAATTTGAAATCTCCAAAAATTTGAGTTTCGAGTTTCAAAAAATTCGTCCAATTTGAGTGTGCATTTAGTGCCATTCATGTCTAGAAAAATTTGAGTTTAGACATTCGTGTCTAGAAAAATTCTCTGAACTCGAGTCGATCAAGTGTTAGAAAACTTCTCTCAGAACTTCGGACAAGAGGTGTCCATAGGTTCGTGGGCTCGACACGAACCCACAAGACCATTTGCAGCTCAATTCTGATGTTGTTTGTCAAGAAACGCCCTTTCTGTCGGGAGGATTCCCTCTAAATGGACTACTTTCCAACATTCCCAAGAATTGGTCCAGTGTCATCGAACAAAGTCCGTTTTGCAAAAAGTCTGTTCCCTCCTG
This sequence comes from Diphasiastrum complanatum, assembly GCA_029204225.1. Taxonomy (NCBI): domain Eukaryota; kingdom Viridiplantae; phylum Streptophyta; class Lycopodiopsida; order Lycopodiales; family Lycopodiaceae; genus Diphasiastrum; species Diphasiastrum complanatum. The sequence goes on from CM055095.1 coordinate 27,353,210, forward strand.
TGCTGTTCAATTCTGACATCGTTTGTCAAGAAACGCCCTTTTTGTCGGGGGGATTACCACTAAATGTACTACTTTCTAACATTCCCAAGAATTGGTTCAGTGTCGTCGAATAGAGTCTGTTTTGCAAGAAGTCTGTCTCCTCCTGTGCTGCACGCCGAGACTGTACCTACAAGACTAAATCGGACTGCAAATGGTTTAGTACTCACAACAAAACGTGCATCCGAACATAAATACTAAACGTAGTGCTAGGATTCTAGGCCCATTGAGCCACAAATTGGTCAGATTTAGTAAAAAACGGTCAGAACTTTGGGAGGGAGACGTCCACAGGTTTGTGGGCTCAACATGAACCCACAGGACTATTTGCAGCTCAATTTCGATGTCGTTTATCTGAAAACGCCCTTTCTGTTGGGGGGAATGCCACTAAATGGACTACTTTCCAACATTTCTGAGAATTGGTCCAGTGTAGCCAAACGAAGCTCGTTTTTCAGGCCTTCTATTCCATCCTGTGCTGCACACCCTGGGCACCAAATGGTTCAGTACTCATAGTGAAAAAAAGCATCCGAACCAAAAACCCTAAACATAATGCTGGGATTCTAGGCTTGTCGAGCCAAGAATCAGTAGAAAACGATCAAACCTTTGGACAGGAGGTGTGCACAAGTTTGTGGGCTCGACACGAACACCCATGGGACCATTTGTAGCTCAATTCCGATGTCGTTTGTCCAGAAACGCCCTTTCTGCCGGGGGGAATGCCACTAAATGGACTACTTTTCAGCATTCGGAAGAACCGGTCTAGTGTCGTCGAACAAAGTTCGTTTTTTAGACGGTCTGTTCCATCATGTCCTGCACGCCAAGACGAACCCACAGGACTAAACCAGACTCCAAACAGTTCAGTACTCACAACAAAACGTGCATCCGAACCATAAACCCTAAACATAGTCTTGGAAATCTAGGCCTATCGAACCAAAAATCATCAGTCGTCACCCAGATCGCCAGCTCTGAGCTTAGCCCAAACACACACGAACACACACATCCATAAAGACCCACTCTAACTCTTACCCTAAGTACACACACACATGCATGCACGCACGCGCGCGCGCGCACACACACACACACACACACACACACACACACACATGCACATGCACACACAGACAAACACAACACACACACAAATACACATACACACAAACACATGCACAACACACAACACACAATGCGCACACCCACAAACAAACGCAGACCCACACACACATGCCCATACACACACACAACACACATAGACAACACATGCACACACATTACAAACAGGCAACACACACACACACACACACACACATGCATGCATGCATGCACGTTCGCCATCGACGCACGTCATTGCTCGTCAACGACGGGCACTCTTTACTAGTCTATATATATATTTAAACTTATGTACACTTTTGCGCATGTGTATGCGTGCACCATGCATCCTCCTCCCCTCACCCATGCATACACAGTTTTCGAACTAGAAATGATGGGGAGGAGGATGCATGTATGGGGCACAGAATGCATGGCCCTCCTCCCCATGCATGCATCTAAATGGCCCACAACCCACTCCAAATTTAAAATTTAAACTACCCTCCCTCCATAGACGCTCCTAGCATCCCTCTACCATCCATCGCCCTCCTCCTTGCCCTGTATAGTTGCACTGCTAAAGAACGTTGTCCATTCTGTCGTCCAGCACTCCCACAACGCGAGAAACTACATGGTATTTGTGGTAGATCAGGAACTGTATGTGTTTGCAGATTAAGTCCTGATTCTTGAACGCTAGCGTACATGGCGGGAGGATTGGTTTATAAAACTCGCTAACAAAATTGAGTTTGGTGTGAACATTGAACACGACAACTCTGGGATTGAACATTCAACCGACGTACAAAATGCTAGCCGTTCTGTCAACAAAGATGATCTACATTGCATGGATTATTGATCCTTGGGTTGTGAATGGATTCTTGATTCTTGGGTTGTGTAAAGATTATGTACTAGTTGGCATTAGAACTGTCCCAAATGCGAGCGCGAATGATGCCTTCATACTCAAGAGTGTAATGAATGCGACAGAACATGCTTTTCAATCTTTGTGAAGTAAGGATGTCCAGAATCATTCACGAAGGCAAAGTTGTAGATAAAGTTGGATGTCATCTCAGGAACGCCAGTATAGGTGTGTCCATCCCAGAGGCCACTGCTCCAATATAGAGTAGTTGTGTTCCACAAAGACACTCATTCAGATGTCTGAAGCTTCCGAAAGAATCCACCGCACTTATAAATGCACACATTTGAGTCAACCATTCTCTGTTCGACACTAATGAATGCACACATTTGAGCCAACCATTCTCTGTTTGACAGAGATCAACTGAGAGAGAAGAATGCTCTATCTTTCGATGGAAATCTGACATCATTGAAGCTTTGAAGCTTTGTAGCCAGCGATCTGATATATGAGCAGGATGCTCGGACTTCATTGAAAACAAAATCTAATGACGAGATCCACAATAGTGTTTTTGAGAAGTTGCAATGTCTTTTCGAGCTGTTGTAATTATGGATTTTGTCATTTTGAATTCTATCCATGATGTGGATTGTTGTACAAGACATGATTTATGAATTTAAATGACAAGCACATGAAATGGATTATGAAGCTATCCATGGAAGCAATAAGGAGACACGCTATCAGAACAAGTAGCAATAATATCACCAAGAAACCATCCATGGAAGCAGGCCTTCCAAAATACAGAAACACGCTATCACAGAAGAGACGACATGAATATTATCGTGAGACCATCCACGGAAGCATTTATTTGTAATAGACAGGCACACTATCACAGACTAGGCAGCAAAATACCATGGAAGCAGTTCTTCCTACTAAAGAGATACACTATCACAGAATACACAACAATAATATGTTCGTAATATATCAGATGACACTTTTCATTGTATTTGTGAGACTGCGTTTGTAATATATAAAATGACGCTTTTCACTGTATGTGTGACATACAAGTCCACCTCGCAAACTCGAGCGTGAAACACAAACGAGCTGTTTTTCTCAAAAGAAGCCAATTCTTTAACGGATTTGAAAATCCTTACCATTTTCTTGAGATAGCGATGACAACAAAGATGACCATATTCAAATCACCGAGAAGCAGAAAACATAAATGAAGTTAAGTAGCGAACTAATGCAATGGTAGAGTGAAACATGAACACCGAAAGTATTCATCAGGAAAGCTTGGATTGATCGTCATTAAGCAAATGGCATGACTCTCACTGTTTTGTAATGGCACTCTCTCTCTCTCTCTCTCTCTCTCTCTCTCTCTCTCTCTCTCTCTCTCTCTCTCTCTCTCTCTCTCTCTCTCTCTCTCTCTCTCTCTCTACCTCGAATCACCCTACCGTTTCCAAGGAGATCACAGAGGTAAGTGCTTATGGGTAGCCAGTAGAAGGGGTGATCATCGTGCACGCATTACATAGTCTGTTGGGAGGTGTAGCAAAGCATAAGAGCTTACAGATCTGAGTTTAGCAGAAGGTCACAGTCAGTTTCGGCTGTCTCAGCTATGATAGCTGCTCTCGCCGGGTATTCAGCCGTCGTCATAATCATTCAGGCATTCAGCATTCGTCATAATCATTCAGACAGCTCAAAACATTTGTGTGGCAATCTGCCATATGTCATCATTTCATGCTAGATGCCAGCAAGCTCCTCAATAAAGCATTCGTGTGTACAAAAGGCTAAGTCCAGAGCTCTTGCATTTGTCATGGAGGAAACAATGGATCCATATTCCCCAAAGAATGTCATAATGAAGTAGGTTGACGGAGTGTGCCTCAGTTCTTATGCATTTGTGTTGTTCAGTCTGAGAGAGAGTGCTCGATTACCAGTTGGAACCTTCAAACGTTGTTGAGAGCCGAGTTTTGATCATTTATGTCACTCGATCCTGGCTGAAAAAGAGAGTTTGTGTGGTTGTTGCAGAGAATGTGTTCGTGGATCATCATTTTTGAAAGAAGAGGGATCGTTGTAGGGAGAATCTCTATAGGATCAAAAGAATGAGAGAATGGAGTGTTGAGAAGATTTGTTGCTGATGTAGACTAAGAGAGCCATATTTAGAGTCAAAGAGCATTTGGGGTTGTTTCCATAACCCCAAACCCTAAGCCAAAATGAAAAAAGTAAACGAAATTTGCAAGAGGTGGAAACACAGATGGAACATTATCGCTCTGGGATCAGAAGCAAATGCAAGAATACACCAAAAGGCAAGCAATTCCAAATGCGCTGCCGAGCAAAAGGCAGCAGCACAAGGCATGGAAAGATGTGCACATATCTAATGATATGCTTGGGATCACAGAAAACAAGAGAAACTGATGGCGATTCGGAATCCATCCTTGTGTGTCGAAAAGTCAAGAGAACAACGAAAAATGAGACGTCGAGGCTATGACTCTCTCTCTCTCTCTCTCTCTCTCTCTCTCTCTCTCACACACACACACACACACACACACACACACACACATACATAGAGGTGGCTGATATTTTCATTCATTTCAAGTTATCTATTGTCCTTTTAAGAGGTGGTTTTTCCTGTATAGTCTATTGTATGATATCTCCCTAGCACAATTTACATAATTGCTTATATATTTTATTTGGTTTTCTAGCAAAAGTAGGGGAATTGCTTATGCATTTTGTTACGTGTTTTTGCATTTCCCTCCACTACCCACACTGCTCTCTATGTTGTAGAGATTAGAGACATGTATAATCCATTGCTTATGCAGTTGCCAACCACACAACAAGTCACAAAGTACAAATTAAAGTAGGAGCTCGAATTTGACATTCTTTCTGTTAGAAAGGTCACATAGGCAACACTTTACTTATAGTCATTTATATCACGTGAAAGGAAATGAATTGAGATGTATTTCGAGTCTTAGAGTCTCAAGCTTTCTCCTTATTCTATAGACATAGACAAAGCACATAGGCACCCACACTTTGCACATCACAACAAAAACATAATAAAAAGATTAAGCCACTTGACCGTTGTATGATATGAACATGTTGTACGGTTTTAGAAAAAGGGACTTTAGAATAGTGAGATTTGTGGAGGAGGTCTCAAAGGGTAATGAACATGAGTCCTTTCATCCATAAACAATCTAAGCATCTCCTCTTCACTTAAAATTTCCATCTCAGTCCCACAAAATCAAGTCCAAAGCCTACAATAGCATCTCACATTTCCATATGGAGCACTACGATGGAGCAGATCATAACAGCTCCAAAAGGTTTTAGCTGCTACAGCTGAAGATAAAGATCACAGAGACTAAAACATGCAAAGGCGACTAGCTTACTCTATAAGAATGTCTTCCACATGCTAACAAGTTCAAGTGCTGCTGAGGATCAAGAGTGGGATCAGTCAAAATTCAGTAAAAAAACAGTCAGAACTTCGGACAGGAGGTGTCCACAGGTTCGTGGGCTCGACACGAACCCACAGGACCATTTGCAGCTCAATTTCGATGCCATTTGTCCATAAATGCCCTTTCTGCCAAGGGGGGGGAGAGAGAGAGAGAGAGAGAGAGAGAGAGAGAGAGAGAGAGAGAGAGAGAGAGAGAGAGAGGGAGGGAGGGAGGGAGGGAGGGAGGGAGGGAGGGAGGGAGGGAGGGAGGGAGGGAGGGAGGGAGGGAGAGAGAGAGAGCGAGAGAGAGAGAGAGAGAGAGAGAGAGAGAGAGAGAGAGAGAGAGAGAGAGAGAGAGAGAGAGAGAGAGAGAGAGAGAGAGAGAGAGAGAGAGAGAGAGAGAGAGAGAGAGAGAGAGAGAGAGAGAGAGAGAGAGAGAGAGAGAGAGAGAGAGAGAGAGAGAGACAGAGAGAGAATTTATCCGAAAATGCCCTTTTTGTCGAGAGGAGTGAAAAACAGTCAGATTCTCGGATGGGAGGTGTCCACATGTTCGTGGGCTGGACACAAACCCACAGGACCATTTGCAGCTCAATTCCGATGTCGTTTGTCCATTAACGCCCTTTCTGTCAGGGGGAATGCCACTAAATGAACTACTTTCCAACATTCCCAAGATTTGGTCCGATGTCCAACAAACCCACAAGACCATTTGCAGCTCAATTCCGATGTCATTTGACTCATCAAGCTTGGAAAGCTTTTTACCTGGTTCAATAGGAGTATTCACTGGTTTGCAATCCTGCAATCTAAACCTGTGAAACAACTCTTTGACATACTTCAACTGTGTTAAACCCACTTCGTGTTCTTTTTGCCCAACCTCTACTCCAAGGCAATAATACATCAGACTGAGATCTGTCATCTCAAATTGTCCAATGTCGTCTTTCTTGATCATATCTATCATCTCTTGATTATTTCCCGTAATAATCAAGTCATCAACATACAGAGCAATCAAAGCAACCATACCATCAAAGCATAAGACATATAGATTTGGATCAGAATGTGTTCTCACCATCCCCTTTGAACAAAAATAGGCATCAATCCTGCTACACCACGCACGTGGTGCCTGTTTAAGACCATAAAGCGCTTTCTTCAAGCAACATACTTTATTTTCTCGTCCCTTCATTACAAAGCCTTTAGATTGATCCATTAACACCTCTTCTTCTAACTCACCATTTAGAAAAGCAGATTTCACATCCATCTGATGCAAAGGCCAACCAAAATGTGAAGCTAAAGCAACAAGTAGACGTAGAGTATTCCACTTACATACTGGCGCAAAGGTCTCCTCATAGTCAATGCCTTTACTTTGTGCATACCCTTTGATCACCAATCTTGCCTTGTGCTTTGCTATACTTCCATTTGCATGATACTTAGTCCTATATACCCATTTGCAACCAATGAGTTTCTTGACAACTGGTGGTTCTACCAAGTCCCATGTGCTATGCTTAGCAATTGACTCCATCTCCTCTCCCATGGCCTTGACCCAAATGTCATCATCCTTCGCTTCACCATAAGTCGAAGGTTCTTTGCTTTGAATAATACTAGATAAGAGAGCATAATTTGCTTCATACCTTTCAGGTTGTGGCTTCTCTCTTGTTGATGTTCGTAGCTCTCCCTGACTAGATGATCCTGGAAAGTCATCCATGTCGTGGCTCTCCAACAATCTCTCAAACCACTTAGGGAGCTTCCTGTCAGGTGATCGGCTTCCTGGTGAAAATGTATCCCACGGTACATCCTTCTCCTTGCATTTGTCACCTGCAACTTCAATCCTTCTTGCACCAAAAGGTTTGTCCCTACCTCTCCAACCTGTCTCTTGAGGTTGAGTAGTAGTATCTTGAGATGTATCCTCTTTTTCATCACTTGGAAGGTCAATGAATGGATCATCATCAGATGGTATCTTCACTATACCATCTTTCCCACTAGATGTATCTATCTTCTCAGCATCCTCATCTTCATACATCTTGGATTCATCAAAGATAACATCATGACTTACATGGATTTTGTTTTCCACTAGATCAAAACATCTATAGCCCTTCACACGATCATCATATCCTAGGAATATGCACTTGATAGCTTTTACATCAAGTTTACATCTCTCTTCCTTAGGAACGTGTACAAAGGCCTTACATCCAAAGATTCACAAGTGGTTCACTTTGGCTTCTTCTTTGTGAATGCTTCCTCGGGTGTTATCTTTGGTATGGCAATGGTAGGACTTCTATTTTGAAGATAGACTGTCGTACTGCATGCTTCTGACCAAAAATCTTTTGGTAGTTTCATCTAGCTAACATAGATCTGGCACATTTCACAATCGTAAGATAACATCACGGCTTATATGGATTTTGTTTTTCACTGGATCAAAATATCTATAGCCCTTCACACGATCATCATATTCTAGGAACATGCACTTAATAGCTTTTACATCAAGTTTACGTCTCTCTTCCTTAGGAACGTATACAAAGGCCTTACATCCAAAGATTCGCAAGTGGTTCACCTTTGGCTTCTTCTTGTGAATGCTTCCTCAGGTGTTATCTTTGGTATGGCAATGGTAGGACTTCTATTTTGAAGATAGACTGTCGTACTACATGCTTCTGACCAAAAATCTTTTGGTATTTTCATCTCAGCTAGCATAGATCTGGCACTTTCCACAATCGTACTATTCTTGCGCTCAGCTACACCATTGAGAGCAGGAGTATGAGCTTGCGTAAATTGTCTTTTAATCCCACATTGATCACAAAGATCATTGAAGTTATTAGACTTGTACTCACCTCCACTATTTGATCTGAGGACTTTGATCTTCCTACCTGTCTGATTTTCGACCAATGCTTTGAGGCTCTTGAAGTTGTCAAATGCATCTGATTTCTTCTTCAAGAAATAGATCCACGTCTTACGTGACATATCATCAATAAAGGTCATGAAATAGAAGGCTTTACCTAAGGACATGGTCCTCATAGGCCCGCATAAATATGTGTGGATTAAATCCAGGATGTTCTTTGCTCTTGCAACACTACCTTTATTGAACTTCTCTCGATGCTGCTTCCCATATACACAAGATTCGCACATTGATTTCAAGTGATCTTCTATGGTAGGCAATCCTGTTACCATCTCCAATCTTCTCATCAAACTGAGGCTTCCCAAGTTCAAATGACCAAGCCTCCTATGCCACAACTCAATTTGCGATGGAATGGACGATACAAGTCCATGTTGCCCTTTGATTGTAGCATTCAACCTATACAATTTTTTATTGGGCTCCCTTACTCCATCCGTAATAACTTTGAACTTTTGGTTCACATCCTTCACAAAGCAACGATCATGGGCGAATTCTACTTTCAACTTTTGATCAGTAATGACTCCAACAATGGAATGGTGAAATCACTTTTGGCGCACTTCGAACACTTTCTCCACTGCAATCACTCTGCTTTGTTGTACCGTACTTGCAGGTACAGTCCGGGTGCCCTTCGTTTGGAGGTTATAGCCTTTCGTTTGGGTCAAAACGGGCAAAGGACCCAAAAATAGGGACTTTTCTAGTTTTTGAACTATTTCTTCACCTTGAAGAAACTTCACTCTTCACTTGTGAAGGGACCCAACTCCAATTTCAGTATGAAAATTTTTACTGAAGTTGAAGGCTAAAACGCACTTCACTTTTTCAGGGCCCTCTTCAACAACCCTTCAGACTCCATCCAATGGTTGATTATAATCCAACTGTGGATATCCCTTCTGGATAGTACGAACTGAGTCGTTGATCTTGTAGCTTCTCTATCCGACGGATCTGAGCACTCTTGTGCACTAATGGAGAGTCTTGTAAGCGCTACCCACTTCGAAACACTATGCCATTTGCTTGGTTCCACGCGCGAACTGAGTCGCGACCTCCCTGCTCGCGGCCAGCTTCCCTAGGTTTTCAGCTATGGCTTCCTTGAGGATTTTTCAACCATCTCTCTCTCTTTGAGTCGCAGCTGCCCACGGCCTCTTCAGAACTAATTCGCATTGCTAGGGCGCCCTCCTCTAGGTTTTTACAGCTTGCAAAACAGATCAGTATAGAGAGAAATCTCTGATTTTGTGCTCCCAAACCCCAGACAAGGGTTTTTCACACACATATGTTCTTGGCTTCCAATTCACAGTGTTCTGACAAGCCTATCCTCTTGCTCTGAGGTCGCCCTACTGCTAGAACTCTGATGCTTCAATCTGTTTGTCAAACGGTGTCCGATTGAATGCACACTGACTGCAAACACCAAATAGCCTACTTCAGAATTTCAAAATTCCGTTTGCTGATGTTCTGATTTAGCTAACAACCCTTGTCTCTGAATCCTCACACAGTCTCAAGCTCACCAAGCTTTTGTGTGCTAAACTCTCTGCACCAATGTTTCCCCTTCCGTCTTCAACCCACCGCAAACCCCGAACTCTCAGAAGACACTTCTCCCGAAGCTCTCTTCAACGACGATGTTGTACTGTGTACACTCCCTGTACGGCTCTGATACCAACTTAGAATTTGCTTTGCACAGGAATACAGATCATGCTACACAGTAACACAGACAGAAAACACTCTCCACAACAAGCTCACATAGCAACTGTATTTCTCAAAATGAAATTACATTGTACATATAGTTGTTCACTCAGGCAACCCATGCATGACCCAGGTTGCCGTTGGCGGGACGCGTGTCCCGTCGACTTGCCTCATGGCGAGGCCAACTGATCCTTATCAACTGATAGGACCCACAGTACAGTAGCACAGTGATTCTACTTTAATTCTAACTGTTTGTCCATAAACAGCCTTTCTATCGAGGGGAATGCCACTAAATGGACTACTTTCCAACATTTTCGAGAATTGATCCAGTGTCACCGAACGGAGTCCGATTTTCAAATCGTCTATTCTGTCATGTGCTGCACGCCGAGATGAACCCACAGCACTAAACCAGACTCCAAACGGTTCAATATTCACAGCAAAATGTGCGTCCAAAAATGTAGTCTTGGGATTCTAGGCCCGTCGAGCCAGGAATTGGTTGGATTTAGTAAAAAATGATCAGAACTTTAGACGAGAGGTGTCCATAGGTTCGTGGGCTCAACACAAACTCAGATGACCATTTGTAACTCAATTCTGATGTCGTTTGTCCAGAAATGCCCTTTCTGTCAAGGGGAATGCCACTAAATGGACTACTTTTCAACATCTCCGAGAATCGGTGCAGTGTCGCCGAACAGAGTCCGTTTTCCAAAACGTCTATTCGTTCTATGCTGCACGCCGAGATGAATCCACAGGACTAAATTAGGCTCCAAACGGTTCAGTACCCACAACAAAATGTGCGTCCAAACCAGAGACCCTAAACACAGACTTGGGATTCTAGGCCCGTCGAACCAGAAATTGGTCGGATTCAGTAAAACACGGTCAGAACTTCGGACGACCGGGTGTCCACTGGTTCGTGGGCTTGACACGAAACCACAAGACCATTTGTAGCTCAATTTCGATGTCGTTTGTCCGGAAACGCCCTTTCCTACCGGGGGGAATGCCACTAAATGGACTACTTTCCAACATCTCCGAGAATTGGTCCAGTGTTGCCGAACGGAGTCCATTTTTCAGACTGTCTATTCCATCATGTGCTGCATGCTTAGATGAACTAACAACACTAAACCGAGCTCCAAACAGTTCAGTACTCATAACAAAACATGCGTCCGGAAGCATGGTCCTGAGATTCTAGGCCCATCAAGCCAGATTCAATAAAAAATGACAGAATTTCTTACTGGAGGTGTCGAAAGGTTCGTGGGCTCGACACGAACCCACAGGACCATTTGCAGCTCAATTCCACCGCTGTTTGTTCGGAAACGCCCTTTCCTTCGGGGGGAATGCCACTAAATGGACTACTTTCCAACATTCTCAAGGACTGGTCCAGTGTCGTCAAACAGAGTTTGTTTTTCAGACCGTTTATTCTGTCATGTGCTTCACACCGAGACAAACCCACGGGACTACACCGGACTCCAAACGGTTCAGTACTCACAACGAAACGTGCATCCGAACCAGAAACCCTAAATGCAGTCTTGGGATTCTAGGCCCATCAAGCTAGGTATCGGTCGGATTCGGTCACATAGACCCACTTCACACACACACAACATCAACTGCTCGATCGCATGCCTCGATCATCGGCTTTCCTCCTAAACCATCGCTGCTCGCCCGTCAACGACGGGCACACTTTACTAGTATATATATAAAACTATTTGTGCGCATGTCATGCGCATATGTATTGGGGGCCAGACATCCTCCTCCCCTCACCCATGCATACACACTTTCTTAACTAAAAATGATGGGAAGGGGGATGCATGTATGGGGAAATTGCATATCTCCATACATTTCCACATTGTGTGCATTGAGGGGTGGGCCCCAAAAAGATTCACCACCCCCTCCCTCTCTCCCACTCACTAAATTCAAATCCCCATACATTTGCACATTGTGTTCATTGAGGGGTGGGCCCAAAAAGATTCCTCATTCACTCACTCGCACTCACTAAATTCAAATATTTGAAGTTTGAAATTAAGGTTTTATTTTCTTCACACACTTCAATGTGCTTTAAACTTTAGCCAATAATTCTTATTACATGACTTTCTTATTTATTTTGAATTACCAAAGTTTTACTCATATATTATAAACCAAAAAAAATTTATTGACTACCTTAAATTACTTTTTTTTTTTCAATATCCTTCAAATCCTTATCTTGGCCTGCCATTTTCAAGAATGTTTAACCACAAGCCCAAACTCACTAGCTTTAATCGTTGCCCACAAGCTTTTATCCATGGGCCAAAAAATACACAGTTGAAAAAAAAAGGAGGAGGATGGGGAGAGGGGAGCAAAAGAGACAATAAAAAGATAAATATAGGGGGGGGAAGGGGGATTTGGAACACACGTGCATGCATGCACACACACACACACACACACACACACACACACACACACACACACACACACACACACGCACGGGGGAAGGGGGATTTGGAACACACGTGCGTGCACACACACATACACACACACACACACACACACACACACATGTGTGTGTGTGTGTGTGTGCTTCCCCCGACACATCGAATGCATGGGTGTGTGTGCGTGCATGCGTGCGCACACACACACACACGTCTCCATATAATTTTTTTTTGTGAATGAGGTATATTGTATGAGGTATAGAGTCTAGAGTCCTCTCTCTCTCTCTCTCTCTCTCTCTCTCTCTCTCTCTCTCTCTCTCTCTCTCCACAGGCTAACCAACCACGCATAGAGGGAGGGAGGTCCCTCCATGCCCCCCCCCCCTCCCCCCCCCCCCACACACACACGTGTATGTGTGTGTGTGTGTGTGTGTGTGTGATTCCCCCGACACATCTCCATATTTTTTTTTGTGAATGAGGTATATTGTATGAAGTATAGAGTCTAGAGTCCTCTCTCTCTCTCTCTCTCTCTCTCTCTCTCTCTCTCTCTCTCTCTCTCTCACTCTCACTCTCTCTCTCTCCACAGGCTAACCAACCACGCATAGAGGGAGGGAGCCCCCCCCCCCAACACACACACATTTTCTTAAATGTAAAACACCTCCTCTTTAAAATGTAAACCCCTCATAAAAAAATATGAACGTAAATCCCCTTAAAAATGTGAACCCCAACTCTCCATAAAACCAAAAAAAGCTATATTGGTATTTACCATTTGCAATTTTTGTAGATTTTTTTGCTAGATGTAATGTTCGTAAAACAACTACAATGTTCATTGCTAAGGATTTAACTGATGAAATGATACAGAACTCCTTCATGATCATTGGGATGTGAAAACTGATGGCAGCATTCTTAGAGCAAGGCAAGAAGATCATATCCCATGCAAAGATTTATTGTCAAGCATAGAAATTGTCGAAACAAATTAAAGCTTTGATGAATCAATAAATCTACAATATTGGTGAGCTTAACTTCCTTTGTGAAATTTTAGATTGCTAACTTTTGGTTCCTTTTATATTAACCCAAACAATTCAAGAGAAGGAGCAGATGTGTGAGTATTCTTACCATTCTATTATAGGATCTCTTATGTACTCCATGATCTGTACCAGGCTAGACATAGCTTTTGCAATCAGCTCCCTAATTCAGTATATGACCAACCCTGGTATGACACATTGGAAGGCTCTTATCAAAGTCATGAGATATCTTCGAGCTACTATGGACTTTTGCATTTGTTATGGAACAGTCGACAATGACAAATCCAATTTACTCATTGGTTTTACATATGCAAGTTGGGCAGGAGATGTAGACACTCATAAATCCACTTCCAAATTTACATTCTTCCTTAACAATGGTCCAATTTCTTGGAAAACTCGCAAGCAATCTTCAATAGCTCTATCTTCTACAGAATCAGAGATATCACAGCCTGTCAAGCTACAAAGGAAGCAATTTGGTTGAGAAACTTACTTTCAGATATCAGTCTGAATCAATATGCTCCGACATCATTATTTTGTGATAATCAAACCATTGCCTTGTCAAACAACCCTAGATTTCATTCTAGGAGTAAGCTTATTGAACTGAAGTATCACTATGTCAGAAGCAAAGTTCTCGAGAAAGAGGTCAGATTGTAGTACTGTCGAACCATTTTGGAAGACGACGCCGATTTGGCTTTCAAATTGGTGGAAAAGCGGTGAGTGGCCTGGTAAGGGAAAAAGTGCAAGTCATTATTTTCAACTTCTGACATCATTTTTGGCCTCGACATACTGTTTTTAGCCTACGACAGAAGTTTCAAGCAGTTTTGCGATGGCAAATATGGGAGAGTCCATTTTGAGTGAAAGTAGCAAGTTGGATGGGATTTCCAACTATGCAATGTGGAAATTCAAAATGAAAAACATACCGATGGAGAAAGACGTGTGGGAAGTCATCACAGGTGATAAGAGAAGGCCGCCAAATGAAGCGGATATCAAAGTGTTCGACAAAAAGATGAGGAAGGCTTTGACCTTCATTAACTTGTCAGTGAAGGATCACATCATTACCCACATTTGTGATGCTATTACACCCAGACAGGCATGAGATGTGCTAAAGGAGCAGTTCGAGACGTCAAATCCATCAAGAATCATGTTTCTGAAGTCAAAGCTGAATAGTGCCCGAATGGAGCAAGGAGAGCACATTCAGACATACATGACCAGAATCAAGACAATGAGGGATGAATTGCATTCTATTGGTGAGCACATACGTGATGTGGAGCTGGTGCACAATGCATTGTGTGGCATTGCAAAACCCTACTAGATGTTTGTGAGCGGAATAGCATTAAGATAAAGATTGCCAACCTTTGATGAGCTCACATGAATCATGATGCAGGAAGAGCAACGACGAGAAATGGTGAAATCTAGACGTCAAAATACTGACGATCAGGCACTTGCGACACGCCAAAAACAAGGCAAGGGCAAGGGCAAAAAGAAGTCTAAGCAGCAATTTGTCAAGTCTCAGGAGGATGAGGGATCTTCCAGTAGGACCAAGAAGAAAGGCAAGTGCTTCCATTGTCGTAAAAAGGGCCATTGGAAGAGTGAATGTCGCAAATTCTTGGCGGAACAAGGCAAGGAAAAACCAAAAGAAGCAGATAACCTTGTCGATGAGGGTGAGATTGAAGACTCTAGCATCTTCATATCTGCATTGTCATCTAATCAAGATGATCAAGCGTGGTATATTGACTCGGGAGCCACAAGACACATGGCAGGTAACAAGAATTGGTTCAGTAGCATGAAAGTGTTGGATAATGGAACGTCCGTTTCACAAGCAAATGGCGAGGTGTGCAAGATCAAGAAAGAGTCGACGCACAAACCCCGAGTAGGCACCGTTTCAATCCAACTACTTGATGGCAAAAGCAGGATAATCAGGGAGGTACTTTACGTACCAGGTTTGAGGAAAAATCTACTTTCTGTTGGAGTCATGACTGATCAAAAGTTGAAAGTAGAATTCACCCATGATCGTTGCTTTGTGAAGGATGTGAACCAAAAGTTCAAAGTTATTGCGGATAGAGTAAGAGAGCCCAATACAAAATTGTACAGGCTAAATGTTACAATCAAGGGGCAACATGGACTTGTATCGTCCATTCCATCACAAATTGAGTTGTGGCATAAGAGGCTTGGTCACTTGAACTTGGGAGAAAATTGGAGATGGTAACAGGATTGCCTACCATAGAAGATCACTTAAAATCGATGTGCGAATCTTGTGTATATGGGAAGCAGCATCAAGAGAAGTACAATAAAGAGGGTGTTGCAAGAGCAAAGAACATCTTGGATTTAATCCACACATATTTATGCGGGCCTATGAGGACCATGTCCTTAGGTAAAGCCTTCTATTTCATGACCTTTATTGATGATATGTTACGTAAGACGTGGATCTACTTCTTGAAGAAGAAATCAAATGCATTTGACAACTTCAAAAGCTTCAAAGCATTGGTCCACAATCAGACTGGTAGGAAGATCAAAATCCTCAGATCAAATAGTGGAGGTGAGTACAAGTCTAATAACTTCAATGATCTTTGTGAGTAATGTGGGATTAAAAGACAATTTACGCAAGCTCATACTCCTGCTCTCAATGGTGTAGCTGAGTACAAGAATCGGACGATTGTGGAAAGTGCCAGATCTATGCTAGCTGAGATGAAACTACCAAAAGATTTTTGGTCAGAAGCATGTAGCACGGCAGTCTATCTTCAAAATAGAAGTCCTACCATTGCCATACCAAAGATAACACCTGAGGAAGCATTCACGAAGAAGAAGCCAAAGGTGAACCACTTGCGAATCTATGGATGTAAGGCCTTTGTACACGTTCCTAAGGAAAAGAGACGTAAACTTGACGTAAAAGCTATCAAGTGTATATTTCTAGGAAATGATGACCGTGAGAAGGGCTATAGATGTTTTGATCCAGTGGAAAACAAAGTCCATATAAGCCGTGATGTTATCTTTGATGAGTCCAAGATGTATGAAGACGAGGATGCTAAGAAGATAGAGACATCTAGTGGGAAAGATGGTATAGTGAGGATACCACCTGATGATGATCCATTCATTGACCTTCCAAGTGATGAAAAAGAGGATACATCTCAAGATACTACTACTCAACCTCAAGAGATAGGTTGGAGAGGTAGGGACAAACCTTTTGGTGCAAGAAGGATTGAAGTTGCAGGTGACAAACGCAAGGAGAAGGATGTACCGTGGGTTACATTTTCACCAGGAAGCCGATCACCTGACAAGAAGCTCCCTAAGTGGTTTGAGAGATTGTTGGAAAGCCACGACATGGATGACTTTCCAGGATCATCTAGCCAGGGAGAGCTACGAAGATCAACAAGAGAGAAGACACAACCTGAAAGGTATGAAGCAAATTATGCTCTCTTATCTAGCATTATTCAAAGCAAAGAACCTTCGACTTATGGTGAAGCGAAGGTTGATGACATTTGGGTCAAGGCCATGGGAGAGGAGATGGAGTCATTTGCTAAACATAGCACATGGGACTTAGTAGAACCACCAGTTGGCAAGAAACCCATTGGTTGCAAATGGGTATACATGACTAAGTACCATGCAGATGGAAGTATAGCAAAGAACAAGGCAAGATTGGTGATCAAAGGGTATGCACAAAGTAAAGGCATCGACTATGAGGAGACTTTTGTGCCGATTTGTAAGTGGAATACTCTACGTCTACTTGTTGCTTTAGCTTCACATTTTGGTTGGCCTTTGCATCAGATGGATGTGAAATCTGCTTTTCTAAATGGTGAGTTAGAAGAAGAAGTGTTCATGGATCAACCTGAAGGCCTTGTAGCGAAGGGACAGGAAAATAAAAGTATGTCGCTTGAAGAAAGCGCTTTATGGTCTTAAACAGGCACCACGTGCGTGGTATAGCAGGATTGATGCCTACTTTCGTTCAAAGGGGATGGTGAGAACACATTCTGATCAAAATATATATGTCTTATGCTTTGATGGTATGGTTGCTTTGATTGATCTTTATGTCGATGACTTGATTATTACGAGAAATAATCAAGAGATGATAGACATGATCAAGAATGACCTCATGGAACAATTCAAGATGACAGATCTCAGTCTGATGCATTATTGCCTTGGAGTAGAGGTGTGGCAAAAAGGACACAAAGTGGGTTTAACACAGGTGAAGTATGTCAAAGAGTCGTTGCACAAGTTTAGGTTGCAGGATTGCAAACCAGTAAATACTCCTATTGAACCAGGTAAAAAGATTTCTACAGTCATTTGATACTACGATGTATAGACAGTTAGTAGGGAGCTTGATTTACCTTACCACGACTAGACCATATATATGCTATGTTGTTGGCATTGTAAGTCAGTTTATGGCAGCACGTACGGAAATGCATTGGAAGACAACTAAACACATTTTGCGTTATGTGAAAGACACTTCAGATTATGGCTTGATTTACAAGAAGCATGATGGTTTACCTGAGTTGTGTGGCTATGTGGATGCGGATTGGGGAGGTGACTATGATGATCGTAGATCCACCACAGGCTATGTATTCCAGGTTTGTGGTAGTTGCTTTTCCTGGTCTAGTAAAAAGCAAAGTACAATTGCTCTATCCACCACAAAAGCAGAGTATAAGGCAATGTGTAGTGCAGCACATGAAGCTATATGGTTGAGACAAATCTTGGAAGAAGTTGGCATGAGACAGAAAAATCCCACGACATTACATAGCGACAGTTAGAGTGGCATTCAGCTAGCAAAGAAATCAGTGTTCGATGCGAGAACTAAACACATTGAGATTCAGTATCACTTTATACTTGAGAGGCTGCTGAGTCGTGAAATTCATGTTGTTCATTGTAGCACAGAAGAACAACTAGCTGATATTTTCACTAAGCCACTTGTTGGAGAAAAATTTCATAAGTTTAGATCAAAGCTTTCTGTACTTAAAGTTTATTGACTTTAAAGCTATATAAATGACTGTATAAAATGTAGACTCTACTTTAAGGGAGAGAGTTAGAATCAAAGTAGAATCATTGTGCTACTTAACTGTGGGTCTTATCAGTGGACAAGGATCGGTTGGCCTCGCCACGAGGCAAGTCGACAGGACACACGTCCCGCCAACGGCAACCTGGGTCATGCATGGGTTGCCTGAGTGAACAACTATATGTATAGTGTAATTTCATTTTGAGAAATACAGTTGCTATGTGAGCTTGCAGTGGAGAGTGTTTTCTGTCTGTGTTACTATGTAGTATGATCTGTGTTCTTGTGCAAAGCAAATTCTAAGTCTTACCTCCCTCATAGTCCCTTTCAATTTGTAAGCCTAGGTAACACCTGGCTTCTCCCAGATCCACGATCTTGAAATGTTTCAAGATGTCTGTCTTTACTTCAGCAATTAGCTACTCGCTCCTGCAAAGTATCAGAGTGTCATCCACATACACAACCACAATGATGATCTGTCCATCTGTAACTCTGACATATACATTGGAATCAGCCAACAGAGGCTTGAATCCTAATGATTTCAGAGCTTAATCTTTCTTCTTGTACCATTGTCGGGTTGATTGTTTCAGACCGTAGATGCTTCTATGCATTCTGCATGCATAGTCAGGAAGTAAATTTGAGACATATCCTGGGTGTTGATCCATGTAGACCTCTTCGTCTAGTTTGCCATGCAAGAAGGCTGTCTTCTCGTCCACAATGTGGATCCTGAGGTCATAAGCTGCTGCATATGCAAATAACTGATGTAGGGACGAATGTTTGATGACAGGAGAGAAGGTTTCAGAGTAGTCAATACCATATCTCTGAGAGAAATCTTTCGCTACCAGCCTTGCCTTGTATTTCATGATGTTCTCATCTGGTCCATATTTGAGCTTGAAGACCGATTTGCATTTGACAGTGTTGCACTTATGTGGTAATGGCTTCAACATCCATACTTGGTTCTTCCTCATGGACTCCATCTCTTCGATCATGGCTTGGATCCATCTGCCCTTTTTTGGACTTTCAATCGCCTCCTCGAAAGTCTGTGGTTCGCCACTGAATCCGCAGAACTCTTTTGATGTGAAAGCTGAGATGCCTGGCACATATCTTGCTGGCGCTCTTCGTGGTCTTGTCGACCTTCTGGGAGATCCTCCTGGAATAGCTATGCCTTTGTCTTTGTCTGCTCTGCTCGGTCCGGAACCATCTTGGTTTACGAGAACTGCGACACCAAGTTGCCTCTCGAATCTTTCTTCGTCAGATTCGTCGTTCGAATGGGAGACGACTCAAAAATCTTCATTTTCGTGCTCGTCCTCTGCTCCCTCTATCGTTGGCGGTAGGTCATAGTACTCTCTCCAGGACTTCGTAGCTGACAGGATCGTCATTGGCCATTGTCCTGCTCTCATCAAATCTGACATCTCTCATTGTTTTCATAGTGTTCGTGTCTGGCATGTAGGATGCCATGCCCTCGCAACACATTTTATTGGACGATTTTATTTATTTACACTTCGTCGAGAATACCCCCAACAGGACCCACGGCCTCAAGTAGTGCCGATCCCTCGGCACTCTGCCGGTTCAGTAAAGAGTCTTCTTGGCCCACCTCTGGTGGATCAGGTAGCCCGTGACGTCTTCCATGAAGTTGATGCGGTCTAGTTTCTTCAAGTCCTTGGGCGTGTGAAGGGACTTGTGGACTCCTGTTAGCCAGTCTTGGTCGACCCACGCTTTAAATTTGCGCGTCCAAGGATCGCCAAGGAAGGTAGCTCGGTAATAGACACGAGCGACTAGCAGCTGATCTTCGACGTTGTTGGAGGCGAGCGCCTTATTAGAATCATATGGGGGGGGGGGGGGGGGAGAAAATTGTCCCATTTGGTTTCAATCCCCATTAAATGCTCTAAGTCCTGGGCGTAAGTGGCTGTCGCGCGGACTGTCAGTTCAAATATTTATTGGCAAATATGGTGAGAGCCCTTCAGACATCTACATTCATATCCCAACTGTGCTCTGAGGGAATTCTCAGCCAATTGAAATTTTGAATCGTGATCTTTGGATCGTCGTGTGCATGGCAGGAAGTGCGCGTTCACTCGTAGTTGTTGCATAGGCCCTGATGGCCGCAGGGTCTCTTTCAAAAAGCTGCTGGCGCCACTCTGGTTGTGGTTGGAGGGTGGGCAAAGCGTGCAGCTCATTGCCCTTTATTGTCTGAGCTGAAAATGATATCTGCCGACCGCCTCTTGATGACTCGTGGGGATACTTAACTAGGAATTCATTTATTTTCTCCTCCACGGACTTTGGTCTTTGGAAGGCCCGGCTGGCAGATATGGTGCGCGTACCTCTTGATGATGAGGCCTGTCCTTCCTCTTGGCTTTGGCTCGGACCTGCGTCGTGGCCTTGGTCTCACATCTCAGCACCCGTATAAGTTGGTCCTTGGTCTTGGCCTTCGGACCCTTGATCTTGACTTAATCCCCCGGCTGCTTGTTGGCCTTGGTCCTAGCTCGTGCTTGCCTGTGCAGCATCAAAAATAGGTGGTGGTAAAATCACCACTGGGGTGGGCTGGGTCTTCTTCTCCATGAACTGTTGGCAAGCCTTGAGGTCTTGTTTGGCCTAGGCGAGCTCGTGATTTGCGCTTGTCCGGTACTTGTCGAATTCTGTTTGATATCTGTTTAATGTTTGGCTATATATCTGCACCTGATGCTTGAAGAGATTAATCTCTGCTTGAGAGAGCGGCCTTGAGTCTGGTGCAGGTTGAGTTAGCCAGACGAGTTTTTCACTTTGTAAGGCTTTCACTTCCGCCCCCAGGCGCATATTCTCTGCTTCATAAATTTATAGTTGCGCCTGGAGGGGAGCAAGCCGTTGGGATGCTTCGGACTGAAGCTCCCGCACCTTCGTGGAGGCTTCTGTCAGCGCTTTGGAGAGGCTTTGGATATAAAGGTTGAGGCCATCCTCCTTCTGTTGCAGCTTGGCAATCTCCTGGTGCCCTTCTTGTTCATGCTGTTGAGCTAGAATAAGCTCTTGCTGCAGCTTTGTGAGTTCCGCTCGCAGTTGGGTGTTGCTTGTCGCCAGGTGGAGTACTCGACTGTCCAAAATGGCCTTGGTTGTTACCGCCTCCAGGATGTATGTCTCCAAGGTTTGGTACGTCGTTGTTAAGTCTGTTGGAACAGCCGGTACGCTGGCACCGATAGGGGCTTGTGTGGTAGCGGCCCCGACGACTTGTTGAGCGTCGTCGTCGTTGTCTTCAATCAGGTTCTCAGGGGACCTATTGTCATCTGGGGCGGTGAGATTTGTCCGATCTGGCGATGGTATGAAAATTGTCTGAACAAATGGATCATCAGGCAACGGTTGGTTGCCCTCGACAACCTTTGGTGGCGAAACAGGTGGTGTGAGAGACGTAGTAGTGGAAACGGGGGTGGGGACTGTTTGTCCAAACGAGAGGATGGGAGGAACAGAGGGGAACTGAAGTGTGGTGTGGAGCACGGAAGGTGAGGATGGAGCAGAAATGGTCTGACGTGGGGGTGAAAAGTTGATGACATGCATCCAAGCCAGAGTGTCCGGAGACAACTGAGAATCAAAGGGATTAAACTAGAGAGGAGCAACGGTGGAGACAGGAGTGATGGAGGATGCGATAATAATGGAAGGGGTAGTGGATAATGGAACAGAAATGGAAGTGGTATCAATAGAGGAAACGAGAATTGAAACAGAAGCAGTCATAGATGGAACAGTAAGAGGAGTAGTGACAATAGAGACAGGAGGAGGGGGTTGTACAGAAGAAGAAGTTGCGGTGGTTGATGGAGTGGTTACTGATGTGGCGGTGGTACGTCGTCTGGAGATGAGGAGAAAGGGGCAGCGCCACACATTCTTTTGCTGGCCGTTGTGTCAGTCACTGTAGGTTGGGAGGATGTGGATGCGGCAGATGGTGGATAAAGGTTCGTGTGCGGCACGATACAACAGAGGACCTGCTGCAATACGCTCACGGTTGTTGGGTTTGATGGAGATGGTTAGTTCGTGAATGAGGAAGGCATGCCAGTTGTATGGCACAACTGTGGGGCCAGGGAATGCCAAGAAGGATTCCACTATTTGACTCAGCAGCGTGGACTGGATTCTGTCCTTGCGAAATGTTGAAACAACTAGAAAGTTGTTCAACAGATGCGCAGCCGCCTGTATGACTGGTTCCGTGATAGTCTCTATCAGGTTACCGTTGTTAGTTTGGATGGGGATCTCTGGTGCAGTCTTGGCGACGAAAGGTTTGATCAGGCTTTCTGCTTGACGATGGGAGATGGGCTGACGGTCACTAGACACAATGCCAACGGTGACCATCGAGTCTGTGTTAGCCGATATTTTCGCACGAAAAATCGGGCTCTGTTTAAAGCGATTTTCACAATTTTCTACAAAAGTCGGCATGTAAAACCCGGCTATTAATGGTAAAATCGGCACACAGTTGCCTATAGATAGGGGTCCTAGCCCGCCCAAAATGTGGCTAGAGCAAATTGGCCCAATTATACTAGCCGGCACTGCCGAGCAAATTTTCCAATGTACTCTGCTACTTTTTATTAATACAAAAAATTGCCCACTGTATTTTTCAGGGAACCGGTTGCCTTGAAGAAATCCCAAGTCATGAGTGCTCGCCAATAATGATACATGGAAAAACCGGCAAAGAGAAAAATCAACTCGCAACAAATGGTCGGAAATTATGGGACAGGGTCCAGGAAACTGTAGCAAAAATATAGGCAAGTTGTCGAAGCGGCGCACTGACAGACAAATCACCTCGACAGCTTAAGCCATGGGCAAGTGGAAAAATCTCAAGGCAATGTGTTGATCGGCACCCCGACGAACAAACCTCGACGGCTTGAGCCATGGGCCACAGACACGCAAAAGGAAAATGCAAGTGGAGGCCAAAAAGTGCTTAACAAAAATACCTTACCTAGAAATAGTAGGTGTTGACCACAAGGACTACTCAATTAAGAAAGGTAAGTAAGTGAAGTACCTACTATTTATATCACCCACAAGTGCAAAAAAAAAAGTGGCTCACACAAGTTGTACCCCTGTACCAGTGACCCAAAACATCTTTTCAAGATAGAGGGGGTACCACTTCAAGTCCAATCCCAATTTAAAGACCTTGTACAAAGCGGGACGCATGGCATGAAGGGATTGAAAGGTGACAAGCTTGCATTGTGAAGGAGAGACCTTGGGAGGTTTCTATAAAAGGAGGGACCCTCTTGGCCTTCATGTTGAATAAAAGACTTGGCTAGGAGTTGATAATAGTGTGTGTGAGAAAGAGAATGAGGCCAAGAATATTGAGAATTTTCGTTCAAGATGAGAGGGTGGACGTGAGAGGATGGGTTTATACATTGATCATAAGAGAGTAAATATACATTCAAGAGCCTGCAGGGACTTGCTGCTGTTACACACATGAGGTTTTACGAGCTTCACAATCATGAGCCCAGGTCAGTGTTTAGTTGATATAATATGTTTGAATCTGTCCCCGGTGACATACTATCATGTGTAGATACCGTTGAATTGAAAATGTAATATGCTCTCCAAGAGCATGACCAACAGCAATTGCAGACTGATCGTTGTGGCCTCACTCATGAAGGGAGAATGAAGGTAGCATGTAGTTCTTTGGCCCAACATCTGTAATCTGCATTTGGCATCACTGGACAGGGCCTGAAATCTACTTTCCTGCCTACACTGTGCATATTTGTTGCCTTAATCCATTTGCCGATCGTTGGACTTGCGCTAGAAGCATAGCTAGTTCCGCCCAGATCTACGCCAGCCTTGCAACTTCTTTTTTTTTTATATGTATGGACGCATCTGCTTCCTGTCTATGGGTGCCATCTGTTCATGCATGGGGTTGGACTGCTGTTGTCTGCAAAATACTAGCGTTGCTATGTCTAGAGCATGATCTTAGTAAGAGCAGCCTGCCTGCTCCATACTTTTTTCTCTCTATGCGCATTCAGGGCACATGCAGAATACAGTTGTTGACGTGTCAAGAGCGCGACCTCAGATGGAGAATCAGCTGTCCCCTCTTTCCCACAGGCCAGTGCACAGATCACCAATCAGTAAGGGGAGCTATGTTTGACTTGAAGGTCAATGAGTGTCTCATGCACACTCCCCATATTTCTGGATTGAGCCAAAGTAATATTATGCTTCTTGGTTTCCGAGGGGAGGCTCTAACCTGAGACCCAAAGTAATATTATGGAACAACTACTTCTCATAAGGGCATCTAACTAGAAGACAATGCACCCCACAACCTTGAATGATATATGAGGACTCATGACTTGACGACCAAGGGCATACCGGTTCTCTTTCTTTTCACATAAGGTATAATTTTCGGTTCCCTGTTAAACCATGTCTTTTTACATTCGTAAGCTCTCGTGTTGTCATTTTTGGAACCTCGTGGGCATTGTTAACTTAGCATAACCGTGACGTGGCTTGGCCACGATCTTAAAATGGTATTGTTATCTTGGTATTGATTTATTTAATGATGATAAAGATAGCATGCTAGTCGTGTCTCTTCATAGTATGCTCACAATTATCGAAGAATAAACTCTCTACGCACATTATGATTAGGTTGTAAGACTCAGGTTGATGCTGTATTTGGAAATGAGATGTTTTGTGTGTACTTAAGTAATTGGCCCGACCTCTTTGAAATAGAAGAGCGGGTTGTCACCGTGCGTGGTTGAAATACACCAGCTCGGGTAGGAGTCAGCATAGTCACACCCGCCGTTGGTACTGCCTAGTGAAATACCTAGGCCTAACGGTTGGCAAAATATCACCGCCTATCAAACAAGGCGGCGCGTATAATTGGCACCCCCACGTTGCATGACAAGTAACAAAGAGATGACGTCCTATTTCTATTTTGGTGTATGTGTGCTAGCTTCATTTCGTGTGCCTTAAAATTGTTGATTGAGTGCTCAGAGACATCTTAAGAAAATTGTGTTCATACTACATGGAAAGAGCTAGGGAAGGGAAGCCAAGGAGCTAGGATTATCACCCTCACCTAGAGATATGATATGGAAAGACAGGATCAATACGATCAAGAATGATGTTAAACCTCCTTACAACTGTGCCTTTGGGGGCTTGGAAAACCCTCATCGGCTGGGGAGCACGGGGTGATTGAGACGGCCCTCGGGATTGGAAGTGGTATCCCTCAATCACTCACGTAAGGGTAGTCATGTGGGCCCTTCCCCTGTAGGGCTTCCTAGCGAGACCAATCCCCCGTCAGGATTTTCCCCTATCATTGGTGCGTCTACTGGGAGCTAAAATTGTTTTAGGGGATGATCATCCGTATCATTGGTCTACCAAGAACTAGTTGTCAGTTAAGTGAGTAACTCTGACCCGTCAGACGTTTATCATTGGTGCGTCTGTTGGGAGTAATTTGATAAGGGAGTATTTTCTATAAGGCAATGGCCTACAAAGAGTACATATTAGAAATTCACTACTTGAACAACTTTGTTGTCATTGCCGTCAGTTGCACGACTAACCCCTTAGTGTGGGCTACTTGACTAGTGTCAAATGTTGTTTCAAGAGACATTTAGTGGGTTAGTAAAGGTCGAAGTGGTTAGCATCACACATTAATGTGTGCTGATCCCACAAATAGCGTCATGCACTCCTGATCATTATCCATAGGATGAAATTTGAGATAGTTTTGCTCTGAGGAACATACACACCCCTATTAGAGCCAATGAGGGCCTCTTACCTCAAGATGATAGAGCTTTTAGTTGGATTATGGAAGCTCCTACAATACTCCTTCCTTGAAACAGATTACTGGAAGCAGTTGTAGTACAATAGTTAGGATAATCGTCTCTCAAACAATAGAGACCCAACACTAATCAATCAAAAGTTTAGTGTTGCCAAAGATGATCATCACATAGAAAGAGCCATGGATGAGGGCATGATGTACGAGCATTTTGGATACATAGGTGTAGATGCTATGTATGCACCACCCAGTAAACCAGATGTCATCTTTAGGAATTTCAGAACTTGGTTGTTTGGCCCAGTAGAGGGTGGTATAGATAACGAGATGTTGAGTACCACCTTGATCCAAAACATATCTTATCCTCCCCCTGGTGGAATAGATCGACCCACTAGTGTGATTAATGAGCCATCAATAAGTGGATGGAGTGACCTATCTTTTGATCAACCAAGTACATCACTTGATATTGACCGAATATCCACAGATGATGGAGACACAAGCCTATATTAGCCCATCAATGATGATGAGAGTATAGGATCTGTTGATGTTATACCCGACGAGTACCCACAGGATGAATCCTATGAGACTACTACCTTGTATTCGACAGATCCTATCTATGATCTTGAGATGCCCCCTCTAGAATTAGAGGATGAAGAGATGCTATGCATGCTTGATAAGACATTAGATGCTCCAAATGGTGACCGAAGAGGACCTTGCCGAGACCATCAACACGTTTTTAAAAATCTTTGATCAGGATGTGGTTGAAAAAGATGATATTACTCCAACGGACCTAGACTCTGAGGATAAACACATCATAGTAGAAGATCTCTTGATCGAACCACAGATTGGACCACAACCGATTGAGGACCCGCAATTGGATCTTGGATTCTCATACGCAGGGCTAGAGCTGGCTATAGAAAATTCATTGCATGAAACCAGTCTACTGCCTAGAGAACCAAGCCCAACCACAAATAGTGGAAGGAGTGCGACAAGAGATCCACCTCTCCTACCCTTGAAAACTGTTGAAACTCAAGCACAGTCACCACAAGAACACACAATGCCAACTCTTCTTGAAAATCAAGAAGATAATGCGGCCGATCTGTAAATAGCAATAGCAATCTCACTGCAAGAGTGAGAAACACCTTTAGATATCCAACAAGATGACATCCCATCAGAAGTAGAATTAGGAGAATGCTCAACTCAATATGATAGTGACGGTGAGACATCTAATCTAGTTGAGAGCTACAGTGATATATCTGAGTGGGAGACTATATCTGAAGGTGAAGTTGAACCAGAGTCCAGTGCGGTGGTAGGTGATGAAACAAAAAATGACGAAGAGATGATGGATGATGATATACTATCAAAAAAGAGACCAATGGTAGAAACTAAAGTTGAGCCAAACATGGGCCTCGAGGATCACACTAACCAAAACACGAAAGAAGAAATTTTAGCTGAAGATGACCATCGAGCTCAAACTCAACCGACTGTGCAAACACCTAGCCCTCTATGTATCGCACCAATGACACGAAGAATCACTCAGCCAATAGTTGTCCCGGATGACATGTAGTGTTGTTTTCCCTTGCGTACTACTATCCGAAAATCAAACTCCAACAACAGAAGTAGCCATTTGGTGATTCTCCATGTGTTGCAAGTTTTGTTAATGAGATAGAGCAGGGTTGATGGTCCGTATAAAAAGCAAAATGTGTGGCCATCAGGTAGTGCCAAAATTTCTTAACCGCATAGATCATCGCCAGTGCTTCCCGCTTGGTGGTTGAATAATTCATTTCTGTATCATTGAGCTGTCGGCTTGCAAATCGGATTGGAAAATCCTTTTTGTGTTCTCCTGGCTGGGTTAAGACTGCTTTAACTGCATACTTCGATGCGTCCATATGCACATGAAACTCAATGGACCAATTGGGTGGGCGTAAGATTGGTGCTGAAACCAATGCATCCTTAAGCTTTTGGAAAGCCTTTAGGGCTTTCTCATTCCAATGTGGATCCGTTGTGAGTTTGTAAATTGGTCGGGCTAACTCTGCAAAATCCAAAATGAAGATCCTATAATAGTTAGCATGACCCATGAAGATGTAGACTTCGCGGATCGTCCCCGGTGGTGGTAGATCAAGAATGAGCCTGATCTTTGATAGGTCTGTGGCAATCCTGTGTCTAGATACTATATGGCCGAGAATCAAGCCATGTGTAACCCAAAATTGACATTTTTTTGGATTCAAGGAGATCTGAAAATTGCGGCATTTCTGTAGCACCTTCTCCAAATTGGATAAGTGTTCTGAGTCTGGTCCATGCACGCATAGATCGTCCAAGAAAATTTTCAGAAATTTTTGAAGGCCGCCTGCATAACACATTGGAAAGTGTTTGGGGCATTGCAAAGTCCGAATGGCATCACCTTATAAGCATAGGTTTTCCATTCCATGGTGAATGTTGTCTTATGCTGGTCTTGAAGTGCTATCTTCACCAGGTTGTAGCCGCTGAAGCCATCTAAAAAATTGTAGGCTTCGGCGCCAGCTACTCTGTCGAGGACACTTTCGGTAAATGGTAAAGAAAATGATCCTTTTTGGTGACTGCATTTAGTGCCTTCAGATTCACACAGATTCGCATTTTGCCGTTCTTCTTGGGCACTATAACTATCGGTGATACCCATTCAGTGTGCTCGATTTTATAAATGAAATCTGCATCTAACAGCTTCTGCAACTCTTGTTTGATCATCTCCTTGTAGTTTGGGTTGCAGCGGTAGTAACGATTCACCTTGGGATCTGCTCCATCCACCAAGGGTATGGTGTGTTGGACTACTATTGGTGGAATGCCCTTCAGATCGCTGTAACTCCAAGCAAAATAGTCTTTATACTCCATCAATAATAATCGTAGTCTCTTGAATTGTGTGGGCGTTAATTGTTCTCCCACATGCACTATCTTTTCTTCTTCACCTGGCTCGGCAAGGTTCATTGGCTGTGTTCGCGCAGGTCCCTCGAAGACTTGTTCAGTCGGTGCCTGATTTTGATCAGGTTCTCGTTGGGCTTGCGACATCATAATTACCACGTCGTCCAAGGTATAATTCTTGAAGGTTTTAGGCATCTCGTGAACTGGTGCTCGTCAAGATTCCTCCTTTAGCATATTGATCTTGGCCCGACTGGTCATCTTTTGGTTCTCTATCATCTGAGTAGAAGATGACGTTGTATCTGAGTCCATCTTGATTGACTTCAAGGAATCCAATATCTTCTTTTTGCTCTTCTTTCTCATATTGGTGGATTCGTCCTTGTTGTCTTTCCTCAAAACTGGTGTGACATTCGCCTCGTGGTTGCGAATATCAACATCCACTGTAGTTATAGCCTCTTCGAGTAGATCACTCCATCGGGTCACCTGGTTGTAGCATTGCTTCAACTGATTCTTCTTGTTCGCAGGTGCTTTTGGTGGATCGATCCTCGAGACTTTTGCCATAGAAGACTTTTGCGGCGGTTGAGCTAGTACTTTCTTGATCCCGTAACGATCTGGGTCTATGTGCTGTAGGACCTGCTCATCAGTCAGTTCAGTCTCTTTATTATAAGTTAGAGCATGTTGCTGTTGTGAAGCTACCTTTACAAGCTTTACTTCCTGCGCCACTGGCGCCAGCATTGTCCCCGGCGCCGCTCCTGGCGCCACTGTGACCAGAATCCAGCTGGCGCCAAGTTCCTATGGCTGAAAATCTTTGATCGGTTATAGCGGAGTCCAGAGAGCTCAGATCGATGTGCAATCACCTCACACGATCTAGGCATGATTAAAGGAAGCCTGGAAATCAATAAAATCTAGAGAGAGAAAATCCTAGAGAGAGAAAACATGCTTTACTAGCCTGGGTAGAGTACTTGGTATGAGAGGAGGTGGCAAATCCCACCAATACTATAGGGGAGTGCGGGTTGCGACTCAGGGCGAGTGTTGTAAAGCTATCTTCATAAGCTTTACTTCCGGCGCCACTGGTGCCAGCATTGTCCCCGGTGCCAATGGCGCCGGCACCACTCCGGCGCCACTGTGACCAGAATCCAGCCGGCGCCAAGTTCCTATGGCTGAAAATCTTTGATCGGTTCTAGCGAAGTCCAGAGAGCTCAAATCGATGTGCAATCACCTCACATGATCGAGGCATGATTAAAGGAAGCCTGGGGATCAATAAAATCTAGAGAGAGAAAATGACTTTCTAGAAAGAGAAAATTTTAGAGAGAGAAAAACGTGCTTTACCAGCTTGGGTAGAGTGCTTGGTATGAGGGGGGGGGGGGGGGGGGGGGGTGCCGAATCCCACCAATACTATAGGGGAGTGCGGACGAGCTCCAACCAAGTCTCAGCCTCCCTTGTTGGAATGTTGTCATGGCTCTCGCCTTGGCATGCTAGTGCCCCGGAGACTAGGGTCGGTTACACACTTGAAATGTAACCTTCTCAGATTTATCAATAAAGTGGGGTTTTCCTCAACTGACTCTGATTACCTTCTGGGTTTCAGTGTTCGGTAAAAGCGCCAGTTGTAAGGCCGCTTCAAAATTTTTAAGTTGGCACATAGCTGAGGGTCGTATCCCGGGACGCCAGCGGTATGCCGTCGGGACCATTCAGTCCGTGGCGCCAACGGTATGCTGTTGGGACCATTTGGTCCATGAACTGGTTGTCTCCATATCTGTCGCGGCTTGTGGTTCTGAGTGTTCCTTGCATGAACGTGAATGGGTTTAGCTCTTGGGGAACAGGCTCTAACCTGTCGGCTGAGTTGGATGGCTTGCTTGGGTGGAAGTTACCTGTTTATGGCTGTCAAGTCTGGCGTGGCGCCAGGTTGGCCTCCAGCG
Organism: Diphasiastrum complanatum; assembly: GCA_029204225.1. Taxonomy (NCBI): domain Eukaryota; kingdom Viridiplantae; phylum Streptophyta; class Lycopodiopsida; order Lycopodiales; family Lycopodiaceae; genus Diphasiastrum; species Diphasiastrum complanatum. The sequence continues at coordinate 27,384,019 of CM055095.1, forward strand.
CTCGTGACGAAGCTTTCGGTTGGTTAAGTCTGATATAAGTCAGACCGCTTGCTTGGAATGGATGTTACTCGTATGTAACGAAGCTTCGAGTTGGTTAAGTTTGATGTATGTCGAGCGGCTTGCTTGGAGGGAAGTCACCCACATCGGGACCCCCGATCTGGCATGGCGTTCACGGTCGGGGTGGTCGGCAGAACGGGGGACTTGATGAGTCAAGGTGCTGCCCTTGAGGTGTAAGCACAGTCAGTTCTCGCGGTTCGGGCCTGGCACTGTCTGCACGTAGGACAGATGAGGCAGTGTGCTGCCATTAGATTGGTGTAAGCACGGTCTATGCCTTGTGGGGTGCGGGGTGACATATTCGAACTGTATGGGTTAACCATTGATACAGAGATGCTGCTCGAATTCGGGTGTAAAGCACGGGTGGTTAGTTGCCGGTGCGGGATAGCTGCCGATCGTTTAGCTATAAGGGCTATCGACCAAAAAGTGGTGGGGCGTGACTGAGGCAATGTGTTGCTTAATGGTGAAAGCACGGATAGTTGGAGGGGTGTCCTATGTGGGCTAATTCTGTGATCGATTTGTATGGGCGCGGCCAGGCAAAGGTCCGTTGGCAAGACCATCTCAAAGGGGGACCTTGTCTTTGTTACTTGTTAGTAAACCTGCCTGAGTGTCTTACTTGTATGTATTCGTGGTGAGTCTTAGTACTCGTTCTTTGTCTGGTTTGCATGATTGCTTGTGATACAAGGAGCTGATGGCTCGAGAAGGAACCTTTCTTTTGATGGCTGATACCATCAAACAAAGAGGACTACAGAATCTGTGGGGCGGATTTGCAGTTCAAATACTCGCACGTGAACGGCAACGAAACGACTCAATGTTTGCAAAGGATGGATGGCTAGCCTGTTTCTTGGGTTAGTTTCATTTGCGACAACGCCCACCAAGACGCAAGCAGGAAGTCAAAAGTTGGAAAGGGCAATTTCAGGGGAGGTCTTTTATGAAGCAGTTGGTCTTCATTTTGGGATGGCCACCTTCGGAAATGAAACTCACTGAGCATGGGTGATATCCAGTATCAGTTGGGTTTTTCCTCAAAGGGGAAAGACTAGGATCCTCTTCAGAGATTGGCAACAAGTTGGATCGAGCCATAATCCTAGCAGATGGAAGCAAAGTGTTGGAAAGGCTTTTTGTCCAAAGAACTCTACTCTAAGTCCGATCAGCTGATTTTATAAGTGGAGGGGAACTATCACACACACCTCTCTCTTGGGGTAAATTTTGAATGAAAGTTGATCAAAACGGGGGCAAATTCAAGGTGACCTAGCCATACTCACACGAGGAGACTGGCGAACTTTGGACCTAATAAGTTGACAAGTTTTTGTTGTGGAAAGGAAAGCTTGTTATAGGCTTTCTCTGGACCAGCAATGATGAGGAAACATATGAGTACGCTGGCTTGTGTTACGTGTAAGGCAGCTGATCAATGAAGGAACTGTGAAAGTTGAGTCTTGCACGAGAGACTTGGTATTTCGAAAGGATGCTAAGGGACAGTTCGCGTTGAGATCGGACTAGTGCAAACTCTGGGTGCATGTGTCTGATTCAAAGAGAGCTACTTGAAGCCAAGCTCGATGTACACTTCTTGTTTTGACTGTGAGGCAACTGACCAGTGATGGAATTGTGAAAGTCAAGTTTTGCACGACGGACATGGTGCTTCAAACAAACGCGAAGAGATAGTTCGTATGCGGATCAAACTGGTGCGACCCTTTGGCTTTCCACGAGGTCAATGGTTACGTTTGGGTTGATTCAAAGAGCTACTTCAAGCTAAGTGAGAGGTGCATTGCGGAGTACTCAATCTTTGCCTTTCTTAAAGTGCCAAGATGGAAAAGTATCAAGATCAGACTGGGACAAGGAGAGAAATCAAGGTGCAGAAGCAACAAGGCACGGAGTGGACATAAAGTGGGCAATCAAACGATAAATCCTTTGGCTCAGGGAGCCTTGATACCTGTGCGGAACTGATCAAATCTGGAGCTCAGGGAGCTCAACACAAAGTGCGTCAAGGACAAATCAGGAGCTCAAAGGAGTTCCAAAGTCGAAAGTCGGAAGCGACAGGGGCGAACATTTCAAAGAAAGGCCTCTGTCACTAGTTAATAAGGTTCTTGGGTTTTACGAAAGCGATATCAAATCTATGCTTTTCCCAGAGAAAGAGATATTTTCAAATTATGTAATTTTTTAGTACAAAGAGCTGAGCCTCCGACTTGTGGTGTGCCAGCTTCAATGTTAATAAAAAAGTGGCCAGTAAATTGAGTACTGTGCCAAGTAGCTTAAATGTATAGTTATTTTAATTGGGAGACACCTTTACTTTAATCTGACATCTGATGAGGACATCAGATTTCATAAAGGTGGGGTGGATGTTGTAAAGCTATCTTCATAAGCTTTACTTCCAGCGCCACTGGCGCCAGCATTGTCCCCGGTGCCAGCAGCGCCCCTGCTGCTCCCAGCGCCAATGGCGCCGGCGCCACTCCCGGCGCCACTGTGACCAGAATCCAGCCGGCGCCAAGTTCCTATGGCTGAAAATCTTTGATCGGTTCTAGCGAAGTCCAGAGAGCTCGAATCGATGTGCAATCACCTCACACGATCTAGGCATGATTAAAGGAAGCCTGGGGATCAATAAAATCTAGAGAGAGAAAATGACTTTCTAGAAAGAGAAAATTCTAGAGAGAGAAAAACGTGCTTTACCAGCTTGGGTAGAGTGCTTGGTATGGGGGGGGGGGGGGGGGTGCCGAATCCCACCAATACTATAGGGGAGTGCGGACGAGCTCCAACCAAGTCTCAGCCTCCCTTGTTGGAATGTTGTCATGGCTCTCGCCTTGGCATGCTAGTGCCCCGGAGACTAGGGTCGGTTACACACTTGAAATGTAACCTTCTCAGATTTATCAATAAAGTGGGGTTTTCCTCAACTGACTCTGATTACCTTCTGGGTTTCAGTGTTCGGTAAAAGCGCCAGTTGTAAGGCCGCTTCAAAATTTTTAAGTTGGCACATAGCTGAGGGTCGTATCCCGGGACGCCAGCGGTATGCCGTCGGGACCATTCAGTCCGTGGCGCCAACGGTATGCTGTTGGGACCATTTGGTCCATGAACTGGTTGTCTCCATATCTGTCACGGCTTGTGGTTCTGAGTGTTCCGTGCATGAACATGAATGGGTCTAGCTCTTGGGGAACGGGCTCTAACCTGTCGGCTGAGTTGGATGGCTTGCTTGGGTAGAAGTTACCTGTTTATGGCTGTCCAGTCTGGCATGGCGCCAGGTTGGCTTCCAGCGCTCGTGACGAAGCTTTCGGTTGGTTAAGTCTGATGTAAGTCAGACCGCTTGCTTGGAATGGATGTTACTCGTTTGTAACGAAGCTTCGAGTTGGTTAAGTTTAATGTATGTCGGGCGGCTTGCTTGGAGGGAAGTCACCCACATCGGGACCCCCGATCTGGCATGGCGCCAGGTTGGATCTCAATGTTGGTTTTCGGAACTTCAAGTTTGTTAAGTCTGATCGTTGTTGGTGAGTTGGCTGCTTGTATGTGAAGTGGTTTTGGATGGCAAGAGTTGAAGGCTGGGAAGCTAAGTCGTGGTTCCCGGCTCCCTTTGGGATGTCTGCGCTACAGCGAGCTCCAACCAAGTCTCAGCCTCCCTTGCTGGAATGTTGTCCTGACACTCCCCTTGGCATGCTAGCGCCTCGAAGACTAGGGTCCGTCACACACTTGAAATGTAACCTTCTCAGATTTATCAATAAAGTGAGATTTTTCTCAAACTGACTCTGATTACCTTCTGGGTTTCAGTGTTCGGTAAAAGCACCAGTTGTAAGGCCGCTTCAAACTTTTTAATTTGGCACATAGCTGAGGGTCGTATCCCGGGATGCCAGCAGTATGTCGTCGGGACCATTCGGTCCGTGGCGCCAACGGTATGCTGTTGGGACCATTTGGTCTAGGAACTGGTTGTCTCCATATCTGTCGCGGCTTGTGGTTCTGAGTGTTCCTTGCATGAACGTGAATGGGTTAAGCTCTTGGGGAACAGGCTCTAACCTGTCGGCTGAGTTGGATGGCTTGCTTGGGTGGAAGTTACCTGTTTATGGCTGTCCAGTGGCATGGCGCCAGGTTGGCTTCCAGCACTCGTGACGAAGCTTTCAGTTGGTTAAGTCTGATGTAAGTCAGACCGCTTGCTTGGAATGGATGTTACTCGTTTGTAACGAAGCTTCGAGTTGCTGAAGTTTGATGTATGTCGGGCGGCTGGCTTTTCGATTTCCATTTGATGTAGCAATCCGTAGTCTGTGCACTCATGAACTGTAATCTGCGTATTGCTTATCTGATTAGTTTGTAGTCCTCTTTGTCCGTGTGATAATCAGAGACTCAGTACTATGCTAGATCTTTGTGCAAAGTTCCATTTTGATAAGAATAGTGGATTGATGACTATTAGTAGTTTTGTATATTCAACTAGTTTGCTAATTATAAGAAATGATCCAAATTATTGATAGATTCTTGAGCTTCCGGAGTTTTATTTAAATAGATATGTAAGTAAATATTGTTTAGAGCAACATAACATGCTGAGTCGAGGCAAGAATGCAGCAGAAACATATGTACTATCAGTATTGGGTCTAGGCCGCCTTATTTTCAATTCTATCGTCGTCCAAAGTCTCCGGGACAATAGTGATAACAATAACAAAACGCAACAACGTTGAGTATGTGGCATAAATATGTATGTAGTCCGGGCCTAATAAAAAGCGACACAACAGGTCAAAGAATGCAGCAGAAAATACCTACGATCAGTTTCGGATGAGAAACAATCTGCTAGATGTAATAAGACAGCTTTATTTGCATTTTATGATCATTGAAAGGACCTGCACTTTCATATACAATATTCTCATATTCTTCCATCCTTGACTATCACTTTGTGGTGCAGCCACTACAAAATGGGACGTGAGAGCGCTGCAAATCGCCTTAGCTTCTATTTATTGATCGTGCTAAGGAGTGCAGCAATATTATCAAAACTCACAGAAGGCACAGAGTCCAGACGCTTATTTGAAAAACGTCCAGTTAAATCTTTTAACACAGTAGACTATGTCTCAAGAACATAATGGCAAATGATGGTTATGATACAATGAATGGTTTAACCTGTAACTTGTAAATGGAAAAATTGGATCTAAGCCATCAACCATCAAAGACCTCAAATTGCAGCAGAGCGATCAATATTTGTAGTCTTTGACATGTAAGCTTTCAGATGCTCCATCTCCGATTGCAGCATCTCCCTTGTAGATGCCTAAAGTAGCTTCCGAGTTGGCCTTGCAGCGAACAAGTAACGCAGCCTGAGCGGCCGGAATGTTCTCTTTCTTTCCGGACCAGGCCTTGAGCGTGCTTTGCTGCAGAGCTCTTCCGTAAGAGAAGGTCAGGGTCCAGGGCTTTTTGGTGTCAAGTTTGTTCATGGCGTTCAGATTCAAGGTAGCTTCCTCCTCGCTCTGTCCTCCTGACAGGAACACGACTCCTGGAACTGCAGCAGGCACTGTCCTCTGCAAAGCGCGCACGGTATACTCAGCAATCTTCTCATTAGGCACCTTAGGACTGTCAGATCCAGGGGTCACCATGTTCGGCTTCAAGAGCGTTCCTTCCAAAAGGACATGCTGATCATTCAGTGCCTTGTAGACAGCAGCAAGTACGCGCTCAGTGACATCGGCGCTCTTCTCAATAGAATGAGATCCATCCACAAGAATTTCTGGCTCAACGATCGGCACTAGTCCATTCTCTTGGCAGAGGATAGCATATCTGGCAAGGCCTTGTGCGTTTTGCTGGATCGAGAGCTCAGATGGCTCATTTGGTCCGATCTTGAGCACAGCTCTCCATTTTGCGAATCTCGCCCCAGCTTTGTAGTACTCCGCACAGCGTTCTCCGAGGCCATCAAAACCTTGCGTGGTTGTCTCGCCGTCTGTTCCAGCCAGCTCCACGACGCCCTTGTCCACCTTGATCCCTGGTAACGTGCCGCCTTCCCTCAGTACATCCACAAAGGGCTTGCCAGCTGCGGTCGTCTGATACAAAGTTTCCTCGAATAAAATTGCACCGCTCAGGTATGGCTGCACATCAGGAGCTGTGAAGAGCAGTTCACGATAGGCCTGTCTGTTCGAGGCCACATTTTCCACATTGATGGCTTGAAAACGCTTTCCGATTGTTCCCGTGCTTTCATCTGCTGCCAGAATACCTTTTCCAGGAGTGGCGATGTATTTAGCATTTTTGATGAGCTCCTCTGCACATACATAAGAGTCCGAATATGTAAGTTTGAACTCTTCCAACTTATTGTATGCTCAAGATATTGCAGAAGATGCTTTCGTTCAATTCCTAATCCTCAATCTTGTGATAAATTCGCAGATCCTGGAACAAAAGCATGGAAGGATCTTGCTACATAGTACATATACTGCAGCAGCAGTTTAAATTCTACAAAATGTTCATCGTAATGTCCATGCATCCACTCCTTAACTTCTTGTTCTTAAATTACACCACATATTCTCTAACGAATAGAAAGAACGCAGATCTTGTAATATACATTTCTGCAGCTTAGTTTCTATCAAACGAGCATCAGAACTAATAGATTAAGCAAATCTATGAATCGTCTAACATAGAATCTATAACGAGACGGGAAACATGATTGTGCTCAAGATCACATGAAATTGTTGATTGATCAATATCACATAAAATCCATAATAAGCTGCTAATATCACTGTGCTCAAATAAAATCCATAATAAGCTGCTTATATCACTGTGCTCAAATGGAATCGTTGGTTGATCATTCATGACATACCAGCATACTTCCCAACGTAAGCCGACATTGTCTTTTGGCTGCTTACTTCCCTGTGACCAGAAAAAAATTCCAAGTATAAATCCGCCAAAAACAGATCGCAGATCTGAAAATGATGCCACCGGAAGGGGATTACTGATGGATGGATAGAGATGGTTGTGAGAATTGGATCGGGATAGCCGAGCATTTATATTTAGAGGATCAAAAGGAAGGGGCGATGAAGCGAAGGAGGCAGAGCTCGAAGAGATGCGTCTGCTTGTCCGTCCGCCAGCCGCCGCTTGGCCATAGCCTTCCTTTGACGGTTCCAAGTGAGCAAGCTGGAGGCCACGCGGCAGCAACGTAAAATCTATTTTGTTTTTTTAATATTTTCTTTATCCAACGTTTGCATCCATTATCTCATTTTTCCTCACATTTTTCTAATGAAAATGGAAAAAAAAAATTTCCATTTCATATGCTCCACAAGCCGTGCCCAAACAATGCACTTGGGCCCCCATCAAGTGTACATGTTTTCTACCCACAAATTTTTTTCTTGTTTTTGCCTCAAGAAGGGATGCCTTCCTCCTAGGAATGCAGGTGCACCAAGAGCAGTACATCCACCCCAAGGGTGTCTCTCCTACCAAGGTGGAAGGCCCCACCCCAAGGGTGTCTCTCCTACCAAGGTGGAAGGCCCCAGGGAACTCCCTTTCCCCCATGTAATGCTGTGTGTGTGTGTGTGTGTGTGTGTTTTCTTTTTGAAACCAACAAAATCTGCGTGTGAATAGCCAATGACTCGATGCCACATAGCATATGCAAAACTCCAGGGGTAGAAGGTCACGCCTTGAGGGCATAGCCTTCCACCTAAGAGTGTGACTGAGGGTGTCACTCGTAACAAGGCATAAGGCCCTAGGGGAACAAGCCCTCCCGTACATAATGCCATGTGCGAGTTCTTTTTCTTTCTTGCCGTCATGCCTTTGTTTGGGAACCAACTGAAGTGGGACCCCATGCTGAAATTTGTGTGGGAGGTACCTTAAATACAAAGGAGTACACTCATCTAATGGTAAATATTTTTGCAATTGGTAAAGACTTTACCTATTTGATAAAAGATTTTACCAATTTGATATATTAATTTATAGTATAATACAAAAATTTTCAAACTAGTTTTGGTAAAAAAAGGAAGTGCGATATGTCAATCTTTACAAAGAAGAAAACCCTTTTAAGGACCTTGACTATTGGTTCGGGTCGATTTCAAAGCTATATCTCAAACTAACAAGCCTAGACAAAAAATGTCAAGTGACACTTACTAGTTATATCTGACACTAACCAGGCTCTAGACATGACCTATCAAATGACACAACAAATATAAAAGGTCACTTGAAATAAGATTTTACTAAACCTTAATGGTTTAGAAATGAGGTCCTTATTTCTTGAAAATCAAAATAAAAACCTATATTCTTGAGAATAAGACATTTTTTATGCATATAAAAAGCTTATCTTTTTGTTAGCATATATTCATGGAATGAGAACTTTAAAAAACACAAGCACTTTAATATTGTGATCTTTTGTTCTTTTCTAAATTGTCTTTATAGTTGTATATATATATTTTTATAAACATAGGGATTGATAGCTTCATCCAATATTGTCCATTTTACAACTATGTCTTTTTATCTGATTTAGAGAAGGAGAGTGGAAAAGGCTAGTGGTGGTGACCAGGCGGTCGATTTGCCCGATTTGGCATTGCCCTTTACTTAGGGCATGTGATGATTGTGGTGGAGATGGTAACTCATAAAGTGGATGTATGCCCCATACACCACAAGGTAATTGATCGAGTAATGATTCCATGAAGGTGATGTGACAGATTAATTCCAAACATTCAATGGTGGCCCCAACTCTCCACAATGATGAAGGTAGCCTACATTTCCCATCCATCTATTCATCTCCCATGCAGTACGATGAAACTACCACCCTCACAGTTGTTACAGTTCAACTTGTGCCTTAGCCATCACTACCTTTGCAGCACCTATAGAACCTTCGTTGAGCTTCCAGATTGCTTCAAAATCTTTGCATTAAGTTTTTGGTAACTTGTTTCATAGTACTGAAGAGGCTTGTCCAGTTTTTTTTTTTTTTTTCAAAATTGATTTGCCAAAATAGCATTTTGTCTAATAGGCTATCCAAAATCTTCTATATAAGCCTAAAAATTGACTCATTTTGCACAAACGGTAGCAAAGCTCTGACACTTTCGGCTGAAGTCGTCGTATTTATACACAATTCCTTGCTTATATAAATGAGCTACATTAGCTCGTAGGGTGCTATGGAATGGCCAACTGCAAACCAAGTCTCTTTCCACTCGACCCTGGACTAAAGCTGTCAAAAGAACAATCTCCTCAAACTGAGGCAGAAAAGGAGGAGATGAAACAATATCCTTTTCACTCCATCATCGGCTCACTAATGTATGCAATGATCTGCACTCAACCCGACATTGCATATTCGATCAGTTCACTCAGCCAGTTCCTATTAAATCTAGGTCTAACCCATTGGAAAGCACTTGTAAAAGTCATGAAGTACATCCAGGAAACCAAACATCTTAGCATCTGTTCTAGAGGCAGCCAACCTACCAACATACTTGAAGGATACACAGATGTGGATTGGACAAAAGATATCGATACCAGAAGGTCTACTTATGGATTTGTATTTTTATACAATCAAGGCCCAATCTCATGGAACAGCCGAAAGCAGACCTCAGTAGCATTATCATCAACCGAATCAGAGTACATTGTTGCCACGAATGCTACAAAGGAGGCAATTTGACTGAGGCACCTGCTAGCAAAAATTGAGCTTGCACAGTCACATCCAACGTCTATTGTAGGACAGAATCAATGATAACAGATTACTTCACAAAGGCTTTGTCAAAGGAGCACCATCTCGAATTCAACGACATGTTGAATCTGAGAACCAAAAGACAATCTATTCATTTCTAACTTATCTTGGCTTGAACTCCACTTAATGGCTCCAAAAAATCATGCAAAATGATTCACGCATGTGGATGTATGGCCTGCTTCACCCTGTGTACTGTACCAACACCCTCCAATCCTTCTAATCATTACAAAAAACCAAATTCCAATAGCAATCATCAAGCAAATTGTAGAGCAAAACTAGTCATGAAGGAAGATTTCAAACTTTCTCATAATTGGATGGCAAATACATCACATATTTATACATAAGTGTCTCGGATCTTAGCATTTAGGGCTACCCATGATCCACCCATGACCTAACCCTAGTGTCTAACCTAATAGGTCATAAGATCCACCCTAATTGGGGGACGCGATCTTGAGAACCAAAAACAATATAAAAATGGCTATTTCTAGCTCCTAGAAAATCTCTAGCCTATCTATGCACATTTTGGCCTCATTCCCTTGCACATGACCTCCATTGAGTGTGAGTTGATGTGGCCCAGCCTTTTGTGCCACAAATCAAAGTTGGAAATCTTGCTCTCCTTGATTGTCATCACAATGTTAGTCTCCACATAGGCATCTAGTTTGATTAGTCTATAAATCTTATGACTCTAGCGATGGTCTTGCCTTCCTTCTTGATGTTACATGCAATTGTGGTGAACTCCACAAGAAATCCATTGTCAAGCAATTGGCTACACTAAGTTCTCAGTGATGTTAGGAATATAAAGTACACCATCTATCATGATCTTCTTTGAAGATCCCGAGCATAAAGGTATTGATCCTATTCCTTCTACCTTACAAGCACAATCATTTGCTGTAAAAGTTGACTTGATAAGACCATCATAAGTTGAGAAAGCCGAGAAATACTCCCAGTCTTCATGTGAACTCTCCTCTTCTTCTTGGCCTAGGTTCTCTTGGCTTTGGGCTTGCTTCCTCTTGAAGCACTCGGAGGCATAATGCCCCATCTTGCTACAAAAGTAGCACTTGATCTTTGACTTATCCTTCTTGGGCTTGCTTGAGTTTGGAGTTGAAGATCCATCTTTGACTTGGTTCTTCTTGAATGCACCTCCTTTGCCTTTGGATTTTCTTTTGCTCTTGATGGAAAGGGCTTTGTCATCTCCATCATTGAGAGATAGCTTCTCCATCCTTGACTTGATGTGTGTTCTCCTACTCTCCTTGGCCATGAGGAATCCTTGGAGATCTTCAAGAGAGGGCAATTTTCCCATGATCTCATAGCCTTGCATCAAGTTAGCAAAATCCACACTCAGTACATTCAATCTTAGCTTCCAAATAGAGTAATTAGAAGCATTCAATCTATCATTTGGATCATCCAAGAGATATGCATTGATAGAAGCCATCTCTCTCTAATCAAGAGCTTCTCCTTTCGGCCACCCCATTTTGTTGAGAGGTGTAGGGACAAGATAGGTCCTTCTTGATTCCCTCTTCCTCACAAAGATCTTTGAACTTATTGGAGATATACTCTCCTCCATTATCACTTCTGAAGATCTTTATGCTTTGATTATAATGCTTCTCAACAAAAAATTTGAACTTGACAAAAGTTTCAAACACTTGAGCCTTGGAAGACAGCAAGAAAACCCAACAATATCTCGAAAGGTCACAGGTTGAAGGCTTTTCTGCTCTTCAAGGCACTTCGGTTCCCTTCAAGCTAATCTTGGCCATTGAATCCAATAAACTTGATCTTGCCCACAAAAGCTTGGATCAATCTCAGACCATTAAGCAAATTCTATAAAGATTTAACTGCTCTCACTGTTTATGGAATTTGCCATTCAACAAATGCCTTGATTTTATCTTCATCAATCTTCATCTCGATAGGAGTGATCTTATGTGGATAAATTGATTCATACTTAAAGAACTCACATTTAGATTCTTTGGAATAGACCTTTCTTATCTACCTATGAAACATCAAAACGTTCCATTATATTGACAACAATAACCATTTCAGAAGGGCAAACATAATTGTCACCAAAAATTGTAACTACTCTTATCTCCTTCTGAAATGTACTTTATGAGAAGGAAAGTACATGTCATTTTAAATCATTGTTTAGAAGATTGGACTTTTCAAATAGTCATTTATACCCTAAGATAATATCCATTATTGCTAAATCTAAAACATGGAAACTAATTTTGTATGCTCTTGTATTGCAACTAGGAGATTCAGCACTCTAACATCCCAATTCTCAAATTCAACACCTAAAGTTAGATATCATTTATACCTATCGTTCTCGTTGACTTCAATTGACAAGCTAGGTTTTTGCACAAGATGAAAACTAATAAAGTTATGAGTTGGATACTATCCAATAAAATACTAAGTTCCTCACTATTGACATCCTCCTCCCGATGTTACATTCATGTCTTGTAATGAGATACTGAAACAATCCTCAGCGTTGATACTCCAAGGTTTGAGATTAATGGTTGTGCTTCGATATTCCAATCTAGGTCAGTAACGTTATCACTAATCTTGAGGGGGGGCATGCACTTTAATTAGGACTTCTGGGGCAATGCATGGTGTTTGACGACTATATGCATGATGAGTATCATAAGAGTTATTGAGTTTAGCAAAGGATCAGAATTCTCCAAGGGTGAATATGTTCCCACAATTTTGAAAAAATTGTAGTCCACCAATTTGCGATTGACATAGAGATGGTGTACACACCACTGGCCAATATGTGCACGACATCTGTCTCGCCACATCAGCATGTTTTAACACATTCTGCACGACACATGTCTAAATTTTTTGTCAGCATACCGCCGGCCAGTATGTGCACAACATTTGTACATGTCTCACCACATTAGCATGTTTCAACACATGTTGTGCGACACGTGTCTAAGTTTTTTTCAGCCATACTGATATGTGTCCGGCAGAGAGTATGGCCCACATATGGCCATGCATTGTCACGTTGCAACATGTGTCAAATGGGCCATACTCTCTCTCTCTCTCTCTCTCTCTCTCTCTCTCTCTCTCTCTCTCTCTCTCTCTCTCTCTCTCTCTCTCTCTCTCTCTCTCTCTCTCTCTCTCTCTCTCTCTCTCTCTCTCTCTCTCTCTCTCTCTCTCTCTCTCTCTCTCTCTCTCTCTCTCCTCTCCCTGGGCTGGTGTTGTTGCTGCGCTCTGCCTGCCTTTTCTGTTGCTCGCTGCCTATTCTCCCTCTGTTTGTGCTTGTTCTCTCTCTCCCTCATTCATTTTGTGTTTGTTCTGTTTGTTTTCTGTCTGTTAACTGTGCATGAATTTCCCTTCCAAAATTAGCTTCCTTACGATCTGCTATATGCTTCAATTCATCATGTTTGTGCGAGCGTATTGTGAAAAGTACAGTACTAAGGACCATAAATGGATCTTTGAATGATCCACAAGGTGATTGTATGCTTGTTAAACAATCTATCAGAAACTAGTCATCAGAAAACAAGATCTAGTTTAGCAGCTTGATAGGAAACAAGTAGAGACAATCAAAGCATTGATCAAATAGTATAATCCAACTCCACACGTGTGGAAATAAGGTTGTAGTATGACCTGTAGACAGTGTTTACAAAGTGCCAAAGCTGGGTTTTATTGGAAATCAAGAGTAATCACCATACAATGAGAGGAAACTCGAGTTTCTCCTTGAGGCTCCAAAAAGTTTCTATCTTCTCACTATGGAGAATGGGAATACATAGTAAAACACACTTCCTTTGCAAAGTTAGGTGAAAATCCAGCATGTAATAAGGAAGTAGACCCCATTTTCTTGCCCTAATATGAAAACCCTAGCCTAGATCTAAGAGTCATGCTTGGTAGGTGCATGGTAGGTACAAATCTCATCATAAATCATGGTCTAGATCCTACAAAGTAGGAATCACTGCCAAATAGACACAACCACTCCTCTTGACTTGTGGTAACCTACTTTAGGTGTGTATGTACAAGTGGCACTTTGGCCATTCAAGTAACCAACAAACAATATTGACAAAATGTACAATATTCTACATGGCTAGATTTGCCAATGTAGGCAATTTTTCACACTCCTCAAATCTAGCCTTGGAGATCACAATGCTTTTATCAATAACTCCAATTGAAGATCTAAGCTTGACAAATGAATCTTTAGGTAAAGGTTAAGTAAACAAATCAGCCAAGCAACTTGATGATGGCACGTGTTGGAGCTTGATCTCTTTAGCTTGCAACTTTTTCCTCACAAAATGATGAGCAATTTCGATGTGTTTTCTCTTTGCATGGAATGTAGGATTAGTTGCAAGTGATTGGGCTGATTGGTTGTCACAATAGATGATAGGGATCTCCTCCTCCATGACATGAAGCTCCACCAATAGCCTTTTGAGCCACAAGACCTCCTTGCATGTTGATGTCAAGGCCTTGTATTCAGATTCTGTGGAAGATAGGGAAATGGTATCTTGCTTTTTGGAAAGCCATGATACTACTCCATCACATAGAAAGGTGGCAAAGGCACTTGTTGATCTTCTATCCACTTTTTCACCTGCAAAATCCGAGTTATATACAATGATGGATCATAGACACTCATTACAAAATTGATGGAAATGAGAAAAGAGTTTAGCCTAGAGTACCATGCCCTAGGTGCTTGCTTGAGCCCATAAAGGCCCTTCTTAAAAAAACACACCTTTCCTTCATGCTTGATGAAGCCCTCGGGTTGCCTCATGTAGATCTCTTCCTCCAAATAACCATTGAGGAATGCATTTGTGAAGTCAAGTTGGAATAGCTCTCAATTGAAGGTTGTAGCAAGACTAATGATCAACCTGATAGTAACAAGCTTAGCCACAGGAGCAAAAGTTTCATCATAATCAATGCCTTTGGTTTGTAAAAAACCTTTGGCAACAAGCCTAGCTTTATGCTTGCTTATTGATCCATCTTGATTATACTTCAATCTAAACACCCACTTGCAATCAAGAGGTTTCTTCCCTTGAGGAAGATCCATAAGATCCCAAGTATGATTCTCAATAAGAGCATCATACTCTACTTGCATAGCATCCATCCAACTTTTAGACTTACAAGCATCTTCATAGCATGTTGGCTCATCTAACATTGAAGTAAGAAAGGTGTAAGATGTGAAAGATGATGAGCCTTCCTTTTGATCACCTTGACCATCGTAGGTGAGCCTCAATGGCTCGGATCTTGCCCTTGTAGATCTTCTTGGAGTTCTTGGAGTTCTTGCATCTTGAGGTGGATCCTCAAGTTCTTCTTCACTTGGAAGCTCCTCCTCCATCCTAGCATGATCCTTGGCATCAAGATGATTAGTAGCATTATCATCCAAATCACAAGCATGTCCTTCATAAAAAATAACATCCCTACTCACTATCACCTTGCTAGTGATGGGATTGAAGACTCTATAACCTTTGCTATTCTCACCATATCCCACAAAGATGCCTTTGATGGATGTTGCATCATCCTTCCTTCTCTTATCCAAGGATTGGTGTTCATAGCAAGTGGATCCAAAAACTTTGAGATCCTTGAGATTGGGCTTCTCTCCAAATAGAGCTTCAAATGGTGTGATTCCTCCAATGGCTTGGTTTGGCAATCTATTGCACAAATAGTTAGCACAAGTTATTGCTTCACCCCAAAATGGTTTGGATAGAGAAGCATCTAGCCTTAAGGCTTTAGCACACTCACAAAGAGATCTATTTCTTCTCTCACTCACTCCATTTTGTTGAGGGGTGTATGGACATGACAACTCTCTCTTTATGCCATTAGAACTACAAAAGTCAATCAACTTATTGGAGATATATTCACCTCCATTATCACTCCTTAATACCTTAATCATGGTACTAAGTTGATTTTCTACCAAAGTCTTGAACTTTACAAAAGAATCAAACACCATTGATTTGCTAGACAAGAGGTACATCCAACAAAATCTAGAATAGTCATCAATGAAGACTACATAGTACTTGGCACCACCATTAGACTCATGTGAAAAACTATGAACATCCGAATGGATGAGTTCAAGAGGAGAGTTTGATCTTGATGTAGATCTTGAGAAGGGTAGTTTGTGAGGCTTTGAGAGGCTGCATGCTTCACATCTCTTCCCACACTTTGACAAATGCTTGGGGAGTCCAACTGCAAGCTCCTTTGCAACCATAGATTCCATGGCTTTGTAGTTGGGGTGGCCCAACCTTTTGTGCCACAGTTCCACCTTTGATAGCTCCGCCTTTGCCAAGTCAACACTCTCCACTGCAATATTAGCATCAAGCTTAAACACTCTACCTTGCTTAAAGCCTTTGGCTATACATTCATCATTTCTAAAAATGGAAAAAACTTCGTGCTTAAATTGTACATCTTATGCCATTATCCATTAACTGGCCAACACTAAGCAAATTCTTGGTTAACTTAGGAACATAAAGAACATTATCAAGATTCATCCTTTTGGATGATCCCACATACAAGGGAATTGTTCCTATTCCACTTATCTTACATTCTTGACTACTTGCAGTATAGATTGATCTATGTAAATCATTGTAAGAAAGTAAGGTGGAGAATATGTCCTTTTGATATGTCATGTGGGAACTTGCCCCACTATCAATCCACCAAGAATCATTGGTGTTGCTCTTGGATGATGGTGGTTTGTTGGAAACCATCAAGGATGACTCTTCATCCTCCTCCTCCTCCTGATGTGCAATGTTGCTTTGTTTGCTCTCTTGTGCCTTCTTCTTCTTGAGACATTCTGATGCAAAATGTCCTTTCTTTCCACAGAAAAAACATTTGTACTTGGACTTGTCTTTGATCTTGCCCTTTGAGCTTGAAGCCTCATCCTCCTCCTTGGTCTCCTTGAAGTGCTTCTTCTTGCCATTGGTCTTCTTCTTGCTTTTGAATGAGAAATTAGCTTTCTCATCACCATCCTACAAAGAAATAGCATTCATATTTGCATTGGTATGCAACATCCTACACTCTTCAGCTACTAGTACACTATGTAGCTTTTCTATAGTAGGCAAAGTGTCTTGGATTGCAAAGCTTTGGACCAAATTTGTAAAGCCACCCCCTAGACCATTGAGGACAATCTGAACAAGCTCACTATCTTGAATCTTGTCTCCAATGGAAGCTAACTCCCTATTGAGAGACTTCATTCTTAGCACATAATCTTGTGCACTCTCATCACTCCTCTTCATGCTTTGTAGAATCTGATTCCTAAGCATGAGAACCCTCGAAGTGTTACTAGACTCATAGATAGATTTTAAAGATTCCCAAGCCTCTTTAGCACTCTTACATGATGATACTTCCCTTAAAAGATCATTGCTTACATTCATCTTAATACAATGAAGTGCAAGCCTAGACCTCTTCTTGTATCTCACTAATTCCTGTGCACCTAGAGGTTCATCTTCATCATCTATTAGAAACTCATAAAGATCCTGGAGCACCATTAGTGACTCCATCCTCACTTTCCAAATAGCATAATTGGTAGAATTTAACCTCTCACTAGCTTCTAGAAGGTAGGCTCCCACTGATCCCATCTTACTAGCAAGATTCTACACACAAGATATAGATTTGTTTGGACCTGAAACTCACAAAGGTTTCTAACTTGCAGTGTTTCACTCAAATGTTGACTTCTATGATACATGCTGGATTTTCACCTAACTTTGCAAAGGAAGTGTGTTTTACTACGTATTCCCACTCTCCATAGTGAGAAGATAGAAACTTTTTGGAGCCTCAAGGAGAAACTCGAGTTTCCTCTCATTGTATGGTGATTACTCTTGATTTCCAATGAAACCCAGCTTTGGCACTTTGTAAACACTGTCTACAGGCCGTACTACAATCTTATTTCCACACATGTGGAGTTGGATTATACTATTTGATCAATGCTTTGATTGTCTCTACTTGTTTCCTATCAAGCTGCTAAACTACATCTTGTTTTCTAATGACTAGTTTCTGATAGATTGTTTAACAAGCATACAATCACCTTGTGGATCATTCAAAGATCCATTTATGGCTTAGTGCTATACTTTTCACATGGTATCAGAGCCAAGTACAAGGCCATTGATCTGTGTTTGAATCTAATCCAGTTTTAGCAGGTTTTGGTGCAAAAAGCTAGTATTGGAAGGGCGAGCTGGTATCCAGGTTCTGGTGAGGGGATTTGATCCCAAACTTTTTCAGGATCCGTACTGTTCACACGTGTGGGAATCTCTGAACCAGCATTTAATAACCCATATTCATTCAATCATAGAAAATTCATCTGGTGTCAGTTTGATGTAATTTTTGGTGCAAATCCTAGGATAAGCTAGCAAGATCACTTGTCATTGATTAGTTTTGAGTTTGTTTCATGAAAACTAATTAATCTAGGCTGATTTCGGACCTTCTTAAAGTGGAAACCAGGTCTTGAAAGTACAAAGTGAATGAGAGAGATAGAGTCAGTTTTTGTCCAAGAATAGCCAAGATTGGCAAGATTTGCTTGAGTGTAGTTTTCATCTCATCTTATCTTCATTCCAGCTTTGTGAGGGAGTGATAGAACTGTGATTACAAATTACCAGAGTTTTGATCAAAAGCAATAGATATATTTAGAAAGCTGATAGTGTTCCTTCTGATTTTTTTTTCTATTTTTAAAAAGTATAAAGCTCCTTTGTAATGAAACAAGCATCACCACCAAAATTTACCATGTATCATTTCTCTATCATTTGACCAACACTTAGCAAATTCTTTGAAAGTGAAGGAATGTAAAGAACGCCATCAAGTCTTGTTTTCCTATTAGTAGAGAGACAAATAGGAATTGAACCAATACCTTCAATCACACACTTACCATCATTGGCTGAAACAAGGAACGAGCCCCTGGTCTTGCAGATGGACAACACATCTACAATACACTTGACGAAAGATCCCGTGTTCCATTCCAGAACGAAACACATTGCGATCAAGTACCACTTGATCAGGGATCTAATTGAAAAGAAGATGTTGCAGACCACCTTCATCGGAACGAAAGACATGGTTGCTGACATCTTCACTAAAGCCCTGGACAAAGAACTCTTTGAGAGACAAAGGAGCAGTCTTGGGATCGTAAAGCTATCATGCTTTGAGAGGGAGCTGAAGAAACGAAATGTTTCTAACTACAAAGCCTTGCTAGCTTTCAACCCTCAGCCTGACAAAGATGTTCGCGAACAGGAAAGTCAGGAGACACGAAGCACAAAAAGTTTCGTGAACACAAAAGTCAAAAGAAATTGAAGACGAATGGTTCGCGAACACGAAAGTCAAAGCAAATGAAGACAAACGGTTCACGAACACAAAAGATTCACGAACGAGAATCTTTTGCGGTCCAGTACGAGATTAGGCAAACGACCAAAATGAAACCAACGACGGAAATGAAACCTTCTCTTGCCCTCCACGCTCTAAAGAGTACCAGCAAGATTATGCAAGTACCCAGAAGTACAGATATCTGATCTGATGGTATGATGTCAGCAGATACATTTTAGGTCGTGGCTAATCTGCTACTCTTGTAATTCCCTGATTAGTTGTAGATGCTTAATCACTCTAATCTCAGATTCACATAGAGCGACTATACTTACTGGATGATACTTGACATATAGATCAACAGAATACACATACAGTGTAATGAAGTAGTCTGATGCTAGTAAGAAATCAAGACGAAATACAGATAACAAGTCCGCCTGCGTGCGAGATGAGCTCTGTGATCAAGATCCATGGAGATCCAACTGTCTGCTAGTAAAGTGAGACGATTCCACTTTCTTGCCCTAATGTGAAAACCCTAGCCTAGATCCAAGAGTCATGCTTGGTAGGTGCATGGTAGGTACAAATCTCATCATAAATCATGGTCTAGATCCTACAAAGTAGGAATCACTACCAAATAGAGACAACCACTCCTCTTGACTCGTGGTAACCTACTTTAGGTGTGTATGTACAAGTGGCACTTTGGCCATTCAAGTAACCAACAAACAATATTGACAAAATGTACAATATTCTACATGGCTAGATTTGCCAATGTAGGCAATTTTTCACACGTATGATTTTCGTTATCTAAAACCTCTCATCTCTCGTATTCTTCTCATCGTGGCTCGGGAGTGAAGCTATCGACGATTGATCTTCAGTCTGGGTGGTTTGGCTCCACAATTATCCTTTTGGTGTTTGCAATAGGATCTTAAGGATTTACATAAGGTGATTTTTAAACCTGGCATTTTGATATTTCATGAAGTTTCTAGGCTTGTTGTAGACATAGCAAACATTAGAATTTTGAATATTTTCCCAAGACATTTGTTTGTTTTTTTTTTTTTTTTTTTGCCATGAAGCCATGAAAGTTTGATTCCTTGAGGTCCTTTTTAGTTATTTTGGTGTTCAACATCTTCCAAAATAATGCTTTCACCTTGGTGTCTTTCTTTTCTATCTCACATGTTGTAGTTATCATGATGTTTATCCATGCCTCAAAAAGATATACAAAGTGAATACATTTTTGGAAAATTATGTAGGCTATAAAATGACATCCAGTCATATTCAAGACAATTTGTTTAAAGTATATTTTGCTAAACAAAATAGTCTTCAAAAATGAAACAATTTGATTGATCTAGAATCTTGCCTGTGTTGCTACTTTGGAACGCATGGATAAGAATAGTGTAATATCCTATTACATGTCATTTTTCACAAATATGATTATATTCAACTCTATTTCATTGCAGAGGTACATCTATTGCTCTTGTACTTAGTTCTTCCAAATGTGTCAATACAAGTCCTAATTAATTTGCTCTAGGTTTATCTTGAAGGTGGAGCACCAAAGGAGTAGAGGTCTAATGCGAGACATAGTCTAACTTTTTAAAACTCCAACGATGTGCTCATAGATTTCATTGCTACTACAGCCTCCCTCATTGCTACTTCAGCCTCCCTCATTTCTAGGTAGACATGTAATGGGCTTGGAGGCTGAAACAAGTTTTTACAACCAAGTTTTTGTTCAAAAATTCGAAATATCCTACGTAATCATGTGTATGAAATTTAATAGCTACAACAACATGCCTTATGTACATTATACCAAGTATGAGATGAATGCATCTGTAGCAAATATAATATACTAGCATAGGGTGTCTTTTGCCTAGACTTGCTTGATATAAAGGCCGATATCTTTCTTTGTTTAACTATTTGAATCACATGGATGCAAAGGGCGCAAAAGACTAGTTATAACCAACATTTTCAACATGATTTTCACAAATTAGTTTTGTCTATTAATCAAAATCTAACAAATTGCATAACGGACCGATGTGTTTTGCATAAATATATCAATATCAATTGTGGGGCATAATATAGTATTATGAAGTTTGGATGAATGGAAAAGATACATATGCATGAATGGATCTCATTTTGCAGTAGTGTGAAGATCTTATGCTTAATTTTTTTTTTAAATTTTGTTATTGGGCCAATTAATTGAGCACTAACCCCTACGAAAATCAATTGCAAGAATAAAAAAAATGCAATACTGACACAATAGCACATTTTGTAATGATTTATCAATTTATTATTGTAAGTATACTGTAATTTGTCAATTAAAATCTACATTGGAAAGTCAAGAACCATAATTATGTTACCCGATTTTTCTGGTTAGCTCTATATCTAGTGTAACATCATCAAACAAACATTATGGAAGGAGAATTCATTGAAAAGAAACCATGCTACTATATAATGGAGCCACAACTATGGCACTAGAATATAAAAAGCTTGCTCTATTTTTTGCATAAATAAACCTCGTTCAAACTTTATATTCCCCATTTTCATCAACAAGTTTTCCTTCTTATTCTTCTTCATTATTTTAGGATTTGATGAAACGTAAGAGAAGCAAAACAAAAAGCCTGAAGAAAAAAAACCATCAGAAGAAGGATGAATCAAGATCACATAGTAAAGTAGAAGATGAAATCAAAGCAACTAAGCAATTTATAGAAGACTATCTTGATTTGTACCTTCGTGACTACTAATGAGACTATCAAATGTATGGTCAGAACATTTTTTATTGTCCTGATTCTACACGGAAGTTATAGAATTATTGTCACAAGGGTAATCACAATACTTATGTTGTGTCCAGTTGAGAACTAAAATCAAATGCATTTGTAGATAGTAGCTTCATAAAATAATGCACAACGTCAACATGTATGGACAACCAATATTTGATGACTACTTCAGCAATGCCAACACAAACTGCAATCAATCAACAACCAAACAAAATTGTTAGAATCCGATAAACCAACACAAAATCGTTAGAATCCGATAAACCAATATATTTATCTACTTAGGAGAAAAAACAAGTTAATGTGGAGGACTTGCACATTGAATGTTAGCTCAACTATTCTGTGTCATTAATTTGTTGATAACTTTTTACATGGAAATTCAATGCAATCAACAATTGTGAATCAGACATATGACTATCCCAATTTTGATGAAGCCTCTTTGTTTAAACTGTGTGAACATCTTGACAATTATGTCACTTGTGAATGTTGCTACGAAGGGTCAACAACCACATATTATTCTTGGCATTGAACAATTATCATCGTGAAGTTGCTTGAACCTAACAAGAACCCACTAAAGGACATTATTTTATAATAAAGTAAGTTGAAACCTCCCATCAATCACCTCAATTCACTACCTAGTAACCATTTCAATAGCATATGTAGCTTATTTTTAAAAAAAATTACATATGGGGGTCCTTTAATGTCACATCTAGCAAAAGACTTCTCTAAAATACAAGATGAACACCACCATTAGTTATCTTAGTATGCTAACCGTCTCGAAGTTGGTTTCAACCATAAGCAACAAAATTGGTGAAGTTTGCTAAATGAGTCTTATATAATAAAATACTCAAGCTAACATGTATGAAGTTCATCAAATTTATATATCAACAATGGCAAATCATTAAAGGATTTTTTCTATGAACTACCTCATACATTGCATAAAGAATGCTTTCAATTATGATTCATGTAAAATCAAAAAATATTTGCATACATCTTTCTCCAAAAAGTAGTGCGTTTGATTAGAATTTTCTTTCATCATTGTGAGGTCAGAGTTCCTTTCCTCATTGTGTTAGAGATTCAACTTTAATAGACCACACAAGTGAGGACATACAAAATTAAAAAAATCTGCATTCATCAATAGATTTAAATAGGCGATAAGAATTTATGCCTAGTCAAATTGGGAGGATAAAGTATTCATGACCCATCTGTGAAAAAACAATTACTCTTGTACGAAAGGTATGCTAAGCTTATTGCCTACTGTCAATCTTGGCAAGCCACTCTTCTATATTAGATTTTTTTTCTACTACTTTTTGGCCAAGAATTAAAGTACTTCAAGGAGATCTAAACGGTATAAATTCTCAGTTGGCTCATTAAAATTTAAAAGTTGTCACATCCTCAGACCCTCTTCCTAGCTTCTTCTATTTGTTTATCGATACAAAAGAAAACACAACCTCAAAAGCTTTTTCCCATAACCTTTTTTCAACCCCACAATAGGCCTAACATTTTTCTGTCAACCCAATATATTATTGTATCACATTGTCAAATTCTAAGTTCGAATTAATATTCACCACTGATTCTTGGAATTTTCCAAGCACTACATAGAGACTAACTTGATTTTACTTATTTCTCTCTCAAATAAACCTAAAATAACACTGAATTTCAACCACCATCTTCAAAGCGTCTGCCCGTTACATTTAAGCATTAGAAACTGGACAAATCCAACAATTTTGCACTAAGCTACTTCAAAAAATTTCTATTAACCAGATGCACCAAACCTTGTCATTCATTGATTAGAAGAATTGCAACAAACTTCTTAGTCAATATTTGGCTACAGTCTCAGAAATTGTGCAAGAAATTGCATACCAATTTCAAAATTGAGATGATTGGAATTATTGCAAGCACAGTCACAAAGAGACCTAGAGATGTTTCACTTGCATTGTGTGAAGTGGGATGGGATGCTCATGGATTAAGCTAGTTAGCCAATTTGTGATATTGGCAAATTCTAATGAACAGATGAAATTGAATGTCTTAATGTGAAAATGAAAAATCATTGAAATACCATGCAAATCAAACTGAAAGCACAACACTTACAAATAAGTTTTAGCAAGCAAAAAGTATGCTCTTTGTAAATACATCTGCCTTAAGCCTCCATGTGAATCAGATGTTTATTCACAAGCTTTGTAACAAAAAATAAGGTTTACTACATATGTTTGACATGGTTTCAAGAGATGCATTGAATTGGTGCTCTAAAAACATACAAATGCAGCATGTACAAGCATAAATGCACATGTTGGTGCATGATACAGGATCCACTGCATCGATGATGGCGAAACTACAAAAGCTTTATATCCTTGCTAGATCCGTTAATGCACCTAATTCTTGATGTGTTTCAAGTGGCAAAATTGCATTGTGTTCCTTGCATTATGGATCAAATTAGAATTCTCTAGCCTATTAACATGAACTCACTTCACTTTTGTGTTTTTTCTTTTTATGCATGTCTATCGTAATTAACCTCTTCTATTCATGTCATGGACTATGCTTGAATTTTGCATGTTATTGTCTCGTACATATTTGTATTACTCAAAGAACACAGACTTTTTACACTAGGGAGCTGAAGTACTGTTAGGGTAAGACTCAAAGAAGGCGCTCTTTTCAATCAAATCCTATCAAATAAATGTAGCTAAAGAGATCCTCCACAAGTTTGGAAAAGGACATCAAGCTACTAGTGTAAGGGGCAGATGCGAAATCAATTGATCCCTCCTTTAGTACCCACAGTGTACTTGTCTAAGAAGAATAACAACATCCAGCAATAGAAACGAATCTCAAATTGAGCAACTCACAAAAGAACATCAAGAATCCACGACTTGCTTGACATACTAATAACCGAGGATAGTTTTCCTTCATGAAGCCCAGTAGTATTCTTTAGGCTTTATGACAATTCAACATTAAGCTAACTTCTTTATAAGAAGAAGCACGTCGACATCATTAAGTGATGAGTTGGTAAGAACTTACTTTCTCATTGAGGTTAGGGGTTGATCTGCAACCCGTCGCACAAATGAGGACATACAAGAGCAAAAAACATTACCTAGTTCAGAGCAAGAGAGCTATGTTTTGATAAGAAATTTTTTTCAATAAATTAACTCTCAGACAGACAGTAAACCTCCATGCATATTGAAACCACAAAAAGATAAAAATGTAACGATAACAAGACAGATCAGGTTTTAAACGAAAACACCATGTCAGTTTCAGCAAAGAGTAACAAAATGTGTAATGAATTTTAGAAAGAATAATAAACATGTATGTCAAACCAGTCATGACAGCTTCTCAAAAGCTTCAACAGTTATGCGTACCCAATATACAAATTATTATAACATAAAAAATATATCACACTAATTGATGGCTTCAAATCTCAAATGGCTGCAAACTTCACAAGATGATCATATTTTTCAGCAACAAAGGAATCGATTTTAAAAGTTGGCCGTTTGGTTCCTTGCCGAGGCCAGGGAGGTAATGGAGAACCGTGTTTCACTCCTATAACAGATACCAAGCCTGCCATTTATCCACACAACCTAAAAATGTTAATACAAGCTGTGTTGTCCCATCAACTGCAAAAAGCTAGGCTTGATCAGCAGATAATCTGTGAAAAAAAGACTTCAATATTGAAAAAATAGATGACAGCACATCATAGTTCCCAGTTGATTCAAATTGCAACTCAAATCGATTCAATTTTCGTCGTCAACACAGATTCCAACAAAACAGACCTACAAAGCTTTGATGTCTTAGCTCATTGCATTATTGGTAGGGGGTAAGCTTTATGCAACCCAAATCAATTCAATTTTCTTTGTCAAGTTCAAATCAACCTATTGTGACAGATTTCAACAAAACAGACTCACAAACCCTCGATGTCTTAGCTCATTGCATTATTGGTAGGGGGTAAGCTTTATGCTATGTCAACTTGCAAACAGCATCATATGTTCTCCAAACAGTCCAGATTTCCAATCAGTCTGCTTCTTGAAAACCCCATTATATGTGTCAGAAAAAAAATGACAGGTAATATGCAAGAAAGGTTTCATACTTTACTGCATTTCTTGATTCTCATTCACCCAAAAAAGATTAAAATCTGTCATGATTTTATGCTAGAAAATGCCATGCTTACAGTATGGCTGATTATTGTCTAATTTGTGCCAACTACCCTTGGCCTGGAATCTGGATATTTCAAAAAGAAAGAAATTAAAAGGATGCTTTATATATTCTCCCTTGTCTTCATCAAGCACTCAGTGGACTGTAGACCCAATTTCCTGTATATTCACTGGGAGTCTTTTGATCGGTTGGGCCAACAAGTTTCTAGGGTGCAGAAAATTATGGAATGTTCTAGTTGAAGGTGAAAAGTCCCATAGGCCCATCAACACTCAGCTGCAATATCAAACACCTTAATTTTCTCTGCTAACTTAAAAAAGTATAGATGAGCAGCACAATAACGAATGATCAGGTACATACTTTTGTGAACACGTCCGTACAATACTTTTTCTCCTCTCCAGTACTCCACAGGTTTCAATCTTATTCTGGTGCTACGTCTGGCACCATCTACCCAAGTTGTACCAGCACCTGTGTTTTTGAAATAAAGTCAAGACCCCTTCTCAATCACAGATATTCTTCACATTGTATTGAAGTTCTGGTAAATATTCAACCACTTTCCCAAATTCGTACATCTACCAAGGATGTTCTTGATTGATGCTTCTAGGATAACAATAACTGATGCACATGATGACAAGAAACACATGAAAAATCTAAGCATTGACTGACACATTATTTTGAAGATATCCATGTGAAAGCTGTAGAGGAATCATGCAGTTAAATGCTGAGTAGCAATGAAACCGTCTGTTTTCAAACTCTCAAACATGGACATGTCACGTTGCAGACATCTGCAAAAGGCCATGGTGTAATCCCATTTATGATACACCTACACATTCCAGAAAGGTTCTGATAATATGCCATAAGCCTTAGCAATAGCTTAAAACGGCGTGAGCTATGAGCAACTTTGGCAGATAAGTGAATTGCAGGAATCTTGGACGAATAATAACAGCAATATTCAAGTTCAGTCTTAATATAAACACACTAAAACAAGCACTTCAGTTCTACCCTTGTAAAAAACTTGCAGTTGAAGAAAAACACTTGAACATATGAATTGAGTAGAAGAAAAAAGTTAAAGAAACAAACCGAGAATACTAGGGCTCTCCTCTGTTGCTTTTCTTCTTGTGGTTTTTCTGCATATACCTTTCCTAGGAAAGCTTTCAAGCTGCTCAACACTAACTTGACCAGTTCCCTTGTGTAAACACTGCTGGAATGTTAATGAGTCAACCTGAAAAGGCATGCAAATGAAAATATGAAAAAGGTAGTTAAGTAACACGATCAGTGATCTTGTGTAGCAATTCACATAAATTTGGCTACCGAACATAATTTCTAGTTAACCAAATGCCCCTCGTAAGACTCCTCACTATACACCTAGCCCAAGTTACCCAATTCTCTTGATATTCTATAAGAAATAAGCAATCATTAGTCTGGAAATTGCTGTTCTACAGTCAACATACTTACGGAAAAACCTTCACATAGACAGTTGTATAGATGCAAGGACGTACATCCCACTATATACCCTTATGTACAGATAACTATATGTGCACAAATGTCCCACATACGGTCCTAGCATGCAACCGTATCCTCTGGCTGGAGAAAGCTAGGAGGCACTTGGCAGAGCAGCGTTAGATACATGGAAACAAAAAGAGGAAACAGGGTGCTGCACACTTTTCCTCTGAGAGGAGATACACTTCTCATTTGCAGGAGTACGTCCTTGAGGCAATAGGAAAGTGGTAGCCGCTCGTTAGCTAGGCATTCCCTAGCTCAATGACAGAGAACAATAGCTGCTCTTAAATAGGAAATTGGGCTGACTTGGAGAAGCCAATAGTTGTTGTATGTACCCTCCACGCTAATGAGAAAGCTCATGAACAATGATAGGCCAATAATATCAAGCCAAATGAGAATAACAGTGACCCATATCATGGCAAGCAAATGTTATAACAGACTATGGGCAAAGCCTGCATAGAGTAGACGTGAATGTACCGCAAACTAGGCGTTTACTTCAAGCATAGTTTTGGGAAACATTTTTCACCCGATGAACCATTCTTGATGGCTTGTCATATGTTGCGTTGCTCCAAAATCGAGGAACCACTCCTCCAATTGTTCGACATGGTGATGGTTCACCATGAAGAATTCCTGCTCATCGTTGTCGTCTTCTTGGATCTTCTATTTTGTGTTTGCTGCATGTGCTTGCTTGCTGATCCAACTGCTTCTTGTTGTCGTTGTTGAACTTCAAGATCCGACAGTCCTGGATTTCGTGGTTCGTCCTCTTGCAGTACTTGCAGAAGAGTCTTTTCTTGTACTGAGCAAGTTGCTGATTCTGCAAAGCTTCAGTACCACCTTCATCACAAGTGGTAATTCGAACCATCGAGTTTGTCTACCATTAGAGCAAATTGTGATTGCAAATCCATCTGGAAATTCAGGATGAGTGTATGCAGATAGTAGATTATATGACTGGAAACAATTACAGCAAATGTCTACTTTTTACCAAAACAATCATTTTGACAATGTAAGCTCTAATCTAAGTCCGTCCTTCAGAATCAGAGAGTAGCATTATCGCTCTGATACCATGTTGAGATTCAGTGCTATACCCGTCATGACAAAGAGAGGCTAACGGGGAATCCTCGGTGCACGTAACTACGTATATTGGATTCAGACCAACTTCGGCAGATAAAAGTGGATTCAGACCAACTTCGGCAGATAAAAGTCTGTTCTACTTGATCACAGCTTCGAAGTCACTAGATCGACACGATTGATCCCATAGCCATGCACGAATTATCTTTAGTTTTAGATTTAGCTTCGTGCAAGCGTATTAGGTGCGGAGACTAGAGCGACAAATCGACGTATGCTATTAGTCATAGAAAACAACTTAATCTACGAACAAGCTTATCTGCTAGCAAGGAATGATCAGAATATGAATAAAAATGAGCATTCAAGACGACTTACACGACCTAGATTACTGGAACATTGACTATTTAGTCGTGAAGAAAATACACTCTAAATGCAGATAGAGTCACGTTCTTCCTAGATCAATACTCTGTAATAACAAAGAGAAAGAACAAAACAATTGCTCTGGATGCTCCTCAAATGATCAACTTGGTAGACGATTGAGCTAATTCAATATCTGTGAAGCTTATCCAAGGTTCTTCTTGTCTATAGAGCTCAACCACAGCAACTAATAAGTCGCTGGATATATACACATGGCTAACTAATTAAAAGAATGGTTAATCTGTACTTTACGATTAGGATTAAGGCACTACGTCCTGTTGGCAGTCACCTTCGGACAATATCTAGAGATTCTGTCCGGTTGTCACAAAGGTACTTGTTGATCCGCCGATGGTCGGATTGCGGCCGATTGTTCGGATATGGCACCATCTGCAAGTAGAAGTAAACCCCTTCACATAAATTAGTATTTCTAATATAGCTGCCAATACCCACACTTAACCAGCCATCATGGCAGGAAGCATCATGAGATCAAATGATACCAAACCAACAGAATGGCAGGCTTAGAGAAATTTTGAAGATGCTGCAACAACAATAAGAGATGCCGACCAATGTGTAATTCTGCAAGTTTATTGGAATTTGGAAGAACAATGTGTATGCACCAAGAACACTAAATGAGATCATTACTGAACAGCTAGCCATTGCAAAATTGTCAATCGATGATGTCATACAAGCCAGAACAAATGCAGGCACATGGGAATATGTACCACAAATACCAAATGAAATAAGCACTGTAAATGTAAGAGCTAATAAAGGTCATAACATCCTTCATGTAAGTAGCCAAGAAGAATGTCCCGCGCAAGAAAATACCAAGCCAAAGATATATAGTCCAAGTGTGCTTGGGACACACAAATAGACTCTGATATGACTGTACACAGAGAGATTGTTATGTAGCAGCAACAATAGTAGATGACTGACTATGCACAGTTGCAGCCAATCACCTAGGCCAACAGTGCCAAGTGAAAATAATATAGGATGACATAGAGCACATAAAAGGAGAACCCTAGCAAGTTGTAGGGTCCAAGAGGCTATGTTATAGTAGTTGTGGCTAGCACAGAATATACAAACAGAGCCCAGATGCAATCGTATAGACCAAAGACTACCATACGAGTAGTAGATGGCATAGAGTACAAATAGACCCCAACCCAATCATATAGACTGCAAAAACAATCACCAGCAGCAGGAAAATATGCAAAACAAATATGCAGGTGCCAAGTGAGCCAAATAAAACACAAATATTTGGAAATGGCAGAAGTAATGGGGGCTAAAGCTGCAAACACCATGAATGTCTTTATGATGTTAGCGAAAGGAAATTGAACACACATATAGAAACAAGTGTGCCAAAAGCTACAGTAACAATCTCAAAACAGAAAAAGTAATCCCGAGCACGCTGTATTAACCAGGAATGGCCTGCAATGAAGTCTGACATAGCTGGAAGGCTACACCCCCAAACAAACACAACAAAACTGCAATATTAAAAAACAATGTACCTCTCAAGAATGAACCATAATGGAGCTACATTAGTGGCCATTAGAACCTCCGCCATAGCCCAGGAAGAAGCTAACATTGGTATGAATGAACCAATCTGGGAGACTTGTTGTGCAAAAGAGAGAACAATTTTGAGTATGACTACAATGGAGATCCCTTAATGGCACCGCTGGAATGAGACAATATGAGCCCAAATTGATGTTGCACTGAATAATTCCAAACAAAACTACAGACAGATAATCCAAAAAATCACCAACCACAGAAGCGCATCCAACATTTCAAAAAAATTATGATAGCCAGGAAGAAACATTGTCCAGCATAAGATGAAAGCCCGAAAAGAAAAGTGCAACGTAGAAGTTTCTGCATCATAGCTAGAATGATGAGCATATAAGGAGGCAATGACAGCGCACGTAGCAAAAGAGATGCAACAGGAAATTGTCGCAGTTTTAGACATGTCTGAGACTTATTGGGCCAGTGATCAAGTGATTAAGCATCGGATCAGCTTATTAGCTTTCAATACGTTTGCTGTACATCAGCTTTTTTATTTGGTCAATCTCACTTGCTCCTAATATTGTCTTACGTATAATATATCCATTAGCAGCACTCAAGATTGGTAGTGATAATTGTGCTAATGGTCAAGCTAAAACTTGGCTCTTGTTGATGAGTTCAGCATCATAATATATTCCTTGTGTAGTTAGTAGCTTCACCGATAGATGACAAAATCTTGAGTTGATTTGATTAACCTTCAAAAAACTACAGCCTCCAAGATTGGAGCACGTAGTTTACAATTTAAATGTTTTTTACATAAGTTGCTCCAAAGAAACCAAGACCAATGAATACCTCTTTCTAACCAAAACTGATATACGTTGAGTAGAGATTACTTCTCCTACCTACAAAAGTGGTATTTCAGCATGATCGTATTAAATAATCAGGAGGATGGCATATTGAATATACTACATAAAATGCCTCGTGCAAAGTACACTCACATTTGGAAGCAGCATATCAAAACACTAAAATTGAAAGTCTCTGTCCAGAAAAAGGCACTAGTTGGAAACACTTATAAATCTATATTTTCTTAGAGAGGAACTGCATCTAAACTCAAAAGTTGAAGGCTCATCTTGAGAAAACCACCAAAGTCCAGTGTGTTTTTTCCTTAACTCATGGACATTCATCAACGTATTTTTGATAGATTTGATCACTTAATACCAAGCATTTGAAGGAATGACCTTGTTACAGACAGCCTCCGAAGTTTGATCTGATGACAGCAGAATTGGCTCTTCCAACGCATCACCTCTTCTCTCAACTTCGTGATTTAAAACACAATCGTCTGTGCAAATGATTCACAACTCAGCAATCCAAGCATACAGGTTAATTTTCAAAAAAGACACAATGGTTGTAGTAGAGAAGCCTACTTGCTTGATAAGCAACTTGTGCTGCTTCAATATTTTCTGATTCTGCACTAGAATTACGTTCTGTGAGATCTTCAGGGCAGCCATCACTTTCGAAAAGTAATTTTGAATCGCTTTTGTGAAAATTCTCTCGAGTTCTAATCTGCACAATAGGATGCCGCATATCTGTAAGTTTCCATGCTGCAAGCTGCTTATAATAGTTGCTGTACAGATAATAACGATTATATTTGTGAAAGCATTTTCATCGACTACTTTCATCAGTCAATAGCAAGCGATGACCTTGTTACAGACAGCCTCCAAGGTTTTCTCTGATGGGAGTAGTGTTGGCTCTGTCAATACGTCACATCTCTCCGAATTTGAAATGCAATTGTCTGCATGAATGGATACAAAAGTCATCAATGTCGAAAATGGGCATAAGTATGTAGGTCATTGTAGGTCATTCTTCAGAAAATGTATGATGGACATTGGGCTGAAAAGTTTACTTGCTACTAGAGTGACTTGTGCTACTTCAATGTTTTCTATCTCCAGGCTAGAATCACGTTCTCCAAGATCTTCAGGACAGCCATGACTTTCAACAAACAAAACTGGTGTTGCACCTTCAGACTCTGCTTCATGTCCATCTTTTGTACCTCTAATTGGCGACGATGTACTAAAAGCCAACCTCCTCTGTCCAACATTAATAGCTCTTCTGCTAATGGGTGCAGCCGAAGTCAATAAATCAGAAGTTGGAAGCAATGAAGCTCTTTCTGTTTCATGTGTCATAATTGTGGTCTGGAAGAGTTCGATACTATCTGCCCCTACTAGACTAGATCTTTTGGTCACAGGTACATCTTGTGAATCACCTAATATATACGGGAGAACTTGGAGTGATGTAGCTGTGCTTGGAGAGGGTATATTACCGGCAGTGGCTCCTTGACTAGATCTTTTTAAATCCAAAGCAGGTAAAGCTTGAAATTTAGATGATGAACTCGATAACCTCTGTATTGGATCAAGAGGTCCATGTGATTCTTTATCCTTGACAATGCCTAAGGTTGTCGTAGCAGCTCTCTTGCATGCCTTTTGAAAGCCAAGCAGTGCTAGGGAGTTCGATGGTGGAGTTGGTGACATTTCAGGTGTGGCAATCAATGCTCTTTTGAATGCTTTTTGAAAGCCAAGCAGTGCTAGTGGGTTAGATGGTGGAGTTGGTGACGTATCAGGTGTGGCAACTGATGCTGCCTTCATCCTTTGAAGTCCAACTGGTGACTCAAAAAGTGCATCACGTGCACGGTAATAAGCATCAAATGCATCATCCAAAGCTTTTGAATCCATATTCAAGTCTAACCCATAGGTACTGATTTGTATGCCATTTTCAGAGCACTCCTCATTAAGTGAATGATCAGTAGCTACTTTATGCACAATAGGCCGTGAATACCGTAAAAATGACTTGTAAATTGGAGGCTCTACTTTGCTTGCAGATGTGTCCTGTCTCAAAGACCCAAACTGATGTGCACTAGAGTCCATCTCCGTCCTCTCAATTTGAGAATTAGGATCTCTTATGTCACTTTCTTTGATTTGATCAGACACACTGGATTGATAAACAGTCTCTAGCTTCTCCACTGATGCCAGGGCCTGCTCTTCTAGATCCACCTGGCACTGCTCTTGTGTGGATGAATGCTTCTGAGTTGAAAACTTTTCATCCAAGTTAAAAGCACCAAAGCTAGCGGTATTAGAAATGGTTTCCTCCTCCTCAACAAGCTTCTCTTCATCCCAAGCTGCAAACATGTCCAGCTCTGACGACAGGTTTAGCTCCAATTTCGTAGAAATCCTCCTGCAAATCAAAACCTAAGAGTAATGAACTACAAGATATAAATTGTCTTAAAACTCCATGAATATTCCTGAGTTTTACAAGGACAAATACCTTCCTGTCCCTTTTGATCGAACTTGTGCCCTTTTTTTATTTGCACCTCCATCTGTTGACGATTGCTTGTGACTGCTTTCCACATATTTTATTTTTCTTCCATTCTGACCAAGTACAACATAGGTCCCTTGCTTCTCATTATTGCTGTCATTTGATGGATCTGGCATAAGACTTTGGACTAAGGAAGAGCTTGGTTGAACCTGCTGCTGTTTACAGCCTTCTACATTGCTTATTCCAAGATCTGCTTTTTGGGAATCTTGCTGCTGCTTATCTTCTCTAAGACTAAAAACAAACTTTTTGGCTTTCCCAGATTCTTTTTCTGGCTGAGGGAGCTTTCTTTTGAGAAAGTGTGAAGGACTCCTAAGCTGTTCAGAAAGATTCAAAGTCTCAGAGCCTGCTGAACTTGAAATACCTTGTGATTCCTCTTTATTGAAGGAAGCAACCTTATTGGCAGCAGAAGAAGCATTCAATTCCAACCCTGTAAAAACTCTAGCCCTGCCATGTAATTTGACAACTAGTTTCAGCAGGCAAAACTTGAGAATTATAAACTTCAAAAAACGAAATTGTATTTTTTTCAAGCAGATGTACCTTCCTGTGCCTTTTAATTGATATTTCCTTGTGGAATTTGCACTTTTGTCTGGTGTAAATTGCTTGTGACTGCCTCTCACCGGCTTTGGCTTTTTAGCACTCTGCCCCACAAGATTTGATGGTGGCTGATTCTCTTTAGAATAAATATCCATAGCATTCACCACATAACTTTGACTTGATGCTTCGGGGAGCTTTGCATTCACCTGACCCAATGGGCTTCGCTTAACAGACTTATAATGTCGTGATTTACTTCCAGTATCAGCTCCGAGGGGATTGAATGGAGAACTTTCACGTAAGCCCTGCAAGCTCATATTAAATGGAACAGTCAATCTTAGGTATGTACCCCATTTTGAGTTTCTCTTAGGTATGTACAGTTCCATACGTATGGAACAAGATTGAACAATTTGAATATTTGTACACGTATAACAATTAAAATTAGGAACAGATTTGAAATTCTTGCACTATTTAATGTGTAAAGGTCAATGTTCCCTCAACGTCAGGTTTCTATGGGGATAACATACTTAAACTTTTAAGTAAGGCATACCTGCCAGCAAGCTTCTGATCAATATGATTGCAGACTGGAACAAATGATGAAGACTTACCTTAGTTAGAATGGGGGTTTTCATAACTTTTGGGCTCCCTTCTGAACTTGAGAGGCTCATAGGAGAACCCTGCTTCAGTGCCTGTATAGACACAACAAGTCTCCTTTATGAGAGGCGTTTGTGCATAGCTTGAAACTCATTCGGCTTCAAAATGACAAAAGCTTTTAACACTAACAGTTACATTCAACTACTTAGGCATATATGCACATTTCTGAAGAGTTGAATGGAGTGACGATGGCGGTTTCTTACCGTTGCAGGGCAGTGTGTACATTCATTCCACATATACAGAATGTAACCAGTCTTTTATGTACAAAATGGACAAAAAACTCAATGTAGGCAGATAAAACGATATAAGCTCCTTCCACATACACAAGAACCTTCCTACACGTACAAAACAGGAAAAATTCCATGTAAGAACGATGAGGTTCCAAGCGGTACATCACTGGATCAATGTTTCATGCGAAGTCGGTTTGTACCTTACAGAACCATGAGCTGAATAACCTTTAAAAGGTCAAAATGACATTAGAGAAGCTCTTTGTCTTGTTGGTGACTCTCAATGTTGCCAACATACTTTCATACAGCCCATAGCATATAGGTTCCAAATCAATTCAAATCAGCTTGATTCTTTTTTCAACTTCCAAATCAAGCACTGACTACACAATTTGAATGTTCTTGAAGAAAGAAATTTCAAGAACGAAAGAAATCTTGAGAGTAACATAGAGAAAAAAGGCCACACCATTGCCAAAAGTATCAAGATTGCTCCATGGATTTTCTCGGAGATGTTTGATGTTTCTTGGGGCTTCGTGTAAGCTTTTTGGGTTCATCAGCAAACTCTTCATTCCTTTGTGGTGTTCGACCGACCTTGATTGGTTGAAAAACCAATCAAGAAGACTTTCAAAGTTGGTGAAACATTGTGTGGAACAGAAACACCAAGTTAAAAAAATTGTATCATGATTCTTTGGAGCTATGTTTAAAGTAATGCCAAAGTTTGTTATATACACATATGCCATGAGATATACTCTGTCGTCGAAATATGCGAGACCTTTACAGAATAGTATTTCCAGTTAGTTTGTTTTTTTTAGCAAAATAGCTTCTTGTAGTCCCAAATTGCAATGCATGTCAAACACCTATTTGCTTTTCAAAAGAAGTGTCTAAAGGTAAACAAAGTGTGAACTCAAAGGCAATTCAAAAAATTATCCTCGTGTTTGATAAAGTTAAATTTCATATGAGGATCAAAATCTCAGAATTTTCATTCTTAAAAAACATATCAAGACTATGAGCGCCAAAATCCTCTCATTTTTGGTTTGCCTCTAGCCATGAGACTCTAGCCTTTGAAAATAGAAAGAAAAACAAGCACTTCAAATGAAAACGATAACGTTCGATCCGCAGAATACAAAAGCCTGAGTCTTCCTGGAATGAGCTCTTGTGCTCATAGCATAGCAGAAACAAGGGTGGGTTAATTAAAGGTGCAAAAAATATGCAATGTTATGCAAGGATGAGAAAGGTTTTGATACAGTGACCAAAAAATACACAAAGACAGGGGTAAACAAAATATTTCCGAACGAGAAAGAGATCTATGAAGCGTCATCAGAAGACCTAACATGTATCTTAGAAGCATTAGGGTATGAAAACGCAGGACTACATTGCCCATAGAAAGAGCAGCTGCTATATGAATGTGGACTGCTGCTAACAGAATACACATTTGGAAGCACCATCGTCAACAATCATTTAAGGAAAGCCAGCAGAAAAATGGAATGCTTAAACAGGAAAAAACAGGCAAGAGTGAATGCCATTGGGAGGGTAAGTTACATGTGCAGAGAGCAAACGGTGAAGCTGACTTGTCCGAGAGAAGGCGTCGTCGCTGTCAGGTGAATGAGCAATGGCGCTCAACGAAAATGGCATGAGTTCCATCAGATCTTCCTCCTCGTCTTCCACTACCGCCTTCGCCATCCCTGTCTCTCGCTCGTCTCTCTCTCTCTCTCTCTCTCTCTCTCTCTCGTCTTCGTCTTTTGTCTTTCGCTTTACTTTAGACCGTTGATCGGACTCCAAACAAAAGCTTTAAATTTGATTAAATGCAAACTATAGGGTCACATGGATCATCTTCGACCTGCCTTCCATTTAAGGTCTCTCAATTTGTATTCCCCTTAGGGCTATGTCCCATCTTCGGGATGGGCCCCTTTTTCTCACCCTCTAGGTGCCTCGTATCTAAGAAGCACGTAGTGCTTTGGCCCCAGCGCGCTTTCAACCACACGTTTTTTTTAAGGGCTGCCCACAGCGCCACGTCATCAGGCTCCCAAAAAATATATCCCACTGAGCCACATAATTGCAAATCCGATCCTCTTCTCACATGTGTGTGGGTGCCTGGGAGAAGGGCGTTGGTGCCCCGGTGCCTGAAAAAATTGCACGGGTGCCTGTGATTTCTAGCGCAACTGCCTGGGGCGCAAGTACGGGTGCTTGGGTAGGTGGCGCCGCTACTTGGAATGTCGACATGTGTCTCGGGATGCAAGCCCCGATGCCTAAGGATACGGGTGCCCAAGAAGGTGGTGCCGCTTGACCATTCGGACAAGCCCGTGCAACAACACCACATGGCGTGCACCCACTGGGCCAGGGCCAAACCTCAAGCACGTGAGGCCCCGTGCTCCTAAAGCCCCAACGCTCTGGGTGCTGCCCACTGCCCATAGGCCACTCATCCCCATTGATGCATATCCCCAACAATCCTTAGATTGTAAAGACAATTGGGAAGCACAAATCATGGGGGTCTGTATTTTGAATCGCAATCAGCAAAAAGGGGCCTCGTGATTTCATAAGTGCTTAGGCCCATGATATTCAAGGTTTCGGGCCCCATCCCTAGTCAATGGGGACAGGACGTGAGTAAGTGGCGAAGCACTGACAAGAGAGGTGTTGCACCAAAATGGCATAACTATAAGGGCCCAAAGCTTTGATTGTTTAATGTTTAGACACAATGCAATATCTTAAAAACATGTAATAGAACTTTAAGAAATACTTTCAACTTTGTGTACACATTTAAGAAATACTTTCAACTTTGTGTACACATTCAAGTACTCTCATCTCATTATGTCTATATCAGTCAAGGGCGTTGGCTCAATTGGTTATCTTGACATCCAAAGTTTCTTTGGTCTCAAGTTCGAGCCTCTCTTTGGAAACCAAGAGGCATTATGTCTATATCGCAATGTTTGCAATATTGAGACAAGAGCTACTATTAACTGAATATTCAACTATGCAGACCTATAGCTTGTCATTGATACACAACCCAACTAGCTGATGGTAACAAAGTGGAACTCTTGGTAGAGAAAGAGTGGCAGTAAGGGTGGAAAAACCATTGTAGTACTTGGAAGATATACGTGAAACAATGGTAATACATGGTAGTGGTGAGGCAGAGTCATCAAACCATTGTCAGAAAAGGCCGAAAAAAAAAGAGAGTCACAAAATTCAAATATGGAAGGGATGGGAGCGACGAGGCTTGTTCTAATTTCTTTTTGCTCTGAAATTCTGATAGAACGCACTTGTGCCCTTAAAAAATAGGCCCCTGAGATGTTGGAGTTTAATTCGACTTCAAGTCCCTTTTGCTACAGCTTTGTAAAAAATTATAACTCAGTCTATAAACAAGAACCTACATTTTTTAACATAATCTTGATGCAAGGTTTCAGACTCTGCAAATTTAAATTGAACCTTGAGTAGGGATCTAAGGCTTGCGGAAGTACACGAGATCTTGACGTACACATGGCTTGCATTTTTAGTCATGATCAGAAACTGAAACACTTTTCTAACAAGAAATGCAACAATTGCCCGAAAGCTACAATGGGTGTTCACTATGATTCCCAAACTGACAGTGTTTTGTGGACGAATGCATTGGCAATAGTTGATTGTTATGGTTGGGGATACTTGTCATTTAGATCTAGATTCTGATTCAGAACCCAACAAATCACCACCACAACGATTCACCTTGGACACACCTATTTCATACGGGGTGAACATGATGAACGTAGCATGGTTGTCAATGGAATTTGTTCTAGAACCTGTTGAAGATTATCTAGTTTCTTCTCAGCATGCACTTTCTTATGTCGAGGAAATTGAGTTGACAGATGAGCAAGTCACATAGATCCTATGTGCTAGGACTTCAACAAATACCAGAAGTGTCCACATGCTAAAGCCTCCAAGACACCACCACCGAAAGCATTTATACCAAAGAAGAATCAACAAAAACAAAGAGACAACCATGTAATCTAAGTGGAGTGACTTACCAGGAGAGGCCATAGCAACAGTGGATGTTAACATTTGATACCATGGGATGAATGTCAAAGAGCCTCACCAGTTAGTGAGCAAAGATGTAGCAACCAACAACAATGTATACAGGAAAAAGAAAGTTGTCGAACCTCATGCTCAAGGGTCATCATACCAAGCTTCGACGTCAGCTTCGGGGATGTCAGAAGCAATGTAGAAACTATCACTCATGAATCAAACTAAGATCAACCTCTTGAAGAAAAGTACAAGGCACCAACCCATGATGTGCCAGAAAACTTCAAGAGTTATACCTTGGATAATGTGGTGATAATGCTACCCAAAGCATAATGGGATGCAAATTAGGAGAAAGAAGAATAAGTCTATGAGGGACCTGCTCGCACACAATTGATGAAGAAGACAAGTTAAGAAGACAAGATTGTTCATGTGGGAGTGCAACTCACGCCCTCACAATTCACCAAGCTGCAGAAACTATTGATGGAATATAAAGACTACTTTGCATGGTCTTACAAAGATCTAAAAGGAATACCATAATCAGTGGTTCAACATACCATACCTTTGGTCGAAGGAGCAACACCAAAGGTGAGTCGATATTATCGCTACAAACCGAACTACACCGAGCTAATCAAGCAATAGATGCAGAAGTTGCTCGATGCCAATTTCATCTATGAAGTCGAACACACAAAATGGGTATCACCCATGGTCACTGTTCCTAATAAAAATGGCAAAATGCATATCTGTGTCAATCTGAAGGCACTTAACACTGTGACACAGAAGGACCACTTTCTCTTACCATTCATAGAAAGTGTGCTGGATCAAGTAGCTGGATTAGAAGCCTACATTTTTTTCTTAATTTCAGAGTATTAGTAATACTGCTTGGATAATACAACACCAAGTCCCCCTTTACCATTTTTCAAATGTATGCTATTGTCAATCCACTTATTAACATGGTATCAGAGCCTGATAATCCTATGTGCTTGATCAGTGGATATAATTTGTCACTAGCTCCGCAATGGAGTGAGAAAATCCCTCATAGCAGGTGAAAGGTTAGAGAGGCAAAAGTTTGAAAAAAATCTACTTTTGCTATTTTGCAAGTATTGAAGCATCAAAAGCATTATTGGGGTAGAATCCAATCTAGCATGCTCTAGCATCGATATCTTCTCCAAATCATTGATAACCTTCATCACCTGAAACACAAGCTCTGATACCATGTGAAAGTTTTCAGATCAATTAAGATTGAAACCTACAAAATGATCTTGGGTTAGAAAAACAAGTATTCACCAATCTTGCCAATGTAGCAAAATCAGGTTCTACACTAAGGATGAGATGCAAACTCTAATAGATCTTGATCAAACATGAACCAAAACATAAAATAAAGTTGTTGTTCGTACAATAACAGTAAACTACTGTATTTCGCATGTGTGGATCTGAAAATAGCTTTTAATGAACATTGCACACACACAAAATTGCAAGATATCACAAGTATAGTGCACCAATGGATAGTAGAACCCAAGAGAACCATGTATAAGCATCAATGACATAAGAGAGAGAGAGAGAGAGAGAGAGAGAGAGAGAGAGAGAGAGAGAGAGAGAGAGAGAGAGAGAGAGAGAGAGAGAGAGAGAGAGAGAGAGAGAGAGAGAGAGAGAGAGAGAGAGAGAGAGAGAATCGTATCTCTTCTCACGATTTACATCCTTTTATAATAGGTCCAACCTAAATTCAAACTTTGATTTCCCTCCATAATAGAAAACCCTACTATCATTGTGAGTAGATTCAATGTATCTACTACTCAAATTTGAATCTAGTAAAACTCGTGTAATATGATTCACACTTTCCAAAAGTGTTTATTCAAATGCTTTTAGACTCATATAACTTTGAAAAGTCCAACTCTAAGTCTAATATAAAACTGGCCTCAAATGTGTATATGGCAATTTCTCAAACTAGGACCAATCTTAACTAAACTAGTTGATAATTTCTCTCACTGCACCTGGCACCCTTATTGCTAGCTATCAATCACTCCTGTTACTATGCACGCCATTATGTCACCCATTTAATGTAATGTGGACCTGACTCACGATCATGCGATCATCATGTGATTCCTAGTTGGACTACTCAGAAGGCAGATATGATCATCCTCACATGACATGGCTGCCCCTACAACCACAGATCATACGATAGAAGAGAGCTCAATGCCCCAGTGCATGATCTCTTGAAAATTCTCCAATAGAAGATCTCTGCCCTCCTCGACGAATTGCAAAATCATCAAGGAAAATTGTTTCCTATCGAGTTTTTGGATTTTTTTAGATCAAAACTTTCAAAAGGGTTATATTCTTGATCAATTCCGATTTTCAAATATACTTACTGGAAATGGCCAATTTTTAGAGCATTGGAAAAGCCTAAGTGGTGGCTACAAGATTGCATATCAAGATTTAGGCAATTGCATGTAGAAATTGAAATAATCAATTTTCTGTGATTTTGTCAAAACCCTAATTTTGACTGGATCTCTAGATTGTGAGGTTACTGAACTTCATTTGAGTGTGTTGCAATCTTAGAAAGTGGCAAGAGTCATTAGACTGAGGATAGATCATAGGTTGATCAAGATTTCACTATGATTTGCTTGGTATAAGTGCTAGAAGAGAATTGAGAAGTTTTATATCTTTGTGATTTCCTTTTGAAGACATTTGTTGTTGTTCAAAGGAGTGCTTTGTGCATTGAAAGAGGTTGATAGAGAGGATCAGGTCATTGCTACATGGCTACATCAAGTGGAGTCATGTTGGAAGCCAATGATAGGCTTACCTCAAGTAACTATTCATTGTGGAAAGTGAGGATGGAATCACTTCTTGAGATGAATGATGTATTGGATATTGTTGTAGGTTTGGACAACAAGATCAAAGGAGGTATGACAAGAGGGCCAAAAAGGCTCTACACATGATAACGATGAATGTTACCAATGAGCTTAAAGTGCAAATTTCAGAAGTTGCAGACAAAAGACCAAAAGCTTCTTCTTTGAACTCATGAATATGGTGTATGAAGTGCGGTACATTTGGACATTCGAAAGAAGACTACAAATCTGTGAATGTAAAGTATGTCGAAGGTCCTACTCAGGAAGTGCTCTTATTTCAAGATGATGCGACTACAAATTATGTTCAGGGTACCACAACACCAACCCAACAATCCAAATCAAAATTTGCACCCACAAGACACAAGCCTCCGGAGTTTGCAGCACCAGCAACGAAGATTACGAATTCGACAAAACCAGTTTCGGGAAATTGTTATAACTTTGGAGAACCTAGACATTTTTCGCCTGACTTTTCGCAGCCACGGAAGCTGATCAGATATGTACCTCTCTGCTTGAACTCTAAAGAACCAAGCCACAAATATCTTGATTGTCCACAGTCGTAGAAGCCGCATCCAAAGTACCAGTATGTTGCTACACCTGTTGTTGTTGCAGATTCGAAAGGAAAAGCCTCGGTAGATGCTATTGTACAGAGGATTGATGTTGTTGAAGACAAACTGATGAAAACAGTTGACCAATCTTGGTCGAGCGATGTCGAAAAGCTATTCAAAGTAGCCACAAGAAGTAAAAGTTCCTCGAAGCTTGACTCGAAAGTTTCTTCTAAGAAGAGAAGAAATTCCTCGAAGAAGAAATCATCGAACAAATCTATAACAAAGGAAGATCTCAAAGATGGCCCTGATTGTGATCGTGATGTAGCAAAGCTATTTTCGAAGGATATTTTTGCAGAAGTTAAAAAACTTATCAATTCCAAATTACATACAGCTGTTGTAGAAAAGAAAGTCACATTTCGATAAAGGGAACGTTGAAATTAAGAAGTCCAAACTTTCTGATGCCATGATTGACAAGCCTATCACGAAAGCGAAGACGAAAGACTATGATATTATAATTGATATTGGCTCTCTTCGCCCCAATATAACTTCTAAACAATTGCTGACATACAACACTTATTATCACAAATAGTTAAAAGGACTTACTATCCCTAAGAAAAAGAAAGAATTTTTCTACCAGATGTTGGCATACTATCTATTGAATTGGGAGACCTCGGCGCACTAGAAATCGACATCACAATTGCTGGATGTTTAATTGAAAATGTGCCAATTGATTCAGGTTCGAGTGTAAATATTATAACAGAAGACACTACTCATGCCTTGGGTTTGACTGATATTCAACCAACTCAACGAATATCAAGTTGGCCGATTCGACACGAAGAAAGCTTGTTGGCGAATTAAAGGACGTCACTGTATATATTCAAGCCAAGCCTTTTACTTTAATTTATATTGTTATCAAACCACTTGATTTGCCCTCTTATTCTATGTTGATTGGACGACCTTGGCTTTATCAGTCTAATGCAAGTGTGCATTGGAAGTCCAGAGAATTAAGATTTCAAATTGGCAAAACTAACAACTGTAGAAAGCCAGCAGATCAAATTCTAACCTGGAGTCGAGACAGATATGAAGGAGAAACTCCAATGTCCCGACACAAGTTTTACCTCTGAATATTCTTCTTATGCACTCAATTAAACTTGATGCATGCTTCTGGATGGAGAAACAATTTAGTGGCCACAAAAAGAGGTTCCACAGCTGCTCGTTCTTCTCCTATTCTCAACTGCCATCTCTGGGAAAATCAATCTATGGCTACAATCACGTCACTGCCAATTCGACCACATAAGGATCCGCTTGATCTTCACTTTTTGGCATGTCATAGAACACAATCAGAACAGGGTTTATAAGAAGCATCAGTGCCCCACAACGTCTCCATCCCGAAGTAACACTTGGCCGGATGCAATTTAAGAGATGTCTCTTGACATATTCACAATGTCTTTCCTAATGCATTGAAATGATCTTTAGTTGATGAATAGACATAGAAGTCGTCCATGAAAATTTCTAAAAACTTCCGTAAAAAGTTTTGAAAAATGTTCGTCGTCATACGTTGGAATGTGGCAGGTGCATTACAAAGACCAAAGGGCATTCGTGTATATGCGTACGTCCCCCAATCAGTGGTAAAAGTGGTCTTGGATCTATCTTCCTCCTTAATGAAGACTT
Source organism: Diphasiastrum complanatum (assembly GCA_029204225.1). Classification (NCBI taxonomy): domain Eukaryota; kingdom Viridiplantae; phylum Streptophyta; class Lycopodiopsida; order Lycopodiales; family Lycopodiaceae; genus Diphasiastrum; species Diphasiastrum complanatum. The sequence goes on from CM055095.1 coordinate 27,428,104, forward strand.
GATTATAGCCTAAGAAACCATCTAAAAAACTATAACGTTCATGACCAGCTACCTGGTCAAGAGTGGTATCTGTATAAGGTAAAGGGTGATAATCCTTTGTTGTAGTAGCGTTTAGTTTTCTACAATCTTGGCAAACTCTGATCTTGTCTGTCTTCTTCTTAGGTACTATAACTATTGGTGACACCCACTCACTACTTAGAACAGGATATATAATACCGGCTCTAAGGCATCTATCTAGTTTGTCTTTAACTAACAAAGAATACTTTGGTTTTAATCTATATTGTCTATTTCTAACAAGTATTGTTCCTTGAATAAGATCTATTCTATGTTCTTTCCATTTAACTGGTATTCATGTTATATCGTCCATCGACCAAGCAAATACGTTTTGATATTTCTGAAGAAGTAGTATATACTCTTCACATTCTTGGTCTGATTGGTGTTTATATAAATTCAAAATTTTACCTTTATTAATGTTTATTTCTATAAAATCATTCTTATCAGCCATTCCCCCAGTCAAGCTTGCTCTAGTTTCACTCAAAACTTTCCTTGACTCGGATGTTGTTGGAATTTTCTCTTCCTCGTCAATCTCATAGCATTCTATGAAATTGATCTAGGATTCAGTAGGTCTTGCGATCTCCTCACCCCATCTCAAAAGGTGACCCCCTATTGGACTGACTATGAGAATGCTTGGAAAAAATATTTGTTTGGTAGACCAATTTATAATAGCATCTGCCTGATATAACCGTGGTCTTCCAGATAATATTAAATATGGTGGTGTATCAATTGGGTTTATTCCAAAAACTCCCGGTGTCCAGAGCGGAAACCACCAACGAAGAAGAGATAAAGAGAAAGATCCGTGTTCACAGATTCTGGCTAGAATCTGTGAACATTCTTTACCTTGGTCATAAGATCACCTCTTTTGGATCAAGATTGAAGAGGAGAAGGAAAAGATGATTGTAGAATGGCCAATTTCTCAAATAGTCTGTGAGCTCAAGTCATTTTTTGATTTTATTGTATTTTTTCATATTTGCAAAGGACTATTCTAAGATTGCGACACCTCTCAACAACTTGTTGAAGGGGGTGAAAAGTCGCAAAGAAAGGCCAAGCCCTCCTATTTAATGGAATGAGAAATTTGATGAGAGTTTTTGGAAACTCAACTTCTAATTATCCCAACTCCCGTTTTGAGAATAGAGGATCCAGATATTTCATTCGTCATTAATACTAACGCAAGTGATATGACTATTGGAGCTGTTCTCTTACAGGAGGGCCGGCCCATTGCTTTTGAGAGCAAATAGTTAATTGATGCGCAAGTCAAGTATACAATGCAGCTTTTGTGATGATCCATGCATTGAAATCATGGAGATGTTACATGTATGGTAATAAGTTCATGGTTAGCATAGATCACCAGCCTCTAAAGTACTTTTGCAATCAGAATGATTTGAGAAGTCGTAAGGCTCGATGGCAGAACTCATGCAGAAATTCGACTTTGAAGTGCGGTATATCAAAGGCCTAGTTGAATTGGTGAAGCAAACGAGTTTATTTCACAAAAATTAGCACAAATTTTTATCTCTCCCTAAGGGATCTTTCTGAGAAAGACTCGCATTTTGGACCAATCTGGGAGAGGGTTCTAGCAGTTACATCAAGCGAGATTGATTTACATGGTGATCAGTCGGGGAGAAAGGCTAAAAAGAGTGTTGATGACTTCTCTATCCGTAATGGACTGTTGCTCAAAAAAGAGAAGGTTTGTGTGCCCGATGTGGTATTTCCATGGATTTTGTGGTTGGGTTACCGCGAACGAGTAAACATAATGATGCAATTTGGATAGTGGTCGACCGACTTACCAAATTGGCTATGTTTATTTTGGTAAAGACCACCCTAAAGGCTTCTGATTAAGTTCAAATATTTTTTGAGCATTTGTTTAGGCTTTACGGATTACCAAGTGACATTGTGAGCACTCGCGATTCAAGGTTCACCGGTCACTTTTGGTTGGCCGTGTTTGCTAAACTAGAGATGACATTGAGCTTGAGTTCTTCTAATCATCCCGAGATAGATGGCTAGACAGAAAGAACAAATCAGACTATGGAACAAATGCTTCGATCATATGTTTCCTGATGGCAATCTCATTGGGAGAAGTATCTACCTTTGATTGAGTTTGTCTATAATAGGAACAAGCATTCGGCTACCGATTATAGCTCGTTCATGCTTATGTATGGTTTTGAGCATAGATCACCCATTGTGGTAGAGACTCATATGATCAAGTTTCAGAAAGTAGCAGATTTCTTGCACGATATGCAAGAAATGCTACAGATAGCACATGAGAATGACCAGAGTGCCCAAGATAGGGACCGATATTATGTAATCTAAAAAGATCATGTCAAGACTTTCAAGTGGGGGATTGGGTATATTTATAAATCCTTAAAAATTCTAGTGTAATGTGTACCCATAGGCATTACAAATTGTCCACTAGATATAGAGGACCATATCGAATCTTGAAAAGATTGAATTCTTGGCTTACCAATTGGACCTCTCGGAAGGAACACACACCTGGTCTTTCATGCAAGTTGACTCAAGAAGAGTCTACGTGAAGGGGAACATCTTGGTTCTGGAGACCAATTGGACTTGTTGGATGAATTATGGAATGTGACTTGACCTGAACCCGAAAAGATCTTGGATACAAGAACTAAACGAATCATACAATTACCAAGCATCTGGTTCGGTCGCATAGACGATGATAATTCCTGTTGGTTGGAAATCCGACCCAACGACTTCGCGTTAACAGTCCGCTACGTTATACATGTATTTACAGTTACAAGGCGGTTGTAATTAATATAGAAAATAGCATACAATGCGAGTTAGTTGTAGATATTTTTTAGTATATCTAATCCTAGAATCTTCATCAGAAAACTTCTTCTGATATGTAGTTACTACTAAAATTGTAATAGACAAGATATGTTCTTCGGGCTGCATTCAAAGAGCACCAATGGCATACTTACTAGTGTCCGTATGCACGTGGAACTCCTTATTATAATCGGGCACGCGAAGAATGGGTGCGGTGACTAAAACTTGTTTAAGATCTTCAAAGGCTTTAATCATGTCGTCTATCTACCTTGGATTAGCAACGATTTGATATACTAACCGCGCTTTATTGGCGTAGTGTATTATAAAAATTCGATAATAACTCGTGCGACCTAGAAAGACATAAATTTCCTTCACTGTACCTGGTAGGGGCATTTCAAGAATCACTCTGATCTTTTCGGTCTCCGTTTGATCATTAAGTTTCTTCAAATCCACGCAGATACGGAGTTTACCATTTTCCTTTGGTACCACCACAATTGGTGATACCCAACTTGTATGCTCGATTTCATAGATGAAACCAGCATCGAGAAGCTTTTGAATATCTTCTTGTATTTTCTCGGATAGGTAGGATTGGTGCGATAAGGTTTGGCTCTTACAGGTATGGCACCATTCTGTAATGGAATTGTGTGGACTGCAATGTCAGGAGGAACCCCCTTCAATTCTTTATAGTTCCATGTAAACACATATCTATATTTGCGCAATAGCTTTTCCAAATCCCGTAATTGGGTTGGATTCAAGTGGGCTCCTATATGTATGATACGGTCTATGTCGTCATCATCATCCTTCAGATTAAGAGGTATTGTCTTTGCAAATCCCTCAAAAGAAGTTGATGGTGGTTGAGGCTCCCATTTTGGCTTTACCTTATTGATGATGACATCATCAATCATGTAATCCTTAAAGTGCTGGGGAACATCATGTAATGGATCATCAACTATTTTAGGTGGGATCTTAGGAATGTCCTCTATAGGTGGGCTTGTAGATGATGAAGCCTGGCTAGGATTTTTTTGATTTTGTATCAAAGGTTTGATTGGCTGTTTCAGCTTCACGCATTTGGAATTGCTTATCAGTCAATCATACATCAACCTTAGATTTGTTTTTTAGCATGTGGGATATTTTTGGATTTGTAGTAGCATGGATTTTTTTTGTGGTTTTTCGTGAACTAAGTCTTCGTCAATGGTGCTCAAGATTTCATCATTGTGTACGTCCCATTGATAGACTTTTATCTTTGGTCGATATACACGAGTATTTATTGGTTGTGGATGTTGCACAAGCCAGTGGTGATGGAAGTTTGATCTCTCTCAATATAAGACATTTTCCTAATCGCTCGGGATCCAGCAAGTGAATAAGCTGGTCGTCAGATAAGTCATGTTCTCCCATAGTAAGAATGCCATCCTCACAAGTGGATAGTTCAAAAATAAAAGGTGGTTCAGGTATCCACTCGATAGGGAGTGTATCTATCATGTACAAGTACAAAATGAGAGTGTTGATATTGGTCGAGTTTATGGTAACATTGACTGGTTCCTCTTCCTGAACTTCTTGTTCACAAAAAGTGGCGTTGACACAATCAATTGTTGCTAACGCATGACCCCAATTGATGATGTCAGTACTCTACATGTAATGACCCTTTATGGTGGAATCGATATTGTCGGGGTCATCATAGGTAGTTGAAGACCAATCGTCTTCAATTCATGCAGGCTTTATTTTCTTGGTGGCATCGACAGAGATTCTCATGTCTCTGTTGCCAAAAACTATTTTGTTTTTCTTCCAATATTGAATCACTCTGGCCATTTCTAACCAAGGCATTCCAAGAAGGAATTGATAGATGTGTAGTTCATCAGGAAAATCTAGTACTACACACTCTATGGTGAACATGAAATCAACAATTTTCATCGACAAATTGCTTATGTGACCGGCAGGTGTCATCATTTGTTGGTCATCCATACGTAACTTGTACTTAGGCTTTTCCAATGTGGATATTCCCCATGCCTTAGCTAAGGACAAGGTGATAATATTCATGCCAGACCCACTATCGAGAATGGCTTGCACGGATGGGTAAGATTTGTAGTGCACTGGTAAAGTGATGTTGTTACATTTAGCAACACCTATATGAAGTAAGCTCATATCAACATTATGAACCACTTCAGCGTTTTTCGGTTGTCTCAACTCATTTGGTACATCAGGCTGATGGGAGCTTTGCAGTATGGCATCCCACAAGGGTCTGAAAAAATTTAAGACCGTGTAGAAGGGCATAGTGATTTGATTTTGTAAGAGATCAGAAAGAACCTCTATTCCTCATGGTGGTTGCCCCTACGTAGGTAACTGGCCACATGGCGGCTCTATCAAACTCATCTCTAAATTTCTGGTATTGCCTTTGGGCGGCATGATGGAAGTATTAGCAGGAGGTGGTGGTTGTGCTAGGTCCTTAGACTGATCTAAGGCCTTGTGTTGCACGCATGTGACTGCATGCAATGGTTCTTCAAATACCCTATGTGCTGGAACTGTCTTTTTGGTCTGGTTAGGACAATCTTTATAGCAATGCCTTCTGTTATAACCAACACACTTAGCTACAAAACAACAACGAAGTCTACATTCACTTTGAAAGTGAGTGGTTTCTACATACAAAACATCTCTTCTGAAGTGTTGAAGGAAAAATGGCATAACTATTTTGGTCGACTTGTGTAGGTTGCTCCTCTGAACTCATGGTGCATATTGTTGTGGTCGAGAGTATTGCATATTGTGTGGATTGTACCTACAGCTTGAAGTGGTATGAGTGGTCATATCACAAAATATACAGTTCTGCGTTTCGTAAGGTTTGTGTAATGGACACACATTATCGATATGTGCGCCACGACATTGTGGGCACCAGATATCTTCTCGCCTATGGATAGCAGTACCAGTTGGCAATTGCCCTAGCAACTAACTCTGAAAAGATTTTAAGGCTTGTTGAAACTCTTTGTTGAGTTTCTCCAACTGTTGTTGATGTTGTTGATTCATCAACTCAAATTGAGACCTCAGACTTAAGAGTAAAATACTCTTCGCTAGGTTTAAGATCTTTCCGGATGCATCTTGGAAGGCCAACTATAAACCATATGATCAACATTTTATTAGTTGGCTGTTCTTGAACTTGACTTCTGAGACGCTTAAAGTGCTCGATGTAGTCACGTACGCATTCAGGATTGAGGTTAAAAAACCACTCTTGTGCTTTGTCTACCATGGTCATTGAAAAAAGTTGGACTTTTGCATTGTCAGTATATTCTCCATATACTTCGCATGCATTCTCAAAGACTTGTAAAAATCTATGAGGCACATTATCGTCGACCTTTGGTAATTCTAGTCGGGGTGTTCGTTTGTCCGATCGTGTGGTATGGTGAACATGTTGAACAGGTTGATCGTCAGGATTAGGTGTCCATCTGGATGGTCCAGGACCTTGATTTACTCGAGATCTAAGACGATAGGGCTTGTTCTCATCATTTGGATAATTGGTTGGTGTGAACTCACCCATAACTCCTTCTAGTAAGTTGGCCATGAGAACTGATTGGATTCAACTCTCTTTTTTTGTTTTTATTTATTATCTATTTTTTACTTTTGAAATGTGTAATTGACAGTACCTTAGATATATAATGAGATTTCCAATAGGAATTTTATAAAATATGGTCTGTCAGATCTGAGCAATAGCTCGTCGGATGCAACTGGACTGACAGTGTCAAATGGAATGTCGGATAGGAATTAGTTCAGATGCACTATTAGATGCAACACTATCGACTACAATCTGTCGGATGCAATACTAACGGATGCAATTGTCAAATGCAATGTCGGATGCAACACATTGGTTGCAACGTCAGATGCAACAGGATAGGCTGGTCGTCGGTTGCAACAGGATAGGCTGGTCATCGGATGCAATCGTCGGGACGGAAAGTCATCAGATGCAATTGTCGAATGCAACTGTTTTGATAGGTCATCAGATGTAATCGTTGGATGCAATCGTCAAACACAATTTTTAGCTTGTCGTTGGGTGCACGTCGAATAGAATTTAAAAAAAAAAAAATTTAAGCAGCGGTGCAAGTGACAGTTCAACCAAAAATTCTTCCTCCCCTGAAAAAAATGCAAGAGAGGTGGAGAGCGGTGGGGCAGTGGGTTTTTGGAACCGTTTGTGGTTGGGTGTGGATCAAATGATATTTTCAGATGCAATGCGTGCTGGTGGAAAAACAATCAATGCAAAACCGCATGCAGACAGACAGTAGCTCTCAAAATCAAAAAATAAATTGGTTGAAATGAATTCTTAAGCAAGATGGAAGAAGATTATTAGGAGCAGCGGCGCCAATGTTTGCTTCGTGTCTACTTGTGTTTACTATTATTTTACTCTCTGCTCAGAATCTTTCTGACTCTCTTCCTACTGGCAATCTACAGATTCTAGTCAGCTTACAGTCGACAAGGTCTACTTGCTTCTAGACTTCTATGGTTTGTAGTATAGTGGTAATGCAATGGTGATGTACCCCGCCTGTCAATTAGTACATCAACAACCTAATCTCGATACTATTGATAATGGATTCTCACCTTCAATTTGGATCTATCAGAATTCAAATGCCTCCATTCTATACTGTTTCGGTTCTTTCTTTGACGCTTACAAATTGTAGATTATTACTAATCTAATCTAAGCGGTACATGAAATGAGATTGAAACTTAATCCTACTGAAATCAATAGAATCAACAACACAACAACTACGGAAACAATGTAAATCCTACAAAGTGCTTGTTACAACTATCACTCAACAATTGTAACAAAAACTCCTCAGGGAGTCAAGCACCAGGCAACATTAGATTGAAATGGAATTGATCTACCACAAGGTCCTATATATCTGCCTAATCTTAATCACAAAATCAAGCTTTAAAAGAGAAGAATCAACAACAAAACACATTTATACATCAGTACTTGAACTTAATGCATTAAAATGGAGCATAGATGGAAATGCAATGGAGAGATATTCAGATTTCAATTCGACACACACGGAGGAGGCCTCTGTGTATACCCACGAGCTGGTGAATCCAATTCTAATATAATCTGGATTCCACCTCTTACAACTGAGTGAACATTCTATAGAGATTTGGGTTCCACCTCTTACATGATAATAGAAGTCCTCTTTATTGAAAAAATAACTTAAGTTGAGAAAGTCTAAGTTACTAGCTCCCACATGGTTTTCCATCTTTCGAGAATTACCATGGGGCTCACAAAATATACATCTCTGTCTAGCACTAATAATTCTCGTGCTCTCAAACTCAGCTCTCAACTTTATCTCTGCTGGAAGCCCTTTTGAGTGGAGAGGTTTTGCATAGACACCTCGGGGCATGGCATCAGCTAACATAAACACTTTTGGAAAGTGTGGGAAATCATATTACACGAGTTTTAGTAGATTCAAATTTGAGTAGTAGAGACATTGAATCTAGTCACAATAATAGTAGGATTTTCTATTATGGAGGGAAATCAAAGTTTGAATTTAGGTTTGGACCTGTTATAAAAGGATGTAACTCATGGGAAGAGATACAATTCCCTCTCTCTTATCTCATTCATGCTTATACATGGTTCTCTTGGGTTCTACTATCCATTGGTGCACTATACTCGTGATATCTTGCAATTTTGTGTGTAGAATGTTCATTAAAAGCTATTTTGAGATCCACACGTGTGAAATACAGTAGCTTACTGTTATTGTACGGACAACAACTTTATTTTATATTTTGGTTCATGTTTGATCAAGATCTATTAGAGTTTGCATCTCATTCTTAGTGTAGATGCTGATTTTTCTACATTGGCAAGATTGATGAATTGCTTGTTTTTCTAACCCAAGATCATTTTGTAGGTTTGAATCTTAATTGATCTGAAAACTTTCACATGCAGATGGGGTCCGGGGCCTCCTTGACGAGGCCCCGACAGGTGGGGTCTGGGACGCCCCAATGTAAGGGTCTGGGGGGGCGCGCTAGCCCCTAGCGTGAAATGGTATGAGTTGTGTGTGATTGAGCGCATGTCAAGTCACTAGCAGATGCAACAAATTTTTTTTGAAAATTCTAAGATGTTTTTAATAGGAATTACCTTTGCCTCTCTGATGTAAGATTTATCATAGTCTATTACCAATTCATGGAGTTTGTTGAGGGTTCTTGTGGGCAAAGGATGAGTCGACAAGGGTTTTGAAGGTAGTTTGAACGTGATTTTGGCTGGAAACCTTTGCCACTGTCCTTCTGATGATAGCTAACATTCGCCAACTTGCAAAGAGATTCTAAATGAAGATCAAAGGGCTAGCGAGGGTTTGGAGAGTTCACCTTGGTGGGAGATGGATTGGCAAGGGTTTTGATGGCAATTTGACTCTTTTGAGGGCTGGGAACCTTCAGTTGAGGACTTACTCTAAATAGTAACTTTTGCTTGCTTCATCGAGACTTCAAAACAATATTTTGCAATAGTTAGAGCTCAGTGCAAGTTGATGATAAACATGCAAGGGTTGAGAAGGTTGGCGAGAGTTCTTTGGACTTAGATGCTTCTCAGTGAGTCGGGAACCTTTGCTTGCCAACTACCTATGGGAGTTAACCTTCACCTAACTTTTTGGAGCTAAAACACAATAAAAAATATCTATTGGCAAACCGATGAGGGTTCATAATAGGTATTTTTTTAGATTTTGATGTTGGTGAGGGTTCTTCATGGTTATGGCTATTTTTTATGTCAAGAACCTTCATTGAAGCTCGTACACACCTAAATAACTCTCGTCGACCTCCAAAATTTTCCTGATGGTCATAATGAAGTTAGGCAAGGGTTGTTTGGACGAGGATTATTTGGATGGTTTTGAGTAACTTTCATATTCTAGACTTTCTTAACAAGGGATTTTTGATTTGTTTTGGCTGTTTCTTGGCTATTTTGGCAAAATGGCTAGGAAGTAACCTTTGCCCAATCTACATAAGGTTTTGATGATGTGGCAGAAGTTACTACTAGGTTGTGAGGGTTAGTATAGAAGGAATAGAAATTTATCAGACCGGACATGTATTTTTTGGCCATTTTCTACACAATTCGCAAGGAATAAAGACATTTTTTGATTGTTTTGGTTGTTATGAGTTTATGGAATGGATTGGGTGCTTGGATCTGAAACCTTCCACCTCTCAATTTCTCTCCACATTACAATCAAGCAAGAGTCAGGAAGAAAACGCAAAACTAACCACTAAACCATGATCTACTCTACCCCACACATCACCATTCCACAAAATAAAAGTGACAAACACAAGAATAATACATGCAAACTAACTAAGCAAGAAAATGCTAACTATTCCTCGGCAACGACACCAAAAATTTGTAGCGGCCTAGGTTACCTGGTCACACATAGAGTTTGTTCCCAAGGGAACAATGCTTCCCTTGTGAAGTTAGCTTACAACCTGCCATCTTCCTAGCTAACCACACCTAATTAACCACAAGCATACAAACAAGGAAATATGGTGGAGGTAACTTGCACTCTCCTCTCTCTCACCTCTCGAAAAACCACAAAAACAAGCAAAGGAAATGAAATAGTAACTAAGTGCAAGCATCAATTATAAAAAAATGAGAGAGAGAGAGAGAGAGAGAGAGAGAGAGAGAGAGAGAGAGAGAGAGAGAGAGAGAGAGAGAGAGAGAGAGAGAGAGAGAGAGAGAGAGAGAGAGAGAGAGAGAGAGAGAGAGAGAGAGAGAGAGAGAGAGAGAGAGAGAGAGAGAGAGAGAGAGAGAGAGAGAGAGAGAGAGAGAGAATATTCTTGATTCAAAATGACATTATATCCTCTTCCTATATGACCATGGAAAATGGGTACAAGTGGTGTCTTTTTATTCTTGGGAAAGCCCTTGTCCTTGATCAATGATTGTCTGACCAAGCGGGCAAGTTATTTCAATCTACATAGAATTCTTGAAGAAAAAAAGATCGAGAGCATGGTTCAGTTTTTCTGTGGTAAGTCTTCGTCATGGTGGTGTGACTTGTAATCGAAACCTGCTACATGGGAAGGATTCTTGAAAGTTTTCCGAAAATCATTTGTGGTTGTGAACAATTTAGACTACTATCAAAGATAAATTACAAAATGGGGATGAAGATTTAGACTCTTATCTCCAAGAGTTCATGGATTTATGGATCAAAGTTCCATCATTCAATTCAAAACTGGCTCTTTGGCAGTTCATTCTCAGTTTTCAGAATGAAAGTAAGTGAAACGTGCTTCAAAATTTTGGATGATGTGGTCCAGATCACAAAAGCTTATGATTCTATGGTGGTGGCATCCAAGAAACAGTTTCAGGCTAATCCATCAGTGCCCAGATTAGAAAAAGGAAAGAAACGAGTTCATGACAAGATGCATGTCAAATATTTTGACAAAATTGATCCAAGGCATCAAAAAGGCAAGCAAAAGAAATAGATGTCCCAAAAAAAGACTAAAAAGATTGATCTATGTTTTATTTGCAACAAGCCTAGACATGCTATGAAATTATGCCTAGAGCAAAACAAACCCAAAGTAATTGAAAAGCCCAGTAAGGACAATCTAAAGTTGGAAATTAACTCGATTGATTGTGGGTGTGAATGTTCATTCAATACTACTTCTTTCTTACCAGATAAATTGTTATATTTGAAAGGCACAGTTAAAGATTAAGAAGTCAGTATGTTGGCGGATAGTGGTTCAACTCATAGTTTTATTTATTCTCATCTTGTGCATAAACTTGGCCTAGAAAATGAAGCTAGAAATCATAGATATAAAGTATATCTAGCTTCAAGTGTAAAGTTGGAGACTTGGGTAGTTACGAGTCCCAAAGCTCCCAATTTTGATTCAAGATTATAAAAAATTAGTTGATTTTCATTTTTTGGATTTAGCACGTAGCTAAAATATTATTTTAGGCTATGAATGGTTATTTAAAAAATCTCTTGGTATTAATTTTGAGAAGCATGTGCTCTCTTTTCAAGACGAGGATAAAGTAGTTATATTGTTTGGAGACATATATGTACATCCATCTGAGATGGTTTCGATGACTAATATAATGAAAAGAATTTATCCACAGTATGAAGCTTATTCTTTGTTTGTTCAACCCATTTTGGATTTTTTTGAAATGCATCTAAGTGGTTGTAAATTTTCTAGAATTCTTAAATTAGTGGATTTAGATCATGAGCAAATTGAAAAGAATAAGATCATAGATAAATTAAAAGATGTTTTTCTAGTTAAACTACTTCACGGTTTACCACGTTGAGGATCAGTTATGTGGTATTATGGTTAAGATTATAAGTGAGCAGCATTCTCGGGCATGGAAGTGAACTATTAATATGCAACTCAATAGATTGAATCAACAACTTCTCAAGCAAGAGTGTGCTCTTAATTTTTCACAAAGACTATGTCTCAATAAAGCCAACACGAGACATATGTATCAAATTATCGCCCATATATGAAGTTGAATACTCTTAGCTTTAGGTGTTTGGCCCACCTACCGGGATGATAATGTGAACTTGTGTTGACTATACGTGGATGATGCTAACTTGTGTTGACTATGGGCGCCCACCTGTAATTATCATGCACAAGTTAGCACATGGTTTTAGTTTGGGCTAACTTGTGCCAATGTATTTTGGGCTCCTTCTTAGGTGTGCCAAAAACATGTACTTACCGTGACTTCTTAAGCTAATGAAATTCAACTTTTCAATTGTCAACTATGGACTGCCACAAATTGTTGGAGATGGAAGTCCACTTCATCTCTTGTTCACACATGCATGGCTCTTTGGGTAACCTTTCTTACCGTCTAAACTCCTCTTGTGGACGATAATGATCTTGCGGAGTGTTCTTGCTTGCAAAGTGTGCTTAATTCTCCTTTCTAGAGCCATTTTTTTGTTGCATTTTTTTGCAATATGATGCCTATTTCATATCATTCATGCAGTCCACTATAAAACATAGCCGAATCATATAATGGGTGTGAGGTGGGGTAGGTACGTGGTTAGTGGTAATGCACTATGGAAGGGGCCATATGCCCAATAAGGATTTCCACAATTTTTTAGGCTAGGCAAAATGGCCTGTGCTCTGTGCCTTCCATTGCATAATGGATACTTTGACGTTTTCCACATGTACATTATAAAGCATATTGAGCACTTTGACTTTTTTCGACCAGTAAAAAACTGTCCCTTGGCAGCCTGATGCATGACGCCTGATGCGCAGGCTGCAACGCACACCACAAAATCTCTAAAAAAACATATGCATATATTGCTTTTTAATATGTTAAAAAACCAGGCAAAATAGTCACAAAGTATCCATTATGGAATTGTACCTCATAACTATAGATGGGGCAACCCGCATGACACTTACCAAATTGTTCTTGGTTACCACTAGCATAACTTGGTTTTAGAAATTCGGAGGTGGAGCATGCACCTTATCAAAACAAGTAAGGAAATGAATATGCATGGCTAGAAAGTATGGCCTTTAAGCAAGTATAACTTGCACACAAACTAGCCCATTGCCAATTACCATAAAATAGCATCATCAAGAGGAGCACATATTTGTGTCAATAAAAGTAGGTACTTTTTTATGGAGAGCATCACAAGGTCGCATAGGAACAACGAAGATCCTTGGATCCTATGAAGTGTTACCCGTGAATGAGAGTGAGAAGAAAATAAGTCTTTCAATGTGCTAACCATGCATTTTGTTCCATGACCTCTCTTCATTCTAAGAACAAAGTAATCTCTACAACCATTGTAGCTTTGGGATATTGCTACTGTTTGTACAAATGGTAGAAATGCAATGTACATGTCAAATTCCATACACACCAGAGTTGTGCATGCAACTATTGTATTGTCCATTGTTTTTGTTTCAGCTTGCTCGTTGGCTCTGGGGCTGATGGATGAATCTGTTGTGGTGCTGTGCTACTTTGATGTTTATGGACAAATTAAAGCAGTTGATTCAGCTGAGTGCGTCAGTTCTGGCTGCATTCGAACAACGCTATGGACATGATCATCAGCTGATTGAACTGACATCATGAATGCTGACTGCATTCAAACGACAGTATATAATTACATGAATATCTGCAAAGACGGCCTATGGCTTGGCATCTGGGCAATGGAATACATCGGAGGATTCCATGGAGCTTGTAGGAATAGAACAGGTGTGGGAGTGAAGACAGTTCAGCTGTGGAGGAGAGGATGGGTAGAAGGCCACTGGTCTTTTGGAGGGCAAGGTGGGCAGTGGAGAATGGGCAGTGAGGCACTGAACAACCGCTCGAATGGTGGGTCGGGCACTGGCATCCGGGTGGCTGCAAGCAAGACCCAGATGCAGCAACCCAGTCATCTCCTGGTGATCGAACTCACCCCCCAGCCGTGGATCTGCAGCTTCTAGGAGGCGTCCCTGAGTGCGAAGCTCCCATACCCAGTCCACCAACACTACCTCCGAGGGCTCCCGTGACCTGTCAATAGGCCTTCTGCCGCATGCGACTTCCAGCGCTACTATGCCGAAGCTGAACACGTCCGATTTTGTTGTGGGCTTGCCTGTTTGGCTCGCCTCCGGAGCTAGATAGCCCAGCGTGCCTGCCACAATGGTTGTCTCAGGATTCTGGTTGTGTTCGATCAAGCGCGCGAGGCCAAAGTCCCCCAGCCTTGCATTGAAGCCCGCGTCTAGCATCACATTGCTGGGCTTCACATCCCTATGCAGCACCTGCTGATCCCACTCCTCATGCAGATAGAGCAACGCTGCTGCCAGCCCGCAGATGATGTTGTGGCGCTGCTTCCAGTTTAGAGTTTCCTCGTTTTCGAACAGCGCTTTGTCTAGACTGCCGTTGGGCATGAACTCATAGACCAGCAGCAGCTCGCCTTCGTCGTGGCACCAGCCTTGGAGTTGCACCAGGTTGCGATGGCGCAGCCTGCCTATGGTGGTGACCTCCGCTGCGAATTCCTTCTCGCCTTGCTGTGAATCCTCTGACACGCGCTTCACTGCCACCAACGATCCATCCTCCGTCATCACGCCCTTGTAGACTCTTCCAAAGCCGCCTTGTCCCAGCAGCTGCTTCGGGCTGAAGTTGTTGGTGGCAGAAATAAGCTCTTGGCGACAGAAGTGACGAGGCCCGTATGCGTATTGATCAGCGTGCTCCAACAATCGCAAAGCCTTTGACTTCCAAAGCCCTCGCTTCCACTGCTCGTAGCCATACACAGCGGTGGCAGAGAGGGCAGACAGCAGTGCGGTCAGGCTCAGCCCCACTAACAGGCCAAGCTTGTAGGATCTAGCAGCAGTAGTGCCGTGTTGATTGCCAGAATGTTGAGCCACAATGTTGGAAGCCCCCCCATTAGGAGATGGAGCAGACACCGTTGGTTGTGGAATGATATCGCTGCTGTTGAATTCCCAGGACAGTATACTATGTAGCTCGAAGCAGTATCCCGTTGCAGCAGAGAAGCCCACGTACATGTACTCCGAGATGACTGTGGCTAGATCGATCCTATATGAGAGGAGGGGGCTTTCCTGAGGCTTGACCGCATTGTGTGATACGTATATATCTAGCAGCTTCAGATTGGCATCGTAATCTATCCATGCTGTGATGTTATTGTCGCTTTTAAGATCAACCCCCACAAGATCAAGCGAAGCTGTCCGCTTTGAGACAATGCTATTTATATCAATCCCCACGTGATTGCTATCTGGATCGAAGCTGTTCTGGAAAGTGTCGAATTCTATGCCCAGAGTGTGGTTACTGCTGCTACCGGCGGTGTTGTTGTTCTCAGGTGGCTCAAAGATGCCAAGGTAGCCGCCGGCTGCCTTTGGCGATGCAGGGGACATGTTTGGGAACAGCACGAAGGCCAAGCCATCGCCGAGATTTTTAGCAGTCACATTGTGAATCCGGAAGGTGAAGGATGTGGCAAAAGATGCAGTGGCGTTTGTGGATGGATCTAGCAGCCTTATGGGCTTGCTGTAGAACGCCCTCCCCACACTCCGCTGTAGATTAGACTCTTTCTCATTATCAGTCAGCTGCAAACTTCCCTTTGAGGTTGGCTGAGCGTCCCCGTTGACAGACAAATTGGCCACTCCAGGTGGGAACGATGAGAAAGCAAAGCTAACACTACGTCCCTCTACCGCCGGCCACTGCATATGAAACGCAAACCCGATAAGCAACAGCAATATTAAGCTCAGTTCTGAATCCATGTACCAGTGTCTGCCCATGCCAGATCTGATCAGCTCCTTATACCCAAATCCGGATCCTTGTCAAAGGCAAGCTCCTCTCTGTTAAGTCGACTGATCAAGCATATAGCTCCATTGGACCAATCAAGCACAGAACTCCATTGACTCTACCACTCGATCACTCAAACATAAGGCAAGCGTTTATGTGAGCCTGTATCAGATAAATAAATCATCACGGATCAGCCAAGATCTATCCCTGTTCAATAATATCATGTGTGCCTAAAACAAGGCAATACATTTCACACACAAAGTGCAAGGAAAAGAGAGAGCGGTGGGTATATAGGAAGATGTCCAATGAAAGAGTTTGTGTATGGCTGGCTCATAAGCCAAAAGCTGCAGGAAAGTAAAACTTTATATAAAAAGAACACAGCATTGCTTGCCTTCTGTGAATTTGCCTGGTTAAAACCCAAAAAAAGGGTTGGGAATGGGTTTGATTTGGCAGAAAAAATCCTGTCAGATAAATAAGTGGGCATTTCTTATGAACCACTTATTTCTCATGGAGCTCACACACACCATATCTAAGATGGGATCAACTCGTGTATTCATTAAGCCTTGTCACTCACTCCTTGAGAAGTGTGATGGCCTTTTTGCCTTTGGCTTTTCTTGCATGGGGCTTGTCTACACTGAGTAGACTATATCTTAGAATGTGGATGATGATGATCTGAAGCCATAGCAGCTTGTGGTCATTCTAATGTCACTTTGGATTCCCGACCTAGATCTTTCATTCAATCTTTCATATAAAATTTTCCTCGAAATCTTCTACATTCTAGGAAGGTGACAAAAGATCATCATAAATGGGCCCATTACTTCCTCATGGTGTGAGAGTATAGGCAACATTCAATGTGAGGGCCCACCATCATCCAAGGGTGGTTTTTGTATGGAAGCATATCTCAAGCTCCAATGGAGGAGCCCATCTTCTCATTTAATGAGGTGCATTTTTCAAGTGAATGAGGGTGACCTCAATCAACCTCATTCAATGGTGAAGAAATGTGATGGAAAAATCAGGATACTCGAGTCTCCAGCATAAGATTAGGGTAGGGTGAACAACCTTCCTGGACAAGGGGGACAAGGGTGGTTCTTTGAGAATGTTACACCTTTCCCTTCCTTAGGACTCTAGTAATCAATATATAAAACAAAAGATTTTACACATTCAAATGTTATAGAAGCTAGGAGCTATACATTGACATGCAACATGGACCTTAAAGTCAATGCCTTATTGTAGCCAATCCATGCTTCCAACACAAAGAATAAAGTGCGATGAGCCAATTGTCATTTCACCTATTAGCTTGGAAGTCTTTAGGTTTGGACCGTTTGGTACTTGCAAAAAATTCATTTGATATTTGTAGCTACAAATTTTAATTTTATAGAATTTCAAACTTTCATTGAATTGTTGGAGGTTTTCTATAAAGTTGTCTTAAATACTTTTTAAAAATGTACCCACCCTTATTTAAACAAGATGATTTCAAACATTGAGAATCTTTGTCATACATGTGTGTGCTCAAGAGACTTTAAAATAGTTGGAAAATGCAAAAACATTATTTTCAATGCTCAAGCCTCAAACTCATGTAGGAGTGACACCTTGGCTTTTAGCAAATTATGACAATAGCTTATTGCTATCCTAGCAAAGCTAAATAACCTATATCACTTTGATGACATAATTAAAAAACTACAATGAAACTTATAATTTGATAGATATAACTAAAATTAATAGTGAGTTTTCTTACATGTAAACACCTACAATTGTTTTTATTTTCTTTGTATGTCCTCACTTGTTTGGTGAATTGGAGGTGAACCATCACCTCTAGTCAACTCACTACAACTTAGTCAATGAATATAATTTCATTTTTTTAACATGCACAATTTTCATGCACAAGTATACAATGTACAACATCTTATACCATGAACCTAATTTGGGAGCACAAGGCTTCAAGATGTCATCAACAAGAGGTGATGTGGCAACAATTTCTCTCTTACTTGGCTCTTCCCACTAGCCTTAACAAACCTAATAAATCAAAATTAAAAGGTAAAACACCAACTTAAAATTTTGATTTTTTATGACCATCAATTTTTTCCATTACTACAGAGTTAATATGCTTTCATCCATGGTCTAACATCTGTGACATCATATCAAAGAATATGGAGTAAGATGCCTTTATGGGAGGAATGATGTTTGGATGCCATTAATTGACACAACCAAGAAATATTTATTTGAGAGACATACAAAGATCTAACTTTGTTTTTCTTCTTGTGGACACTTATTATTTTCTATGGAAAAGTTTAAGATGGGCCAAGGTGTAATTGCAATGGTTGCTTCCAAACACAAGGCACGAGGCCGTATTGCCAAGTGGCACAATGCCCATTGCTCATGTGGAAGCTTAATTTGTGCAACTTTCAACAACCATGCACATGGTGACAAAAGTCTAAGATGTCTAGTCCAAGTGCATTTGGTAGGGATCTAACTTCAAAGCTCACACATCGCAAGGAGAAAAGGAGAGGTCTAACAAGAAAGCCACCCTTAAAGACCAAAGATATAACTATTAGAGAGACACGTGGACACATGGAGTACAGAAATGTTCATAGACAGGTTGTCATATGAGTATCCATCAATTTCCACAACCAAAGAAATGACTATCATCTCTAATATTTTCAAGACTCTTTAAAACGACATGCATGTGTGACACTAACTACAAACTAATGGGGAAAATGTCATGTAAGGGCTAGAGGGGCATGTACAAAGTATTGGGGGATGTGTTTTCAGTCACCTTTCTTCCAGGGTGGGGAGGAAGTTTAATGGGCCATGATTGAATGGTCATTAAATTGAGAGAAAATGCCACTAATTTTTTTTCCATAGGATAAAATATTTGTAATGTTAAGCTTCGGTTATATCTTGTACTTACTTTTTGTGTTTTTCTTTGTATCACATGCATTATATTAACTTATGGCTCCACAAACTCGTAGCCTTTCATGTTGACACAAAATTTGTTTGATATGCGGATGTTGTATTGTTTTGTAATAATGTCATCATATACAACACTTACATTGTACATCTATTTGGCCCATCCATTGTGATCCTATTTTCTGTTATTTCACACAAATATCAAGATTTAAGCATGGGTCTCCATTACCACAGTCTAAGTCTTATCCAACTCAGTTAAGTTAAAGAAACAAAGTTGCTATTAGAATTATATACACATGTGAGCTATTGCATTATAATGGTATTATTTTAAGCACACTTTATACACTGCATCTAGTAAGACAGAGAGAACTTGAAGCATGCAAGTTCACGATTCCAAACACAATATCGAGCACAAACCTCCCAAGTTTTGGAGCTTGTGTGCTTCGCGGTGTGTTTGAGAATACCTAGATTTGATTCAGAGTCTTTGTTTGTGTAATGAAAGTTATTCATAACATTGTATAGTGCTTCATGCAAGAGAATTGCATACTTTAAAAATTGATTTTTAGTGTCTTTCTTACTAAAGACTTTGATTGTTTACCTTATTGATGTGGAGGTTGTATGTTAGTGATTTGAAATGCTTGGTGTTTTGTTGAAAAATTTGTTTTCTTCAACTCTCATACATGGTAATCCCCAGAAAATAGGGACTTGTAGCTAACGAGAGAGAGAGAGAGAGAGAGAGAGAGAGAGAGAGAGAGAGAGAGAGAGAGAGAGAGAGAGAGAGAGAGAGAGAGAAGAGACTGCACTTAGTTCCTCTTGACAAAGCAAGACTGAAATCTTTTAAAGCCTTTATTCAAAATTCAACAAGGTAAAATATAGCTGAAAAGTAAAATACAATACTATAAAGCACCATAAAGCATAACCACTTTCAAGACGTCCAGCTGATACCTGCCACCATCCCACAAAACAAAACCACTCAAGTTAGTTTAGTGCAGAAGACAAGTGTCATGGCTAAACGTCAGTTGTTATTCATGTCCAAAAGGAGTTATACTGCTTGACAACTTTAATTAACAGTTTAAATCATAGTCCAGTTTTTCCAAACAAGCAATATTTTAGTGATAGGCCAAGCCGTTTTAATACCGTATTAGGGCGAGTGCCATGCTGATCAGTTTACGTGCAGTTGGTCCATATCAGATCTAATTTAGTCATAAACGAGTATGAAAAGTTTTAACCATTTACGTTTTTCTTAGCCAAAAAACTTGGTGTGGACACGTGTGCTAGTAATAGAGCAAATCCATGCTATGCTAATCCAAGTGGCCCTTGTAGGGCAAGGTATGTCACGCACTACTGTCCATACTCCTGAGCATATCCATGCTTTCCAGTTGTATCTCACCAAAGGTCTAAAGTAACACTTATTAGGGTAAGGTACCATGATTGTTATACATGACTCATATAGCAACCATGGAATAAGGACACTGCTTCGGAAAGATATGATTAATTCTTAAGTAAAAGAATTCCAATGTTTATAACAAGTATTAGGGCAGATCCATGCCATTCTAATCCTTTAGTAAAAACTACGAATCTTATGCATATCCATGTTGTCTAAGATCATATTATTGGAGTCCTTTCAACATGTAAGAGAAAAACAAACTCTTCACGGTGTTGTAAAGATAAAACCTCGAAACTGCATGCTTTTTTATAGTGTCATGCAGTGTGGTTTCTTGGAAGGTATGAGTGGGAGAGAGAAAATTAATTTCCCTCCAACTAGGATTTAAAATTTTAAAGCTTTATAAAGTGTTTTTGAATTTTAAGTGGGAAAACCACTTAGGTAAGAAAAAACTTTTCTTATGCAAGTGTAGAATGTAAATTGGACCTTGTGTTTTTGGAGAAGCGGTACGTTTGTCATTGTCCACTTGTTTGGTAGCAAAGCAGGGTAAAACTGAACGAAGGAGCATCCATGAGAGAGAGAGAGAGAGAGAGAGAGAGAGAGAGAGAGAGAGAGAGAGAGAGAGAGAGAGAGAGAGAGAGAGAGAGAGAGAGAGAGAGAGAGAGAGAGAGAGAGAGAGAGAGAGAGAGAGAGAGAGAGAGAGAGAGAGAGAGAGAGAGAGAACCCACCAACTGACCCGTAGTTAGTGAATCCCTTTGGGGGCAGTTAGCTCCCCATAAGGGATAGTTAACTGCCCACTAAAAGACAATCAATATCATGTGGTAAAGAGTAAGACAAACCTGGAAAAGTCTAAGAGATGACTAAATTTTTTTTATGATAAGACAGAGTTTATCCCTCATAAATCCATTTTTTTTGAAAAGCGTCAACCAAAATTGCAACCTCTTTAAGGAACGTATCTTGTTTGTTACAGTAGTACATTGCGGCAATGACCTGTGAAACAATAACCTTAAATGAATTATAGATCGGTCTATTTGAAGCTAGATGTATATATTGTAAATACGGAAAGGATAGTTCTCTTCTTTTGTCAAACTTTGAGAGGCAAGAACCGTGTTTTCTCCCACGCCAACGCACTGCGTGGATTTGCATGCAATGCTTGAAGAAATCAGAGAAAGATCAATATAGATGATTCTTCTTGTTGTGTTTGATCTCGAATGCAATTGCGTCTGCTGTTATTTGTATGTCTGAGTTTTCTTGTTCATTTTAATTCCGCACCTTGGTTGAAACTATGTTGAATGCTGCATAAATTTTATAAACGTAGATCAGCAGTGCCTGACTACATTATGGAGGATTGTAGGAGTGATTCAGCTGGCAGTGTCCAACGATCGCATCTGAACTCCATCCGAGTCGCAAGAGGATCGTGGTTCCTTCGCGAAAGTTTCGCGATACTGATTCTCATCAGTTTCGCGACACTGATTCTCATCAGTCTCGCGATCCATATAGACTTTGATGATATGAAATTACCAATGATCATTATTCTTTTTGGATATTGTATGAATTTACTGCTCTAATGATTTGAGTGTGCAGGTATTACTACCCGTAAAACTAAGAACCTTTTGTGAACTGATGAGAATCAGTTTCGTGTCGAGAGCAGTAAATTCATACAATATCCAAAAAGAATAATGATCATTGGTAATTTCATATCATCAAAGTCTATATGGAGTTGGTAAGATAGAAAAGTCTTTATTTCTTTGGGGCAATTTGTCTCTACAAATTACACAATCCATCCCAAGAACGTTCATCATCTTTCGTGCTTCTTTTCGTGTTTTAGGAATTTTTTTTTTCAGAAGTATACTATGCAATAACCTGAAAAAAAAATGACAATGTGTATTGTTAGAAAATGGACTTTTGTGTATCCCCATAATAAAGTTTTTGTGTTTATCAAAAGCTTATAAATATTATGGTTGTTTTGATCTCCTTACAAAAGAGTATACAAAAAACCTCTAAAATAAAAAGCTGAGTTTATGGGAATTTATGGTTTCAGGGAGGAGAGATAGCAAGAGATGTCAACAATGATATAAAAGATGAGTTCTATGCATTGCGATTGGGCCACATATATTTTAGGGTTTTAACTAATGTTAGTCAACACAATTTCATTGATGGGTGGGTTTTATTATATCGCATAATACATATTTAGTTTGACTGAAAGTTAATATACATTGTGGCTGTTTGAGCTTCATGTAAAATGTGTGAATAGGTGCAACCTTCAAAATGGAAAGCATGAAAAGCTAGGGTTTTTAAGAAATTAGAGTTTTGGAGAGGAAATAGTAAAGAGAGAGAATGTATGCTGTGATGGACAAAATGTGAATCCGACAATGTGATTGGTGATAAATGTGTAGGGTTTTTGACAATGTTTGGCCAGCCGTGTTAGAGACCAGCACGTTGAGCTTTCTACTTTGAAGAATCAATTAGAGAGTAACACCTGGTGCTCTATCAACAACGCTACATGCAAAGAGGTGATATGTTTAGAAAACGTGGGAGCTAGGAGAATTTCTTTCACAAGTTTTCTGCAGTGGGCTGGGGATCAGCGCACTGTGTAATTTAGGGATTTTTGTCTGTGTATGCAAAAAGTCCAGAGAATGTGAGTTGAGAGAGAGAGAGAGAGAGAGAGATTCCAAACATATGATTTTATCCACACAAAGTATTAGAGTAAAATTCAGGTTTTACCTAAAGGCTTCAAGTCATCGTTCGACAAATGAATTGGGATACCCCTTGTCGCTTACTAGCATGGATCAAATTATACCCAACAAGGTCTACTGTGCGCGATGTGTCCAGAGACTAAATTTCTCTTAGAGATCCTCGTTGCTTAGAGCCACTCGTGTGGGCGTTACACAGCCACCATGTTAGCAAGCAACTTTGTTGGGCTACCATGGGATCCATGACAAGGGCCCAAAAACCAAAAGACAAGCATCTCCATGCTTGTCATGTTTACAAAGTGGTAAAGAAAAAATAAAGGAAACAGAACAGAGAAAAACAAGAGAGACAGCGAGAGAGAGAGAGAGAGAGAGAGAGAGAGATAGGGCGATGGCGGTGAATCCTCAGTTGTTTCCCAATGGGTTGCCTGTGCCCTTTGAAGGCGAGCTTTTTGTTCTCACCCGCGAAGGTGTAGAGTGTCAAGCGGACAAGGTCCCCGAGTAAGTTTCCTACTACAATTCAATCCCATAACAGAGATGCAGTTGAGTTGGAGAGCTCAACAAATGGTATAGGATGGCTAATCATTGATGCAAAATAGAGATGTAAATTGCTACGTTTCTTCATGCTTGGTTCTTATAGAAAATAATTTAGAAGCTTGATCGTACACAAATTGCAAGGAAGAAAACCACAAATGAATATGCTCAAGATCGTTTAGTAGAGGATTGGTGCTCTCATGTGCAAGATGGGGTATCACCACGAGGAACAATTTTTCACCCACATGTAGATTTTTAAAGCAGGGGGCTTTGGATGAGCTTAAAATGCCATGGAGTAGATGATCTGCCTTTATCAGAGAACAGACCTATGACTTCATTGTCTTATTTCAACCACGTTTCCACGGTTCCACTCTCATAAATCAAAAGATGAACACAAAGAAACAACAGAACATTCAAAACCAAGAAAAATTTCAAAAAAATCAGGCGAACAGTTAGAAAAGCCAGAGCAATTGAAGGCCAAGATGGAAAGCCATATGAAGTATATTTGTTCTTAATGGGAGACTTATAAAATTGAAATTTTTGAATAGACCGTCAATCAAATCGAGCAATTCATTCAATGAAACAAAATAAAATCCACTCTTGGAAGAATCAACTTCCAAGCATTTTAGGAACTTGAGGAAAAAGTTTCGAATAATCCTCTTTTTGACGGTAGGAATGCTTTCAAAAAGGTTAGAGACATTTCAGAGTCCCTCTTATGCTAGACAAAGGGATGGGAACACTCTAGAAGAATGGCTGTACAAGTTCGATCACATGATGATGTGCTTTTCGGCTCCATCTAACAAAGCCCTTTGCCTCCGTTTTAGTTTGTGATAGATCTCCTCTCTTGTGATTATATTCCAATACTCGTCCATAAGGTTGTTTTGTGTCTTTAATTTTCAAACAGTTTAGTTGGGTCCATCCAACTTACTTGATTGTGGCAACATTGATTCATTCAAGCTAGCCATACTTGCTCAAGAAATGTTGTGAATAGTTGCTCTAGCAAAAATCAGCTTGTGGGAATTGGCTACCAATCTAGGACTTTACGTAAGTTGCACTTGGGAAAAGCTTTACTAGAGACTTGAAAACGTCCTTTGATTTGGTGTTTGTGGCTGCCTCCAACTATGTTTCCAACTTCACCATGTATGGACCCAGGGTTTAACTGACTTGGGCATTTAGCCACTTTTTCAATAATCAACTTCAATCAACAATTGACACCTGACAAGTAGTGGTTGTCCTTGCTCTATCACTTGATGTTATTGCATTGAAACTTGGACCTCTGGATTGGAAGCTTGCTCTACCAAAGGAACCACTCTCTCTGGAACTTTCTTGAAACCTTGTGCTACTAGCAAACAACTTAATTTTACTCGTGCTTTATTTTTTATGCTGATCGCAATGATATAGTTTTCTCCTCAATCTGGTTATTGGTTTGAGAGATTTCCTTTCCTAGGGTTTGAATGGTTTTTCCTGAGTCTTCTAGAAGTTGCTTCTTGCACTAGAAGAATCTAAAGTAGGCACCCAACTTGTAGCATTGTAGTACACCAACCCTTTTTAATTGATGTAAAAAATCTTGCAAAGAAACTAGATTAACGCTATCTTGAAAGAATTTGAGAAGAACCAGGCTATGTACTTGTGAACTAGGAAACATGTCTCTTCAAGAGTATGATGATAGGTATTGTGAGACTTTGAGGCGGATATCTGAAGAGGTGCCTATGTTTCTTCAGGTTTTTCACTTTAGTGGAGGGCTTACATGAGAGTCTTAGGCCTTTTGTTATAAAGGAGCATAATCATAGCCTCCAAGGTTGGCTCACTATGAGGATGGCAATAAGGCCAAGGAGCCTGAAGCAACTACCTCAAGTGGTTTTCAACCTTGGCATAAAGGTAAGTTTAAGAAGGTCAATCCAATCAAGTGCAAGTTTCTAGTGGCATGAATGTAAAGGTGGTGCTTCTAGATGTTGAAATATAATGCTTATTTTGCACCCCACTTGTGCTAATGCAGCATGTACTATTTGTGACCCCAAGATCCTTTTGGTCTTGAGGAGTTTCCTCGCTTCATTATGTTGGAATCCATCTTGAGTTCTCTCTTGCTTGTTGTGTCTACTCCTCCATAGCTTGTTTTCTGAAGCTTTCATGGTGTGCTTTCTATGTTATTAAGATACTCCATAGCTAGGCCTTGGATTTTGTCATGGTATCAGAGCAGGTTATGTTGCCTGTGGTGTTGTGAAAGCCAGAACTTGTTTTGATCAGATTTCTACTATCCTTGGAGAGGAGCTTATCTTGGAATTGGACGCACTTTTTGTAGGAGCATCTGATCTCTCTTCTGTTTGCATGGTTGGAGTACTGTTGGCAAGGGGAGTACAATGATCCAAAAACTTTCTAATTTGGGAGGAAATTTTTTGGAGTTTTTTGGAGCAGCCTAAGCTTAAGGTGGGCAATTTCTCTAGTGGAGAATCCAGTGCAAGTGCTGATTGGCTAGGACAGCCAATACAGGGGGATAGTTTCAAATCCAGAAGTTGAGGGTTATTGAGCAAGTGGCTGCATACCCTAGCTGGGTGCAAACCCTAGTTTACCTTCTGTGTATTACTTCTATTCAGTTATGACTAATCTTTGAGAGAGTATACTGAGTGAAGCCAGTAGGCTTGATGGCACTAATTTTAGTGTTTGGAAATTCAAGATCAAGAACATTCTGGAAGATAAAGAATGTTGGAAGCTTGTGACAGGTGAGGAGCCTGTTCCAACTTCAAAACCTGAGCTCAAGGACTATATCAAGAGAGAGGAAAAGGCGCATAGAATCATCAACTTGTCTGTAAGGGATACTGTTATTCCTTTAATCAGGTAAGCCAAAGGGCCTACAGATGCATGGCACATTCTTTGTGCACTGTATGAAACACCAAATACAACTAGACTCCTTTACTTGAAGAACAAGCTGTATACCATTAGGATGGAGGCAGGGGAGTCAGTCATTGACCATCTTACCAAGATTCAGGATCTTAGATACCATCTTTATGTACTTGGAGAGGCTATTGTTGACAAAGACTTGGTGCCATAGATTTGTGCTAAAAGGGACTAATCTACCATTCTAAATAAATCAAAAAAATGTTTTAACATGTACATTATGTAATTGTTGTAATTACTAAAATGGCTAAGTCATAGGCCTATGGTGACCTTTGTAAATAGATTGTAATTAAACTGTAATTAGTTGACATTGGACCTCAGAGAGTCATGCCCATCTTTGGCATGGGGTATTGGGTCATTTTGGCTGGATTGACTTCCTAAAAAGTAAGAGAACTAACTAGTCAAGGTGACACGTGCGATATCCTCACTGGGACACTTGGTCCAGTGTAAGTGACACATGAGGGTTGACCAGTCAAACATGACACGGGTCGTATGCTCACCGGAACACTTGGTCCAATGCATGAGTGACACATGTTAGCCTAATCAACTATTTGTCAGGGTACTACCAAGTGGTAAGTGTCGACTGTGCATGGAGTTTGCCATTTGTCGACAGTAGGATGTGTCAGGTTTAAAGGGTGCTTGAGGATTGTGTATAAGTGACACTAGAGAGAGGCATTCCTCATCACATTCTATGTAGCAAAGGGGTGGAGATAAGGCAGCCAACTCCTTATGTTTTTGTGGATTCAATATATGTACTTGCTTATAGAGGTGAATAAAGTTCGAAATTTGCTAGTGATTGTGCATTATTGAATACTTGTTTGTACTTGTTTGTTTGAGAGTTCAGAGAGAGTTTGACACACTTGTAGCTTTCTGTCCATGTAGGAAAATCAAGATGCATATTTCCAACATTGATCCAACAAATTTATATTGCAATAACAAGTTGATACAAAGTTTAGAACAAGACAACCAAACTCACAAGACAAATCGCATTTGTGGAAAAAAGTACAAGTGCAAGAGATACTACCAAATCATACCTTCCCCAAAACTAATTTAGATGAACTATATGAGACGCTGCTTTTCTCAAGCCACCATGCAACATGGTTCACCTACCTCCAATCTGGGGGTATCTATACCTCTCCCCTCACCTCTTACTAGAGTAAAATGGTGGCAAGTCCACTGATTTAGTTAGGGGCCTGAGTAGGTACTCTACAAACCTACCATTCAAGCGGTTCGTTGGTGAACGAACCACGATTCGTCATTCGTCATTGAATTGATAGGGTCCGTTTTGAATCGGAAAGAATCAGACCCAAGAAAAAAAAAACGGTTCTTTGATTTTGAACGATTCTTTGGTTGTGACATCAACGATTCTATGTCTTGGCTTTTCAATGTTCTAATTTGTATTCAAAAAACCAGTTTTTTGAGTTCGAACAATTCTTTGATTGTGACAACAACGATTCTTTGTCTTGGCTTTTCAATGTTTTGATTTGTATTCAAATATTTACCTAGTGTATTGTGTGATGGACGTTTGATGACGGATCATGAATAATCATAAATTACAATGTTAAGTGGAAGTTGGTGCATGCAATCTAGTTTGTGAGGTTTGAATTGTGTCCATTCAACATGGTCATGTGCACTTGTGATTTTGCACTTGTAATATTGTTTCAGGCTTCAACTTTCTACCAGGAACAATGAACTTTGAAATATATGTTTTCAATAGCAATCTAACGTCTATAAGAATTCAGACACATTGTAGACATTATACATATCACATTAGATATTCATTAGTATTACATCTATAAAATGCCAAACATTTTTTGCCAATTCTTTTGGAAGGGACCCGGTTCAGAAACACGATTCATTCGATTTTGAAAAGGTCGATTCTGAACCGGGTGGAAACACTACATACAAGGCCTTTAAGCACAAAGTAGATAGGACTTTATTTTAGTATGATCATGTACATACCACGTTCTGTTGCAATTGCGTTCCGAAACAAGCATTTTGGACAATGGAACGGTGTTTGAAACATTTTTGAAAATTTTTTAAACAAAAGAAAAAACACAACTAAAAAACACTTCGTAAGCCATAAAGAAACATAATCTAAGCCTTAAATAAATTCACTAGCACTAAATACTAGTTAAAACACTAAATTTCAAAAACAACAAAAAATGAAGAAAGAAATAAAAAAACCAGCTATGTTCCGAGAAACCCTAATGGGATTTCCCGGAACAGTTTTTGGAACCCGATCCTGAATGGGATTCAGAATGCGGAGTGCAATTATGGTACATACATAATACCAATGATACATGGCACAAATAAATGATATGCTATATAAATCTTAGCCATGGGGAGCATAATCTACAATTAGAATAGCCTGAAATAGATGTTCGACTTTTAACATGATGAATTTTTATGTTTAGAATGTTTGATGACATTGTGGATCCATGCTGCAAACGTCTGGAGGAATGGCGGATCTAGATTTGCTGTGGATAAATGAGTATTTTGGTAGTCCTTATTTGGAGGGTTGAAGGGATAGATGAACTCATATGAGTGTTTGAGATCTATTACAAAAGTTGATTCACTAACATCATTTTGCATAAGAGGTTGATACGTGGTTATAGTTTCTTACTAGTTAGTACAGTTTCTGAACCGGCCAAGGTTTGTAGATATTCGAAGCTTTGATTGTAGATGTCTAGAATGTGTACAGAGAGATCTTTTCACCAGTTTTCCTGCATTTGAAATTCCTACAATATGCTTGGATAGGAATGGCTTTATTCTTTTGCTTCATTTGCACTTTTTTGGTGTTTTACCTTTTCTTGCTCATAGAAAATTTTGTTGAAAGTACGTCTTCCTCCCAAATTCACACAATTCATTTTGTTGTTATTACCTTACTTGTTTAAGCTTATATTCTGTGGTGCAGTATTTCAGGGGGAAGTTTTTCAGCAAAAGGAAAGCTATATCTTTCAAATGTTCGCTTGATCTTTGTTGCTGACAAGCCGATCGGGAACCTCTTTGCTTTTGATATGCCATTGGTAGTCTCCTCGAACTTCGAAAACTCTTAACGCTGCTGTTCAATAAAAATGGTATGGGCTTGTACTTGTTCTTTTATAGATCGACTCACAAAGTTGACTTACCGCCATTAGAACCCTCGGCCTTCACCTGCCCCTGCTGGCACCATCCTGGCTATGCACCAGCGCACTACCATCCACCAACTCCTAGGTAAAGAGAATGAATGGTAAAATACCTTGAAGGTAGAGTCTTCATGCCTAGTACACATCTCTGATCCCGACAAGTGGTGCACATGCGGTCCATGGGTCTTTATTCAAGTTCATAGGCCCAGTCCAACATCTGATTTCAAGGTAGGTTCGGGTCCGTAACACAAGGATTGTTTACAGGCCGTGTGGCTGAAATTCGACCACCTGTTGGATCCAAATTTTAGAGAAAAGAATCAGCTCATTCAGCCATGTCATGATTTCTACATTATTGACAGTTTATCGGTAAAGTAGGCCATTAAGTTGCCTTTCACAAGGTCATTCTTATCCCCACTCATTATCTATGAGTTTGGGACGCTAGTTGGACCCAACTAGCATCAGGACTGATGAGTACTTGCTATAGCTCCCAAAATGGTTTTTCTGACTATGCACTTGTTCAACAAGTTATAACAGCCTACTGCTGATAAACTGGCATAACTCCACACCTTTATACAGTTTTCCAAAGGAGAAGCAAAACAATTTAAGACAGTAAAAGACAGAAATTATTTTTTTTGCATTCCGGGAAACCTTAATCCTAATTTCTGGAACGCGTGATCACGTTCTGGAAAGTGGGCTGCATTTATGATTTTTTAAATCTGTATTGAATGTCCTCACAATGGATTCCTATACAGTAATGTGTGGAAGAGCCATATAATGTAATTAAATAGTGCTCCGGTCCTTCTAAGAGTAATAGGTGGATAAGATGTTTAGAGACACTAGGGGGTGGTTCATTTCTCTCAACATTCTCATTGTATCAATTGTGCAGTTTCTCTAATACAAGCATCGTGTTCTTTGTCCCTCCTCTCTGTGTCACGGATCAAATGTATGTTGCGCGCTTTGATCTAAAACATGGTATCAGAGTTGGAAATAGCTAATACAGATAGATCTTGCATGCATTAGATTTTTTTATTGTAAAGAGATAGAAATAGAAGTTAGTTCTTTTTCTGATCTAGTGAGACAGAATGTGTGAAAATAAATAAAGATACACAATGTACGCCTATATAGTAATGGGTGCAAGAACCATATAATGTAATCAAATACTGCTCAGGTCCTTCTAAGTGTAAAAGGACTTTGGTACCAGTGGATTAGCTGTGTACAAAAGCTAGTGGTTACTTCATCTCTTAACAGTGGTGATAAATGAAGGATAAAACAGGTAGAGTGTTGCTGTTTTTTGACAGCCCTATTTTTTGGAAAGCACGATTCAAAGGAGCCTCTATTGCAGCCATGAAGGGCGCATTTGCGTGTTCTTCCATGGTTGAAAAATGGAGAGGATCAACTCACCACTTTCCTGCCATCATGGATTTGTCCTGTACATATCTTTTAGCATGGCATCTCAGCCATTGAGTCCTGTTTGCAGCCCACATGGAAGATTCCATAGGGAGCTCACGTGAAGAGAAGGAAACAAGCCTCCCTTCCTTCAATTGCGGATTAGGCTTGTAGGAGATTCTCTTTGAAATGCGATGGAATCCAGCCTTGAATTGAGGAGAGCATGGCATGAACGAGCAGTCAATTAAGAGAGTAGTCTTGGAGAAGCATTGTGAAACCAGGCGTTGGAGGGTGCAAACCAGCCCTGATTCCTTCTGGCAGTTTGATGGGGTGCTGTGTTGATCATTGCCCTTGATTCTCGTATGGAAAATGGGTAGCTCACAAGGTCCGATGGGCAACATTGAATCTCCTCGAAAAGTCATAGTTTGTCTAGGTGAAGCAATTTGCAGGACACAGAGAGAGAAGATCTTAAAGATCGAAGGTCGTGAACTTCAGGCTGGAGTTTAGAACTTTTTGCTTTAATGTTTGGGTTTACATGTTCTCTGGACGTTTCATAATGAAGTTGAAGAGTAGTGAAGGTTTATGAAATGCCAAAAAGTTTGAGCTCCAAATTTTTCTGTGAAGATTCAGCCCTACAGAACCAATGATTAAAAATCATGTCTTGCCCTTATTTAAAATTTTGGTGGATCGAAGGTTTGCATCTTGGGACGGCAGGCATTAATGTGAGCCTTCATCGACCTTGAAAGATGTGATAGGAACTTTGCATGTTGGTCACTGTACAATTGTATGAGGATCTGAATGCATGGCTAAGACTTTGTGGATTCACCCTGCACCTTAATCTCTCTGTGGCCATTTCTTTTACATTCCCCTGGTAACATTGAAGCTCTTTGGATAAACAGAGTCTAGGATTTAGGGTTGATCTGTTGCATTGTAGAATATTCTCAATATAGGTAGACAGGGTGGTTTTGCAACAATCTAATGCTGTGAATAAAGAGCAAATTCTTCAATGTTTAAGCAACTTATAGAGGACTCGAGAAACAGACCTTGTTCGGTAAACTCATCTTTCTGGTGCGACCAACTGTGCTTGCCCCTTGGTTGTTCGTTGATTTTGGGCTTTTGCTCCTTAGTTTCTAGTTGATATCTTTTAAGCCCTTAGTGAAGATTAGAAAATGATTGGTCCCCAGATGCATTCAAACTTAAGCCCCTGCACGCCACTGCGTGCTGGAATCGATCTACAATGATTG
Organism: Diphasiastrum complanatum; assembly: GCA_029204225.1. Classification (NCBI taxonomy): domain Eukaryota; kingdom Viridiplantae; phylum Streptophyta; class Lycopodiopsida; order Lycopodiales; family Lycopodiaceae; genus Diphasiastrum; species Diphasiastrum complanatum. Next base: position 27,460,275 of record CM055095.1, read on the forward strand.
GCAAAAGAGTCATACTCTTCCTTTGAATTTTGATGAATCAATGGTAATTCTGGTGAAATTCATGCTAGAATTCTGGTTTTGCATGTCATGGATGCATATTGTGATAAAATCTAACAACATTCTCAGAGGCATTATTGCCTTAGTTAAAGCATTTTGATTAATAGAGAGCTTTTTTTTTTTTCCCTTAACCTCTTTCATAGAAACAGGGTGAACTCAATATTTTCGTCAAAATATGATTTATGTTTTTCTGCTTATGACATTTTGCAGCTATTTATACATGAGGAGCGCTTCAATCAACCAATATTTTTATGCAATAATGTTTCAGGCAAAGTACATCCTGTATGTGTATTCTACTCTTGCCTTCTGATTTGTCTATGCTGTGATATTCATTATGACCTGCATGTTAAGTTAATTGCATTTTTTCAAGGAGGTAGATTTTTCTTAAGCTGTCATCATTTGACAAACAAATTATAGAGCTAGTGAAATTATTAGTGGCTGTATTAAACTCTATCTATCAATTTTAATTGCAGGTGATCCCAGATGGGTCTAACAGGTCTTTGTTTGGTCCCTATAACTTCAAAATTCTGTTCAAGGAAGGTGGTGTTGGAACTTTTGTTCCATTGTTCTTCAATCTGTTACGATCTTTGCGTGAAAGTGACTTGTCACGATCCACAGCACCCATATTGGATCCTTTTCCAACTGCTCAACCACCAGTTGACGAGATGATTAGACATGCGTGAGTAAAGTTCATCTTTTTCAATGTTTGTGTCCTAGTTAACGAAACTCATTTTGTAGCTTGCTTATGCATGATAGCATTGTGTTGTTTATTTGACAAAGGCATTTGATTATGTTAATGACTTTCTATCTGATAGACATAAGTGAAACAAATTTTGGCTATTCAACCAAGTAGTTCATGCAGACAAAAACTAAAAACATATGCCCAGAGGTTGTCCTTAAGTTGATTAATCTGTGGTTGGTATCTTGAGATCAGGTCTATTGGCTGCTAGCCAAAGGAAGTGTGGTCCTATAACTACCTTTCAATAACTGTCAGTACAAGAGAAGGTGTGGTTAGCTGACGATGTCTGTGGTTTAATCTTTCTGGACTCTAATGACATGTTTCCCTCTACATATGAGTCTTTGGAATATCTGTATGCTCTTTGTTGTGTGATCCCAGTTTGCAGCAGTAGTAGACTTACACTAAGTGCAGAGTTGTCTGCTCTACTTGTCAACTTGGATATTTGGGTTCTGCTTAAGAGCAGTCCACTGAATGCCATTTTTAGATATTTTTTCCATACATTCTAGGGGCTTTATTGTTCGTTAGGATCATGAAAGGAGTTGAAGTTGTTGTGAGGTTCAATTGATTTGGTAAGGTGTCTAGCCTTTTACCTCAACCCTTTTTCTTTTAGGAGCTGATTTCCATATAAAGTTTGCCTGCTTTTCATCACCCAATTGCATGTTTTTGGTCAGGTCTCTCAACAAATTAACATCTACAGGCCAAAAAGGATTTGTGTAGAATGTTTCTTTTGGTTGTTACTAATATTGGACAGAGCATAAAGTGAGAACAGATCCGTTTATGCGCTTGCAGCTTAAATTTGAGATTTTTGATTTTGTGCCTTTTTCCAGGTACATCGATCCAAATGATCCTACTAAACTGTATTTACAGCAGCCTGGTGTGACTGGGTCTCAGCTTCGAAGACGGAACTACAGCGGTTCTGTTAGCGAGGATGCGTCTTAGCTGGAGTATCAAAGAGTATGTCACAATAGCATGCAGATCTACATGGTTTGAGTTGTTGGCATGGTTTGAGATATTACTAGCCCATATGTGTCCCACGAGTCTACATTAATCCAAGCACTTCCACTTGGAAACGTATCACAGGCAGACAATAATGGCACAGTTTGAGAAATGACCCACAGTGGCCGAGATGAAACTGATGGTCCTGTTTAACATTATGATGTATAGAGAGCTTTTAATACTTGTTTGAGGTTGATGACTTACAATCAGTTGGCAAGGTAAAGTTGTAATGACAGAAAAGGGATGTTATTAGCAATGAATGTCATGGCATAAGGCCATTGCTATACATGGAGTGGGTGATAGAGTAAAGCATTTCTAATTGGTCTGAATCGAGATTCTAGAGGCTAAATTTGTTTCAAGCTTTTTTTTTTTTTTCTCAAACCTTCTAAATTGAAAATCAAATGTAGGTCCAATATGAATTTTAACATTATACAATTCATTAGTTCTTGCTGTATAAATGTATTCAATGACTTTCAGAAGATTCACATCTCAGGTCTTTTTAGAATCAAGTCATTTGGCAAAATTCTATCACCTTATTACCTATCCACTCAGGCTAGCATGCGATGTGCATATTACTTATTAGCAACTGTTTAAGATTTTTGGGAACTTGGAGACGAGGGAATGCAGGAACGCTATGATATCATTAATTTTTAAATTTGACAAAATTTAGAAAAAACAAAAAAGTTGAGAATTTTTAGAAGAAATTTCCAAGTTTGAGGACTTGAGGGTCTAATTATAGATAATGGACAAAGAAACGTGAAAATGAATTTTCAAACTTGAAAGTTGAAGGATAAAACATATTAAAAGAATTTTTAATGCAAAAAAAAATTATCATTTTGAAATTTTGTACCTTTTTACATTAGCTTGTACAACTGTCAAGATTGCATTAGATTCTAGAAACAAGTTTGGGCTTTGAAGGCTCAAATGGAATGGCCCCAAGCCTTCGCAAAATTTAAATGTATGATATATAAACAATGAAAAAAAGTAGCTCAACGTCTATAATCTATGCATCAATGGCGGATTCCAAGGGTGTGGCATTCTCATAATTTGCAACCTTTGCTCTCTCACTATGTATGCCCCCACAATAAATTGCTTCTCAGTGAACTCCTCGATGTTATTAAGAAGTCACAAGTTTGGATTACCAAAGACTAAATCATTCATCTTTGTAGTGCCAAGATGGTTTTTATTCTTGGAAGCTATGTGATTGAAGGGGTTCCATAAGCATTTATAAGGGCAAGAACTAGCTCCTTGGCTTAGGAAGCGAATGGCTAGCCTTTGCAACTTTGGGGTGTTAGCGCCGTAATCGTCGACCCACCATAAAGTTGACCCCACAACAAACTTGTCATATGCGAAGAGACCTTGCTTGTTCCTATAAAACCCCAGTTGAACCTCTATGGCCCTTGTGTACAATCATGCACTTAGAAAGATTCCTTTGCCACCTTCGTCACATCTCCATCACTCTCCTGGCACTTACCTTCAAACTCGGGGTCTAAAACAAATGCTGTTGCATGGAGATGTGAGTGGTAGTTGTCCCATTAATGTGATCGGCATAGCTCAACAATTACTCAAATCTATCAACATAGCTCAAAGAAGCTCCATTCTTTGGATGTGCTCTATCGTTTTTTCAAGGCCTAGCACTTTTCATACTTAGTTTTTTTGAAGTACATCTTTCACACATGTGTATGTACTTGCTTGATGATTGTATGCATGTAGTAACGTGTCTTTGCCTTTGAAAATTGAGATAGATCTTGATTATCAATCTAGGCTTGATCTATGTGCAAGCACATCACTTAGGAGATCATTATCACACTCAAAGGACATTCGACACGTGTGAATTCAACATGATATTAGAGCCCACCTAAGGTTACCATGCATCTATCATCATTAGTATGAAAATTTTTGCATCAAAATCAAGCTAGAAAGAGATTAGGCCCGTTTTCCTAGCTATCTTGTTCTTTTTTAGATCAAAAGAGATAAATAGGGCATTGATTGGATCTGAATAGGTAATGTACAGAATCTTATGTTCAGACACGTGTGAGGATTATCAAAGTTCAGTAGATGAGTTCTCTTTGACGTTTGATCCAAAATCTATGCCTGATAGCTTGTTTGAAAGCTAGAAAAGTCTAGTTTCTGAAGCAATTTGTTTCAAGCCATGCGGTTGAGCCAATCATAAGCTATAGGCATTTGAATAAGGGTAGGTAGGGCACCTACACCTGTGTGGACACATTTGGTTTGATCATTATATTGCTTGTTTGATCCTAAAACTCAGTTGTATGTTTGCCAATCCCATCTATTTGAGATCTAGGCATAGTTTTGAGGTCGTAGCCACATTGTTTCATGCAAATCCATTGTATTTGAGTTAATTGTGGATTCTTAGTGTATTTGCCACTTGCTAAGTGATTTTGACCCTAACTTTGCCCATACTCCATCATTTGATGAGAAGTTGATCTAGTTTGAGAGAGATTGGTAGAGCTAGTGAGATCTATCTCACATCTTGTTGCAAGATCTTGCATAGGAGTTGGTAGGACACCTTTATTGGATCATATAGTAAGAGAGAAGCAACATTTTATTGTTCATTACAAGGATTATTCACTACTTTATGGCTTCCATGGGTTCAACTTGTTGGAACCAAGTGAGAGACTATCTACTTCCAATTATTCCATTTGGAAGGTACGAATGGAGTCAATCTTGATACTCCAAGATGTGATGGACATTGTTATTGGGCTTGAGGAGGAGCCACAAGTCCTTCAAGAAGTCCAAAGATATAAGAAGAGAGCTAGGATGGCTCTACATTATATCAAGATGAATGTCTCTAGTGAGAGAGATTGGTACTTGTACTCAGCTGGGATGCACTCAAAGCTATATGTGAGGCCAAGAATACCTCTAGGCTCCTCACTCTTAGAAATCAAAATTTTCAAAGCTGTCAAAAGAGTGATGAGAGTGGTTCTAATTATGTATTGAGAGTCAAAGACATTCATAGAGAGCTTGCTTGTATTGGAGATTCTATCAATCAAAGTGAGCTAGTCCAAGTCATTTTAAATGTCTTGAGAGATGAATATGACAACCTTGTCCAATCCTATGCTATTAAGGAGGAGCTACCAAGATTGGAGGCCCTTTAAGGGGTTCTTATTGCTAAAGAATCAAGAGAAGAGTACAAGCTCTTGAAGATGGACAAATTATCCCTCAATCATAATGGTGATGGCAAAGCACTATTTGTCAAAGACGAGCACAAAGGGAGGAGCAAGAATCAGCATCAACATTTCTCTAAGGACAAAGCAAAAGACAAGAACAAAGACAGAGAGGAGGATGATTCCTCTCAAGCTTCTACCTCTAAGAAGAACCAATTCAAGCAAGCCAACATATCTAATGATAATGAAGACTCTATTGCAAGTGATGGAGAAGGATATCTTATGGCTCAAGATGCATCACCAATAATTAGTATAAAAAACAATCAAGATGTGTTGGGGTCGATATTTGAGGAGGAGTCTCCTCAGGTTTTCTCATAGAAAGAGATCCGAGCCTAAGAGGCTCTCATGCATTGACAAAGGCAAGCAAGTGGATCTTGATTCCACCAATTATGCTTTTTTCATATCACATGAAGAGCCAAAGGATGTTGAAGATGCACTCGATACCAAAGAGTGGTATGAGGCTATGAAGCAAGAATATGATGCATGGATCACCAACAACACTTGGGAGCTTGTGGATCCTCCATCCAATAAGCATATTATTGGATCCAAGTGGGTATTTTGAATCAAGTACAATCATGGTGGCACCATCAACAAGTACAAGGCAAGATTACGTGCAAAAGGATTTGCTCAAATCCATGGACTTGATTATGAAGAGACCTTTGCACCCATGGCAAAGATGGTGGCAGTAAGAATCATCATATCTATTGCTTGCTATTTCAAATGGAAGGCGTTCCAATTGGATGTTTCCAATGCATTTCTCAATGGATATCTTGAATAGGAAATCTATATGGAACAACCTCAAGGATTCATCAAGGATGAATCAAAAGTGTGCTTGCTCTTCAAAAGTCTTTATGGACTCAAGCAAGCACCAAGACCTTGGTATGTTAGACTCAACTCTTTTATTATCTCACTAGGATTTATCCTAAGTGACTATGATCCTTCCATGTATCTAAAGTTTGTTGCTAGTGATATTGTCATTCTTCTCATTATCCTTTATGGAAGTTGTATCTAATTAGTTGAAGAGACTGAAGTTGCACTTGGAGGTGAGTTTAAAATGCAAGATCTAGGAGAGATCCATTACATCTTAGGCCTAGAGATTGACTTTCATGATGATTATGGTTTTATATGTCAATCTAGATATGCTCTTTCTATGTTGAAAAAGTTTCATATGGAAAATTGTAAGAGCATAGATACACCTATGGAGAAAGTTGTGAAAGATCCTAATAAAGGTGATGAAAGATCCTTTGAGGACATCACACTTTTTAGGAGTCTTATTGGCTCCTTAATTTGGCTTACCATCGCTAGGCCCGACTTGAGCTATTGTGTGCACAAGTTGAGTCAATCTATGCAAAATCCAAAGATCCATCATTGGAAATCGGCCAAGAGCGTGCTAAGGTACACATCTTCTACTCATAATTATGGTTTGATCTACAAAAGTGAAGATTTATCTCTTATTGGCTACTCAGATTTGGACTTTGCAAGTGACAAGATGGATCGAAAGTCCACAAGTGCATATGTTATATATTTTGGTGAAAATCTCATATCTTGGCTTTCCAAAAAGAAAGATACTATATCTCTTTCTTCATGTGAGGCCGAGTATAAAGCACTCACTACAACAAAAAAAGAAGTGCTCTGGATCAAGAGATTGCTATTGGGCTAAAGTACATCAAGGAGGATGACCTACCAATGATCAAATGTGACAACATCTCGGCCCAAGCCCTTACCAACGATCCAATTTTTTATGCAAGGAGCAAGCACATTGAAGTGGCACACCATTTTGTGAGACAAAAGCTTATTGGAGGAGATATTTACTTGGAGAATATTGATACATCTTCATGTATTGCCAATCTACTCACCAAACCTTTGAGTAAGAGTTCATTCATCAAGCATAGATCTAATCTTGGTCTAATCTCAAAATCAATGCTTAAGTTAGAATAGATAACTTTTTAGGAGTGTGAAAATTACAAAAAGCTATCTAGGTTAGATGTAATTGATAAAGATTTTGTATCAAACATCTAGGTGTAGAAGTTGGATAGGGCCATTTTTGGCTTAGAAGGCAAATTGGTCAATTCCACATGTAAGCCATCATTTGCCCAAAAGTAGGATATGATGCAAACTCGTGCTATTTAGGTTTGTGACACATGTGTAGATGTAATTTGATGAGTGACACACTTCAAGTGTTGGCAAGAATCAAGGGGTCCAATCACAAGTGAGATTTTCATGAAAAGGGTCCAATAAATTGTGAGGTGGATGCATCACTCATCCAATAGGATGTAAGAGGTTGTAGAGATGGGGTCCAATAGGAATTGAGCATGGACTACCATGAGTTATTAGTAGTATGATGATTTCCCTCATTATGTAGTTAGTTTTTTTGAGACCAATGAGAATCTGTGTTCCTAGTCACATTGGTGGATTCTCTCTCTACCCGGTGCCAATTTGTTGCATTCTCTCTCTACTTGCGAGCTAGCATTTTTCATACTTTTTAAAGTACATCTTCAACACGTGTGTATTTACTTGATTCATGGTTGTATGCATGTAGTAATGTGTCTTTGCCTCAGAAAATTGAGATACATCTTGATTATCAATCTAGGCTTGATCTATGTGCAAGCACATCACTTAGGAGATCATTATCACACTCAAAGGACATTCCACACGTGTGAATTCAATAGTGATTTTATGCTAGATTCAAGGCATAGTTTTGGGATATGGTTTCAACACAATTGGTCTCTTGAGAAAGCATAATCAAAACTATGAACATGTCAAGTTCTTTGTAATCTTATGTAAAGAGGGCATGTTCTTTCAATGATTGTTTTCATTGCCTTCAAGTTGAACAAGATTTTTCTTTTGGTTGATGCCCTCTTAGATACTCCCATGGAGCAACATGTAAGAGATCCTATTAAAGGTGATGAAAGATCCTTCGAGGACATCACACTTTATAGGAGTCTTATAGCGCTTTAATTTGGCTTACTATCACTAGACCTGATTTGAGCTATTGTGTGCACAAATTGAGTCAATTTATGCAAGATCCCAAGATCCAACATTGGAAGATGGCCAAGAGTCCCACGATTGCTTTTCCAATAGCACTCACGAGCTTTTTCTTCAATCACAATCACAGTATGGTAGAGCACCAGGAGAGCAAGAATGAGGGAGAGAGAGAAAGCAAGAAAGCATGAGGAGAAGTGAATAGGGTTGTGTGATTCCCTCTTTATAAAACCAGAGGACACTTAGGTGTACTAAGTGCAAATTGATGTTCACCGTTAGATTGACTGTCCATAATGTGCACAGATCTTGGCCATTGAAAGATTCACAACTTTCCCACCATTAAAAAAAAAAAACTTTTCTTATTATGTGGGGTCTTTCAACATAGTAAGGCATTTTTTTGCCCCCAATAGTAAACAAGGCTAGTACAAGACACTTGCAATCCACAGAAGCTTGTAAAGCGAATGAAGCAATATACGTATGTAACAAAGCCCATGAGAGAGAGAGAGAGAGAGAGAGAGAGAGAGAGAGAGAGAGAGAGAGAGAGAGAGAGAGAGAGAGAGAGAGAGAGAGAGAGAGAGAGAGAGAGAGAGAGAGAGAGAGAGAGAGAGAGAGAGAGAGAGAGAGAGACTTGCGAAAAAAAAAATTGATTGTGAAAGAATAGAATGAGACTACAATAGGATAGAACACATTTTTAACGATAGAATTAAATGAGATTAGAATGGAACAATGTTAGAATTAATTTAAAATTGATACAATTTGTTACTAATGTCAGAATAATAATGATATTTTGTGAATACGTTACAAGAAATATTATATATTACAGTGATAAAATAGAATGTATATTTGGTAGAATAGATTAGAATATAACATAATGAGATTAGAAAAGAATAGAATTAAAATAAGGTCAATTTGTGAATTTGATACTAGATTGAGATTAGAGTATATGCTCTATGGTGAATGGAAACAAATTTGCCATGAATTAATTATGAGGAGGGTTTAGGGTTTAAGAGTGTTATGCATTGTCCTGAGAGTTTACAATTTAGAATTATAGTTTTACATATAGTTATAAGCCTTTTGACCTTTGAAGCTACCAAACTCTAAACCCTTTAATCTTATATAGTGTATTCACAAACGAAATAACATATTGCGACATTTGCTTGTGTGAGAGATAATGTGTTATTTTTGAATTGTGTCTATGTGATGGATTCGTTGTGAACAAGTTTTAGTGTTTCAGAGTATTTTACATTGTCATTAGAGTTGATGATTTAGGATTATAGTTATAACATATTAGAACTTAAAAGATTTTGAGATTTGAAGTTAGTATACCCTTGTTAGCTTTTCATAGGTTTTGAATTTTTGTGATTTGGATCAATATTGAGGATTTATGATCAAATTAGTGGAGATGGATTAGACTAGCCAAAATTCTAAAAATTTCTTTTTGGATTTTTCAAAGTGAGAGAGGAGCATTTCAATTCTCAGCCTTGAAGTTTTGTTTCTCTAGTAATTTTTTTTTCAGCTTCATTTTGAAGTTTAATAAAAAAAAAATCAGCCCTAGCCCTAAACCATTTGCGCCCTCCTTCAATCTTGTACTATAGTGTATTCAAAAACACAATAACATATTGCGACATTTGCTTGACAATGGAATAAAGTTTCAATTCTCTACGCGAGAGTATGTATTGTTTTTGAATTGTGTGTCTATGTGACAAAGCATGAAAGAGTTGAATAGTAATCAAAACTCCCAATTCTAGAAAGTTGGGTAGCCCTTACTTTTCTTTTATTAAAGACAAAGTTCCAATCTAGACCCACATGTTGTAGGGAGGGAATATGAGGAGGCATTTTGAAATAGGACATAATCGTAAGGTTCGGGCATTTTAATTAACACATTTGATTATAAATCATGTTTGTGTATTTGAGAGATATAAAAGAAAACATTGAATGTGATTGAATATATATATTAATAATCATAAATACATTCATGTGTCATTCTTGTGATTACATTATGCATCATTTTCATCATTCTTGTCATTCTCATCATCACATAAGTTTCTATACTCATTTGAATCTAGGTTTAAATACAATCGTAGAATTCCTACTATGTTTCTTTGAGAACATGAGCTAGGCTCATATTCATCCTCCTCTTTTTCTAGTTCTATCTCATCCAAACATGGTGATCTCAAACCCTCAAAATGACTTCATAAGATATTCAGACTCTTCCAAAACCTCAAAAGATGTGGGTTCATCGTGTGTATCCAATGTTACAATATCTTTTCTTTCAAACACACGTCATTTTCTTGCATTGAGTCGGATCACATACTACAAGTTGAAAAGACTTTGAGCTATCATTTCTAATCATGGGCTTCCACGAAAGATGACCTTAGACCATTTTACCTAAAAAATAAAGTATTTGTCGTTAGCCTCATGGTTGACTTTATCAATATGTTGCAATGTGCCAACATAGTCTAGGTCATTTGAAATGACATTCAAGTCCCTTGCACTAGAACAACTCTCTTGTCGAACATTGGACATTTTACCACAATCAAATGTACCGTTGCTTGTTGTCAACCCTCTCAATATGATAATGATGTCCATATATCCACATGGTAGTGTATGATTTATACCAACATGCAATAAATACTCTTTGTATTGACTACCAAAACAAAATTTCACAAAGAAAATATTATCCTTGAGCAAATTTCCATTCTAATTCGATCACTTTTTCTCCACTTTCCAATAACATGGTCTCAAGAACCCATTCACGAGTGCACTGTGAAGGTAAAGGTTCCAAGGATTTGTCATTCTCCAAAAAATGGCTTGCTCTTCTTAGTTAGAAAAGCATAATTAACGTGTATCTGTATTACAATTACTTGCCATTTCTTGACAACTATTTTCTCTCTCCCACTTTTAGACAATCGGTAGATCTTTCTTGAGCCCATAGTTGCTCCTTAAGTACTTTTATCTTGTACTTGTAAAATAGTGTAAATACATAGTTTATGGTGAGAGCAATTCTTTGAGTTCTTGTCTCAAAGTGTTTGATGTTACATTGTGGTGATTGCATCGATCGGTTATGTTGTTATCAACTTGGTATCAGAGTTTGGTGATAGCAATCACCGGACAAGGACAAAAGTTGGATTTGCCAAGATATTGTGAACTACGGCTCCTTACAGTACATATTGCACAATGCACTTTCCACACTCACTTTTTTGCCTACGTCAACTTAAAGATGGGCATGCACCCTCCTCATTGAAATGACCTAAATGCTTGAGGTTGACAGGGTGATTTTGACACCATGAAAGGGCAGTATATGTATCTGCTCATGGGCCTCATTTAACAGCAGCTTGTTGGCTGGGGAAACACTACTATTTTTTGCTCTTGCTTTGTTGTGCACACTCCCCTGTTGAATACTACTGAGTACTCTCTGATCTCAACCCTGCTAGCTACTGAGCAAAAGCCTCGGAGTGTCAATGAACAGGGCTTCACACAATCTTTGTTGCTGAGTGTTTTTGTGTTTCTATGACAGATTGTTATCAACTGTTGTTGCAGATTAGACATTGGTGGCCCACTGTTGTGATTGAACATTGCCACTAATTTTGTGTAATCAAATTTGTTTTGCTATAAAAGTTTTGAAGTATGTTTTCAGGAGCTCTGCACATGAATACAATCTATGTATTAGTTGTCTACTTGGATGAATGCTTTGAATGAGTACACCCTTTCTACACTTCCCCTACTAGCTGCTTATTTATGACATGGTATTAGAGCCATAGATCTGATTTGTTGTAGACTGAATCCTATTGTGGTCTGTAAGCTCCTACTCATTGCAACACTAGACACTATGGGGCCTTGCTTGCTTAGGATCTGTTGTGTGTAGAAAACCAGTCAACGATGGCTTCCAGCCTTGCACAGAAGGTAACCATCATATTTGATGGCAACAATTACCGCTATTGGAAGCATAAGATGAAGATGACACTCAAAGGAGAGGGATTTTGGGGACTTGTGGATGGCACTGAAGTGAAACCCGAAGAAAATGCGAGATAGATCCATTGTTGAATGGAGCAGAAGAGATGACAAAGCAACATCTCTAATTTTGCTATCTCTCATTGAGTAAATTTCAATGAGCACTGCAGATTGTGAGACCAGCAAAGAGATATGGGACACACTGCAAACTGAGTATGAAAGCAAAAATGGCACTGAAGTCTTGCACTTAAATGATCTACTACTCAATTCCAAGTGGGATGGTGGAGATTTGCAGAAGCATTTAAGTGAAATGAAGGGCATATTTGCCCAACTAGCTGTTGCAGGTGATGAGTATAAAGTCCCAGAGGTCCAGCAGTTCATATTTTTTGTAAAATCTCTTCCAATGTCTTACCAATCACTGAGGACAATTATGATGGAATCAATTATAATGATACATTTTCTCCAATGGTCAAGATGACAAGCATCAGATTACTTCTAGCTTATGCAGCCCAATACGACTTGGAGATACATCAAATTGATGTAAAAACAACATTTCTTCATGGTGAATTAAGTGAAGAAACATATATGAGACAACCACCTAGATTTATAGACAAGAGGAATCCACACCTTGCATGCAGGTAAAAAAAATCTCTTTACGACCTAAAACAGGTTGCACAAATATGGTTTAAGAAACTAGATGACTTTCTTAAAAGAATTGGTTTCATGCCGTTAGGAGTAGATTCGAATGTTTATATCATCAAAGTAGTACATGAATTGCTAATAATGACTGTATTCATCGATGATAGTCTTATGATTGGCAATAGCCTTAGACTGATAGGATATGTGAAAGAAAAGTTGTCCACAAAATTTGAAATAATAGATTTTGGAGAGACAAAATTCTGTATTGGATTAGAAATATCCAAAAATAAAAAAAAATAGAGTTTTGCACATAAGTCAAAGAAAATATGCACTAGAAATAATAGATAAGTATAATATGAACGATAGTAAGGAAGCCTCCACACCCATAGAGTTGGGGGCCATACTTTCAAAACGTGATTGTCTTGTAACAGAAGAAGAAAAATATGCAATGTTGGATGTGCCCTACTGGAACCTAATTGGAAGCTTGATGTATTTGACAGTATGCACAAGACCTGATTTGGCATACTCTGTTCTCTCACTCAGCCAGTTCTGTGAGAATCTAGGCAAGGCTCACTAGAAGATGGCTAAAAGGGCAGTACAGTACCTTAAAGGGACTGCACATCTAGGAATCACCTACAATGGCAATACCGATGACTTTACCATGGAAGCATACAACGATGCAAGTTGGGCAAGTTGTAGAAATGACAACAAATCAATTATGGGAGGATGTTTTATCCTTTGCCATGGAGTAGTGAGCTGGGTATGCAATAAACAAACTTTGGTGGCCCAATCCTCCTGTGAGACAGAATACATAACAGCCTTAAAGAATGCCAACGAAGTGGCATGGCTTCGGATGCTCATATTAGACATTGGACAGGAGCACAGAAATGCAACTCAAATGCAAATGGACAACCAAAGCGCAATAAGCTTATGTAAGGATCCGATATTTCACTCCAAAACAAAGCACATGCCGCTTAAATACCACCACGTTAGAGACATGGTTGACAAAAACCAAATCATAGTAAGTTATGTTGAATCCAATGAGTTGTTGGCAGACATAATGACAAAGGCACTAAAGAGGACAAGTTTTGAATATCTATGAAACAAGCTTGGAATCAGATAAGGAGTTTTGTTCAAGAGGGGCTGTCAGGATATTGTGAACTGCAGCTCCTTACAGTGCACAGTGCACTTTCCACCACTCACTTTTTTGTCTACGTCAACTTAAAGATGCGCATGCACCCTCCTCATTGAAATGACCTAAATGCTTGAGGTTGACAGGGTGATTTTGACACCATGAAAGGGCAGTATATGTATCTGCTCATGGGCCTCATTCAACAGCTTGTTGGCTGGGGAAACGCTGTTTTTTTTTGCTCTTGCTCTATTGTGCACACTCCCCTGCTGAGTACTCTGTGATCTCAGCCCTACTAGCTACTGAGCAAGCCACCTTTGAGTGTCAGAGAACAGGGCTTCACACGCTCTCTATTGTGAGGTGTTTTTGTGTTTCTATGACAGATTGTTATCTACTACTGTTGCAGATTAGACATTGGTGGCCCATTGTTGTGATTGAACATTGCACTAATTTTGTGTAATCAGATTTGTTTTGCTATAAAAGTTTTGAAGTATGTTCTCAAGAGCTTTGCACATGAATACAATCTATGTATTAGTTGTCTACTTGGATGAACTAAACTTCCCCTACTAGTTGCTTATTTATGACAGGATTTGGAAAAATGTGAGTGGATCGGTGTCAATTTGAAGCTGGTCTAGGAACAACAAAGTTGGTCGTTCAGAAGCTGTGTTGGGCCAAATCGAACAAGTGAAGATTCGATGGTGGATTACTCATAGGCGGGGAAAATCCTTCCATCACACTTGTGAAAAAAAATTCTCATTGGAGTCTCAACTTTGGGCTAACAGAAATCTAAATTTTCGTAGGATGATTTCTCAAAAGTGTGTTCACAGCTAGTGTGTTCTCGATTGATGACCATTTTGAGAACGGATTGAAGCATATTCTTTCTTACAGTAAGGTGACCTCAGAGAAAAAGGGTTTTGTCAAAGAAGGTCTGTGAGAGGCAAGAGCTTGCTGAGAATAGACTGTGTAGTTTTAGGCTAGTGGTTTCACAGCATAGAAACATAGTTCACATTCCATTCAAGCTTGTTTTTGTTGTTGTTAAGGCTTGTTTTGTTGTTGGGTGCCCTGGAATAAGGAACAAACTCCTCAATTGGCATGGACAACCATAGTGAGGTGGAGGAGCTAGATAGGAATTTAGGAGGGTGGCCATATCCCTCAAAACCCCAACTATGGTGGTGTTAGGGGGAGGAGCAAAAACGATAGAGAGATATGATGAGGATGAGGGAGAGTCATCATCAAATTCAAAGAAGAAAAAAGGAAAGTGTTATTATTGCCCCAAGCTAGGTAATTGGGTGAGAGAATGCTATAAGAAAAAAGTCAAGTAAAGCAGCAAGGCAACATTGCCAACGATGAAACCAATGCGTTCTCATCAGCATTGGCATCTCAGACCGTTGATGATGGTGATAGCTGTTTCATAGATTTAGCTGCCACTAGGCATGTGACTGGTGTTGAAATCTGAAATTTTTAGACCTTAATTGGATCTACAATCAATCCACAAGAGGTACTGGATGCCAATTCGATTGATTAATCAAAATTCTAATGAATAGATCTAGATCTAGATCAAATATTACATCTAATGAGCAAGAACAACTTGATAAATGATCAATATGACTCAAGAGTGGCCTCACACATGTGGAATATTGTTTGTGTATGAACATTGAGCAAAGATTACAGTACATTACTCATTGATAGCATTCAATGCAAGAAATCACAACACAAATTGTGAAAAACAAGGATATGCCTCAAAAATCAAGATCTCTCATCAAGATTGGATTATTTACAATGATGATCTTTATAGATCAAGTACATTTTGACCTAGTATGCTGACTCACTGAGGTCTGGCACATGTGGGGAATGTCACATCATCATAGATCAACCAATAAATGCAAGATAGGCCCCCACCTCTTTGAATCCTGACTTGGTGCCATTGCTTCACCATGATTTGCTTGATTTGAGGTGATTTCTCCTAGCTTATAGGAACTTGCAAAATCAACTCCTACTGATATTTTCCAGATATATACACGCATGGGAATAGCCTCTCACACGTGAGAACCATGTCTCATTCACATGGGAATGCATGATCTATCAATGAAATGGTGCCACATGGCAATTTTCTACTTGACTAGCTTCCAACTAGTTCATACTTGAGTCAATCAAGACAAATTCAATCTAACTAAATCTAGATGCATTTATGAATACCATCCACATGTGAGAACAGGTTCCACACGTGTGGGATCAAGTTATGTACAAATCAACTTAGATCAAATAGCTAGAATTTGACAATTTCTTCATAAATGAATCCTTTGGCAATGATATTAGCAACACACTTGGATGATGAAACATGAAGAAGCTTGATCTCCTTAGCTTGCACCTTCTCCCTTACAAAGTGGTGTGCAATCTCGATATGCTTGGTTCGAGCATGGAAGAACTTCCTTGGTTGTTGATGTCAATGTTTTATACTCGACTTCACAAGAGGATAGAGAGATAGTATCTTGCTTTTTTGAAAGCCAAGATATAACTCCTCCACATAGGAACATAGCAAAGGCACTTATTTATTTTCTATCCATCTTATCACCTTCCAAGTATAATATGTCCTAGATCTGTCATCTTGAATTCACTAGCAATTTTGACATCTCTTATGCCATCAAGATCATTTCCTGTAAGAATGATATCATCTACATACAAAACCAAAATAATGATCTTGCAATCACACATACAATGAAGGTTCATTAGAGCGTATCACAAAACCAATAGAGTAGAGGTAGTTGTGCAACCTAGAGTACGAAGCTCTAGGTGCTTGCTTGAGTCCATAAAGACTCTTCAAAGGTTTTGCGATCTTTTCAAGATTTTTTTTAAGTTCTTTTTTATGCAAACATTCATTCTATTGTGGTATGATCAAGAGTTGATCAAGTTTCATCAAATCTATGTGCTAATTTGAGTAGGTGTGAGAGAGAAAGACACTTGTTTAGTTCCAAATATTTGTGATCTCTTCTTGATTTCATTTGTTGAGTTTAAAGAGAGTGCTAAGTGAATTGGAACATGTTGAAGAAGATTCATCAATCATTACAACACGACAACAAATGGAGGCTCTTGTTGGAGAGCAATAATAGGCTAAACTCAAGCAATATTCAACTTGGAAGGTAGGGACGGAGGCCCTACTTGAGATGAATGAGTTGATGAATATTGTTGTAGGTGTGGAGGAGAGACCTTTGGCACCTCAAGAACAATTGAGGTATGATATGAGGGCAAAGAAAGCTCTTCATGTGATCAAGGTGAATGCGACATGAACTTATCAAAGAAGTTGGTAAGTGTACTTCATCAACTGAAGTTTTAGCAATCTTGAAGAAGGTTTATGCTTCCAAGTCTACATGTAGGTTCCTAACTCTAATGAGGAAAATATTTCAAAGTCTTCAAAAGGAGGAGGAAAGTGCTCATGCTTTTGTTTCAAGAGTTAAATCCTTGAATGATAAATTAGCATGCATTGGTGAAAGCATTAAGGATGTAGAACTTGTGCAAGTCGTTCATAATGGCTTGTTGGATGATCATGCTAACCTTTTGCAAAGATTTACCATTCAAAAGACATTGCCAAGTATGGGGGACTTGCAAGAGGTCTTGGTGAATGAAGAGTTTAGCCAATGAGCAAGAGGTTGAGCTACTTCTTCATCTCAAGTTGGAGAAAGGAAGCTATGTTCTCAAGAGGCAAGTTCAAGTTCTAGAACAAAGGCAAGTGAGTCATCTTCTTTTGAGGGTAAAATGGACAAGTCAAAGAAAGAGGATCGAAAAGCGTCAATGGAGGAAACCAAAATTGTTCAAGCAAAATGTAAGAAACAATTTGATTCCCATATAAAGAATGTTGTGGTAAAAGAAGGAGACTATGCTTTGATGTATGATACTCGACACATAAAGTTTTCTGAAAATTTGCACACAAGATGGATGGGACCTTACAAAGTGATCAAAGTATTCGACAATGGATCTATGCAATTGGCAAATTTGGGGGTTATTTAAAGCATAAAGAATTTGATAGTGGCCCATAGAATATTTGAATGTGGTGAGTATGCCCTTCACACTAGAGATTCAACCTTTAAGCTAGAAGTTTTCTTGAGAGTAAGGCTATGACTAGGTATCGTTCATCAGAAGGTGGGCTACTGCATGTAGCAGGCTGAGCCACATGAGCGGCAAAGATTGCTACAATGACATAATGCCACATGTTCACTATCATTGCTTGTGACTGCTATGACTTTGTAATATAATAAGTTGCCTTGAGGAGTTCAAATTCGTGTAGTTTGAATTTGAGATTTGAATTTTGTGAAAAATACAGATCCTAAGTGGATCTAAACTCCAAGATCATTGGCTTGAATGCTTGCACTCCAAACTACATAAGCTAGGAATTGGCAACACATTCTATGCTACCTAGAATGCAAAGAACTTGATCAAAAAGCATTTATCACAAATGGAAACTTCCATAAACATCAAGTGCGGCCCAAAATAGCATTATACAGTCCATAATACATCAGCCTATCACTTTTGGAAAGCACCTAAGATCATACACAATAGCTTGAAGACAATACACACAACAATGCTCTCAATGGAGGAAGAAACAATGACAATGATCTATTGATCTCAATGAAGCATACAAAAGGTTTCTCCAACCTGTTCTCCACGACTTCCCTACTATTTATGGATGAGGAAGATGACTCTCTCTCCTCTCTCTAGAAGGTACTTGACCCTAGATATTCCCTATATAGGAAAAATAGCTAAAAATGGCTTATATGACCAAAATACATCAAAATGGTCTCATTTTGAAGGGTATGAAGTTTGACACTTCATCATACTGAAAAAATACAGTAAATAAAAACATTGTGGCCTGGTTCACACGTGTGAAACTCCAGAACCAAAACTATTTACAATTTTAGCCAATTTAGGCCTCAAACTAGCTAGGAAATGTTGACAATTTTCACACTCCCTCTTCAACATTGGATGCTAGTTTCAACATAGTCTTTGAGCACATTCCAAGATTAGATCTATGCATTAAATATAGGTCCTTTCCCAATGGTTTGGTGAAGATATCAGCCACACACTCCTTTGAAGAGACATGTTGAAGCTCCACCTCTTTGGCAATGACTTGATCTCTCACAAAATGGTGAGCAATCTCAATGTGCTTGCTCCTTGCATGAAAAACAGGATTGCTTGCCAAGCTTTGGGCTGAAAGGTTATCACAAAGTATGATTGGAGTCTTCTCTGGTTCCAGCAAGTGAAGATCCAATAACATCCTCTTGATCCAAAGAATCTCCTTGGTGCATGTTGTTAATGCCTTGTACTCGGCTTCGGTGGAAGATAGAGAGATAGTTGGTTGCTTCTTTGATAGCCATGAGACCACTCCATCTCCAAGACAGATTGCAAAGGCACTTGTTGACTTCCTATCCATTTGATCACCTGCAAAATCTGAATCTGAAAATCCACAAAGGTTAGGTGTAGTACCTCCATACAAGATGCCAAAATCTCTAGATCCCGAGATGTATCTAAGTACTCTCTTTCCTAGCTTCCAATGAGCCTCACTAGGATCTTGCATAAATTGACTTAGTTTACCAACCACAAAGCTTAGATCAGGTCTTGTGATGGTTAACCATATAAGAGATCCTATTAGCTTTCTATAGAGAGTAATGTCCTTGAAGGATCTTTCATTACTTCTTGTAGTTAGCTTTACATTTGATTCCATAGGAGTAGAAACAACTTTACAATCTTCCATATGAAACCTTTTTAGAATAGAGTTAACATACTTTTCTTGACATATGAATGTAGATTTAGAAGTTCTAATAATCTCTATTCCTAAGATATAATGAAGTTTACCAAGATCTTGAATTTCAAACTCTCTTTTGAGTGCCATCTTGATTTCATCTATATCTAGATTGTTACCACCACTTAAGATAATGTCATCAACATAGATCAAAAGTAAAGTGATATCATTTTCATTCAATCTAAAGTAGAGAGAATGATCATACTCACTCATAACAAAGTTTTGAGAAAGTAAGAAGGAATTGAGCTTAGCATACCAACTCCTTGGTGCTTGCTTTAGCCCATACAAACTCTTTTGGAGATAGCACACATGATTAGGCTCATCATGTGAAACATAGCCCTCGGGTTGCTCCATGTAAATATCTTCTTCAAGATCACCATTCAAGAAGGCATTAGTAACATCCATTTGCCACATATCCCAATCATAAAGAGTTGCAAGAGAGATTAGGATTCGAATAGTTACCATCTTTGCCACGGGTGCAAAGGTCTCATCATAGTCAATACCATATTCTTGAGCATACCCCTTTGCCACCAACCTTGCCTTGTACTTGTTGATTGATCCATCTTGATTTGTCTTGATCTTGAAGATCCACTTACAACCAATTGCCTTCTTGTCCTTTGGAAGCTTTACCAACCTCCATGTGTTGCTTTTGATGAGTGCTTGATGCTCATGATCCATGGCTTGGATCCATTCCTTCTTTTGAATTGCTTCACCTACACAAGTTGGTTCATCAAAAGAGGTAAGAAAAGCAAAGTTAGAGTTGTCCACCACTTGCTTTCCTTTTTCATCATAGGTTAGCCTTGATGGCTTAGCCCTTTGCCTTTGAGTCTTCCTTGAAGTTTGCTTTGGAGTGGCATCTCCATCTTCATCCAAGACATCTTGCACATCATGATGATTAGTAGGCACATCAACATCAACATCAACAACATTGGAAACATTCTCTTCATGAAAGATGACATCCCTACTTATGACAACTTTCTTTGTAGAAGGAATGTACACTTTGTAAGCCTTGCTTACTTCACTATAGCCAACAAACACACCCTTCTTTGATGAAGGATCTTCTTTAGTTCTATCATCAAGTGTGATATTGACAAAACATGTACATCCAAAGATCCTACAATGCTTGACACTCGGCCTTCTACCATAAAGAACCTCATGAGGAGTTTTACCATCCAAGGAAGCACTTGTCCATCTATTACATAGATAGTTAGCACATGCTAAAGCTTCCCCCCAAAAAGACTTAGCAAGATTAGCATGTAGTCTCATTGCCTTGGCACATTCACAAAGGGTTCTATTCTTCCTCTCGGCCACTCCATTCTGTTGTGGAGTCCTAGGACTAGACATCTCCCTCTTAATCCCATGTGCTATACAAAAGTCTTTGAACCTATTTGAGGTGTATTCCCCTCCATTATCAGATCTTAAGCATTTGATCTTTGTATTGAATTGGTTTTCCATTTCATTCTTGAACTTGACAAATGCAGCAAACACTTCATCCTTACTTTTAAGAAGATAGATCCAAGTATACCTACTAAAGTCATCAATGAAAGTTGCATACATCTTTGCCCCAGCATTGCTAGTTGTACTAGAAGAATGAATATCAGAATGCACAAGTTGAAAAGCTTCTTTAGATCTAGAAGTAGATCTAGAATAAGCAAGTCTATGAGATTTGGACAAGGCACAATGTTCACAAACACTATTGTTTGCAACAAGACTTTTAGGGAGACCAAGAACAAGCTCTTTCTTTGCCATTACCTCCAAAGATTTGAAGTTGGGATGGCCCAACCTCTTGTGCCAAACTTCTTGGTTTGTCAATTGCTCCCTAGCCATACATCCTTCATGATTAGAGATCACACATGCATCAAGCTTGAAAAGTTTACCATGCCTCCTACCTTGAGCAATCAAGGATCCACATTTACTTATCAAACATGCATCTCCAATGAACTCCACATCAAGTCCTTTGTCAATCATTTGACTTACACTAAGCAAATTCTTAGTGATTGAAGGAATGTACAAAACATTTTCAAGATTTGCTTTCCTATTTGTTGAAAGGGAAATAGGAATAGTGCCTATGCCTTTGATGTCACATTGACCATCATTTGCAGTGTAGATGATGTTACCTTCTCCCTCATAAGACAATAAGGATGTAAAGTATTCGTTATGTCTTGTCATGTGAGATGAGGCTCCACTATCAATCCACCAAGGATCATTATCATCTATGTTGGCTAACAAACTTGAAGTCATAACAAGTGATTCACATGTGTTATGTTCTTCCTCATCTATTGTAAGATTTCCTTGCCTCTCTCCTTGCTCTCTTTTCTTCTTATAACATTCATTTGCAAAATGACCTTTTATCCCACAATAAAAGCACTTGAACTTTGACTTATTGTTCTTAGTAGAAGAGGAAGAGGAAGAGTGATCATCATGATCAAAGTTACCACCTTTGGACCATTTCCCTTTGCCTTTACCTTTGCCCTTGAATTTGCCTTTTGTGAAGAAAGCCTCTTCACCTCCACCTTGCAAGGATGCACCATCAAGCTTTGATTGCAACCTATGTTCTTCAGCCAATAAGATTTCTTGCAAGTCAACCACACTTGGCAAGACTCTTTGAATGGCAAAACTTTGCACAAGGTTAGCATGTTCATTTAGCAAACCATTCAACATAACTTGGACTATTTCACCATCTTTTATGTTCTCATCAATGCATGCTAAATCATCACTTAGGGACTTAACTCTCAAGATAAATGCATGAGCACTTTCACCCTCTCTTTGCCTACTAGAAAATATTTGTCTCCTTAGGGTCAATACCCTAGATGTGGACTTTGATTCAAAGAGCTTCTTTAAGGCATTCCATGCCTCACTTGCACTTTGACACTTTCCAACTTCCTTGAGAAGTTCATTTGTAACATTCATTTTAATGATATGAAGAGCCCTTTTGGCCTTCTTATCAAACCTTTGTTGCTCTTGAAGTGTGAGAGGTCTCTCTTCAATTTCTGCAACTATGTCCATGAGTTCATTCAACTCAAGTAAGGACTCCATCCTCACTTTCCAAGTAGAGTAGTTTGATGAACTCAACCTTTCACTAGACTCTAGCATGATCCCACCATTGGAAGCCATGATTCTAATGTTTCTTCAACTTTTAGGTTCTGTCCTAAAGCACTTAGCACTCACTTTTCTCTCAACAAATGATAGATAAAGAGATCTATGAAGATTTAGGACCCTAAAACACTTCTATCTTGAACCTAGATGGTTTCCAAGCATAGAAAGGAAGATTGAAACACATGCAACACTTTGCACACACTAAGAATGGATTACAAAATCAAACCAACCTGAACACACTCTTGCTTAAGCTCTCAAACTTTCCAGCAAGTGACCAAATCAAGTTATGGTGTGAAGAGTTACTTGCATTCTTAGAAAATACCCAAAACTAGGATGCCAAGATTACCTAGTAATGAACAAACTTGATCAACATATGATCAACACACTAAGATATTGATTCAACCTGTAAAACCACATGTAAACCACACTTCTAAAAGTTTATAAACTCCAGCAAGTGATAAATACAAGATTTAGAGGTGAATGAATGAGCACACTTAGTGAATCACAAGACTAGCTTCACTATCTTGTCAAATCTTGGTGTTTAGATGTAGATCTAAGATCACTTCACATGAGAATGTTCCTCAACCTGTTAAGAACCTGAAAACACACTTGCATAATGGTTAACACCTTCCAGCAAATGCTCCAATCAAATTACATAAGGAGAGTTACTTACATGCTCAACAAAGTACACCAAAATTTATGCCAAAATTGATGACAATCTTTACAATATGCTCTTCACAATGGAGCTTACAATATGTTCACCCAAAAAAGGGGATCTTTCATCCAAATGGGAGCTTTGCTCAGCCTTTAGGAGAATTACAACTCACTCAAAAGAGCATTTGTCATCCACTTAAGGAGAAGTTTCATCCACTTAAGGAGAGTGTTCATCCAAGAATGGAGAACAAAGCAATGCAAAATCATGCTAGAACTTGATCAAACATCCAAATATCACCAAAAATGGAATACTTACTGTAAATAGAAGCCAACCAGCTCTGATACCATGTGAAAAATACAGATCCTAAGTGGATCTAAACTCCAAGATCATTGGCTTGAATGCTTGCACTCCAAACTACATAAGCTAGGAATTGGCAACACATTCTATGCTACCTAGAATGCAAAGAACTTGATCAAAAAGCATTTATCACAAATGGAAACTTCCATAAACATCAAGTGCGGCCCAAAATAGCATTATACAGTCCATAATACATCAGCCTATCACTTTTGGAAAGCACCTAAGATCATACACAATAGCTTGAAGACAATACACACAACAATGCTCTCAATGGAGGAAGAAACAATGACAATGATCTATTGATCTCAATGAAGCATACAAAAGGTTTCTCCAACCTGTTCTCCACGACTTCCCTACTATTTATGGATGAGGAAGATGACTCTCTCTCCTCTCTCTAGAAGGTACTTGACCCTAGATATTCCCTATATAGGAAAAATAGCTAAAAATGGCTTATATGACCAAAATACATCAAAATGGTCTCATTTTGAAGGGTATGAAGTTTGACACTTCATCATACTGAAAAAATACAGTAAATAAAAACATTGTGGCCTGGTTCACACGTGTGAAACTCCAGAACCAAAACTATTTACAATTTTAGCCAATTTAGGCCTCAAACTAGCTAGGAAATGTTGACAATTTTCACAAATTTCACTTCTTGGTTCGAAGTTGGGACTTAAAAAGGAAGGACCTTGCCTTGGCCCTTAATCTAGGGTAAGATGCCCGAGAAAAATTTGAATCTGTCATTTGAAGTTGGACAATTGCCTTAAGCCTAGCTCACAAATTTTGATTAGCCCAAATGTGGTAGTTCCATTGTGAACTAGAATTCAATTTAGGGTAGTGTCTTCAGAATTAGAGATAGCCTTAAAAAAGCAAGGATGTAAAATAGGGACTTGAAAAAATTGTTGCCTTGGTATGGGCAATGCCAATGTGCTCCAAATTTTGGCTAGTAAGTGATTGATTGTAATAGTTCTATGATTAGAGGGATTATCCTTGTTCCCACTCCTAAAAAAACCACAATTATGTTATGAAAGACTTTGACAAATGCACGTTGAACCAAAAATAACCACTTTACCCATTTCAAATGATTCCACTTGAAGGCCTTCAATATCTTGGACTTCACTATTTGAAAGGTTGGATCACGCACACATGATGGTCATGATAGTTGGCATTTTAAATTTATTTTTTACCATTGATTATATTACATTTATAAGTAAGTAGATGATGTGAAAATCATAGGAGCCAAAGAGCTTTAGAATGTGTAGGGAGGGGCTTGTATTGGTAATGAAACCTTTGGATCATTTTTTGCCTTGTATGAAGTTTTAAGGTGAAAAATATCTCATATTGAGCTCCTAAATGTGACAAAGTGACTTATCAATTTGGGCTATATTTAAAAATATAAAAATAATCCCAACTTTTTTCAAATTTTGGAGTCATTTTAAAAAAAAAAACCATCTAGGTTCAATGGCATGTAAAGCCAAAACATATAGAAACAAGTTATAAGAAATTCAATTATTCTATCTTGTACTAGCATATAATCAATCAAGGATATGTAAGTTTAGCCATGTATGGTAATACAACCATGAAAAGGGATAGAAGGCCCATTTGAGTGGACCAGCCCACTGAAATGGGCCAAATACAACTGTAACAGTAAGGAAGAGACCTAGATGCTCAAAGAGAATTTAAAATGAGGGAGCCTGGGCATACCGTTTATTTGGATGCACACCGTGCATGGTGCACCATAATTGCACAACAACATGCATGGTATCAGCCCCAAGGTGCTTTGTAGGGTGATTGCAAGGTTCCATGCACAAATCAAGTTAAATTTCATAATTTGATGTTGAAGTATCATATGGACTACCAAATTACATTACTTTACTTTCCTATTTTCTTCCTCATGCACTACCATTTAAATTTGCCATACTTATTATTGACCTAATAACCCAACTGTTACGATTTGATTTTTGATTATGTGATTCAAGGTTGATGCTATATTTACAACAGATGCAAACAAAAACGAGAGAAGGCCTAAGAACTAGATAGACTTTGAGTCACTCTTAGGTGTAACAATAATCCTTGGGTTAAAAACCCCTTTAAAGAAATTGGGATTTGATCACAATCCAATTGGTTCGATAAAAGTGGAAAATTTTTGTCAAGGCTTTTAAGAATGGTCATACCCCATTATCAAATTTCAAAGAAGTGCTAAATTTGGATTAAATATTGAGTTTGGAGAGAGAAAGTAAAACCTCCAAATGAATCTCTCTTCAAAATGAACTTGTAATGCAGAGAGAGAAAATAAGCAATTAGTAAACAAAACATGTGCAAAAAATTTGGCTCTTTGATCCTAGTTGGTGTCTTCAGCATGCATTGCTCTCCAAAGACATAATACGAAGTACATTAAATTGAACATAAAGTGTCTACGTTCACAAGCAAGTAGATGATGGCCCTTGGCATATTCCTATTTTATATCATGTTTGAGTAGCATTAACTCTTGTGGCATGCTACACTGTCAGTGTAAAAGCTATGATAAATACTATTTCTGCAAACAAAGGTGAGAATGATCTGTGGAATGGTAGCTCGCTGATTATGAAGAATGTATGTTGTGCTTTATGATTAGGAATGGATGCTTACTACTTGCTGTGATTACCATTGTATAGCTGCAAAACTGTGATTGGATACTCTTGCAATCAAGTGCTGCCTCAAGGAGCAGTAGTGGGCATTCTTACAGGTATTTTATCAACCTCTGTTGGTCTATGGTTGGCGCTAGACAACAATCCAGATGTTGGCAATAATTATCATATTTTATGGTAAGAGTATAGTCACTGGCCAACGCTCTTTCTGTAGTGGATTTGGCTGCTGGCTAGCGCTAGTTTTTGGCAAGAATATTCATTTTGCTACTACAATTTAGCAGTGCCTTGCATGCAAGCAAAACTCCAGACATTTTTTAGTATGCAATGATAGTAGAAGATTCAAACCGAAAGTATTGTGTTAAGCATAGAGTACCTCTACCAACCTCATAGCCTTTACCAATAGTTAATCCCTCGTCTTCCCAAATATTATTAACTTAACATTCTACTTTTCAAGAGCATTCCATTCCTCACCATATCCACGATATACAGATTATCAACTTTTGTGCACACGTCTTCTCAAGAAGATACTAGCAAACCAAGCTTTCTTTATGCTACATTCTTTAGAAGCCATTATACTTGTTATCAGAGGCAGCTATCATCATAGTTTCTATCATCCTATCTGAGCAATCATCTGAAGCCATCAATCATAGCAAGTTATAGCCAATGGAGTATAGAAAGAGTAATCTTATCAACCACACATAAGCTACAACCATTGGTATCATCGGACCACATATGGAAGGACAACAGTCCATCGCACTTTTTTGGTTTAAACAACTGAAGATGGATAGTTCATAGGAGATGACTTCGACTATCATTCAGGTACGATGCTATATGGAACTTCACCAATAGCCTGACTCGTTACTATGAAAAATCTTATACATGCATGACAATACTACAAATGTTGCCTATAATGGTTACTAACTAATAAATCTAGGTAAGTCTGATCTTATATGCGTTAAAGTGGACATAGGCTTGTGGGTTTTTTTTTTTTTTTTTTTAAATTTGCATCCGAAGTCTGATTATTATAAGTATAGTCACGTACTCATACAAGGCTCAACCATGGTACACTTGAATGGCATGGAATTGCCCAACTTGTTCAGTGCTTGGACTCCCGGCGGAAAAGTGTTATGAGATATCCATGGGGGCTATTATAGCACGGAGGTGCTCTAGTACCTACGTTGTGGCCATAGTCAAGTCTCTGTCCATTTGTGTAATGAAAGATAGTTGCTTACATGTAAAGTGTATATGTGAACCTAATACATTCTTTTTGCTCTTGTACTGATTAGTATGACTTCTGCCCTGATAGGGCTTCGTTAAAGGGTGGAATGTATTGCTAAGTGATGAAGTAAATGATTGGGAAGATTAGACATACTTGTTATAAATGCAATTTAGCTGATAAAGCAGTGAATCTTGTTTCGGACATGGATAACAACTGATGCTTAGCTATGACACCTGTCTTCCTCATGCGACTAACTTGTACGGTTTTGTTGTGTGGGATGGTGGCAGGTTACAGCTGGGTGTCCTAAAACTTGCCTTGCTTTATGGTCCTCTATATTGTTAAACTTTACACAGTTGTATTTTTACCTGTTATGCTATAAATCGAAGGGTTCGAAGGGTTTGGTCTTGACTTGTCAAGAGGGACTATGTGTAATCTTGTTACTCTCTCTCTAGCATCTCTGATGCCACCCCGACTATCCTTTGGCCGGGATAGTACCAAACCTTTACCTTTACTTGTATTTTATGGCTAACAAGGTTTGTTGTATGGTTTCATGATGCAGTGACTCTTGGCTATGGAGAGCCCCTTCCTCCTCCTAGTCCTTTGGTTTAGACTATTATATGTTGCATGAAGAAAGCTGTTGAAGTTCACAAATTGAATACTGCTTATGATATGACTACTTGTAATGATGCTGGCCCGGATGATAAAATTCTTTGCCTTGT
The DNA here is from genome assembly GCA_029204225.1 of Diphasiastrum complanatum. Taxonomy (NCBI): domain Eukaryota; kingdom Viridiplantae; phylum Streptophyta; class Lycopodiopsida; order Lycopodiales; family Lycopodiaceae; genus Diphasiastrum; species Diphasiastrum complanatum. Next base: position 27,488,420 of record CM055095.1, read on the forward strand.
TGATTTGATGTGCATCATGGATTGGATCAAAATTTATACGGATTTTATTAAAAAGAAGGAAACCCTTAGCATGATTGAAAAACTTTATGTGGACCTCTCAAACTATGCTGAACGAATTGCTGTCGAAGAAAAGTTTTGTAATATGCATATTCGGAAAGTATTTGTCTGCCTGGAAAAAGAAAATGGTGACTCTTCTGTTGATACCCCTGTCCCTACCACTGCTCCTACTTCACCTCACCCTTTGATCTTTACCGAAGACCTTATGAAAATAGTGCTTCCCAGTTAGAGTCCTTCTCACAGGAAATCTGTGATGTGGGAAATCAATCTGCCTTTGAATTTTGTCAGGCCAATAGTTGCCAAGTAACATTGGTACCGAGTCATATCATTGAGTTTAAATATGCAAAGACTGCTTATAAACTTTGGAGCCTTCCATCTGTCAACTTCCTAGCACCTATCTCTTTTGAGCTTTGTATCGCTCTTGCTCTCATCTCACTGATATAGAAGTCCAAGCCTGCAAGCTTGCTGCTTTGCATAAGAATCCTTCTTTTGATACTCCTATTGCCTTTGATACTGTCATCAAGACGAGCAAATTTGAACCTGCAAGATGTCCTTCTGAGCAGACCTGGGCTAGAACTAGAGGCCACTTTGGTGACTAGCTTTAACATAATGAACCTACATCAAGCTAGAATCTGGAATTGGAAAAGACCTTTCTTTAAGTGCAGATGCGGTGATAAAATACAAAAACAAATCTTCTATTATATGGTTTGATCACTCTATCTGGTACATAATGAATAATCTTTCCATTTTCTTTCCTGGTGTGTCTCTTCAAAATCAGCGTAATGCCTTCTTCCTTTGGTTGCTTAAACCTACTAGAGAGGTTGTCAAGTCCCACCTTGTCTTTCTGTACATCCGACAATACATGATTGATGCTGCCATTGAACTTTCCATAAACCCTACTGCTAAGCTCCTCACACACCTTGGCGATGCTGAAAACATTCGAGAAATTGAACACCTTTTGAAAAAACCCAGCTCCTCCACCTTGCAAGATAAAACTTCTAGAATACTAGCAAGAAAACGGAATCCTTCAATCTAAACAATCCAAGCTCGGTCATTTCAGGTAGCGGCAATAATAGGAAGAGAAAGTACTTTCCGAACAAAGGCAAAGAAGGGCAAAGCAGTGGCGGTAAGGGGGATCTTCCTATCAGAAAGCTGAACTTTTACCGTGATTGATCCATGTGCAGAAGGACAGAAGAAATAATAATATTGGAGGTCAGTACTACTGGTAGACGATGAGTAGTGGTTAGAAGAGATAGAGGGAAGTTTTTTTTTCATTTACATTATTATAACAGATGCTTTGAGATGATTGATGTTAAACGACTATATGTTGAAACCTTACTTTAGATTTTTGGTTATATTGATGAGACTTTTGAGCATATTGTGTTTGGTTGGTCCTTCTTTCCACATTTGAAGCATGAATGGTATAAGCCCTTTCCAGTTTTTTGTGATTTCGATGTTGACAACATCCCACCTTATACTTGTGCTGACAATAAACGTTTTAAAGAGTTCATTTCTGAAATTTTTGAGCATGTTATTTCGATGGATACTAGAATTATTAATAGCAAATTTTAAAGAATAAACTGAACAAAGGACTTAATCACATCCCGTTGCGTAACTGGTCTCCAAACAACCATCTCTAGTAGATAATGACTAGCCATGAAAGACTATTACATTAGTTGCTCAATTTAGTCATACCCCTAGAGTGGTCTCCAAAGAGCCATTATCTAGTACTTAATGACTAGCCATTAAATACTAGTAGACTAGTTGCCCAATTTAGTAATAATCAAAGAGTTTTGATTCAATTTATGATACGTTTCAGGAGAACAACGCAGCGGGGAGAGAGAGAGAGAGAGAGAGATGTAAGTAACTACATTCTTTATTAACTTGATTATAGAGAGAACGGCGAACTGCGCATTACATAGAGATGATGATGAGGCGAGGTTCCGAGGGAACGCGTCTTTTCGGGACCCAAGTCTCTTTGTTGTTAACTAGTTATTATGTGTAGGTGTGAAAGCATACATTACTATCCTTAACACTCCCACTTAATGGAGTATTCACATCATTAATTATCACAGTAATAGTATCTAACATGATCTTGTACAGATCTTATTTACTTTAGCATTATTATACTCCCACTTCATGTGAAAGCTTTTGATTTTGATTTGATCCTGCTCCTCCTGTTTGGTCTATGCTTCTGAACTGCATTTTCATGTGGACTATGGTAGAAGGGGTCTCTTCTTTCACCTGCACATGTACTTTGCTTTAATTCAGCTTTCTAGAATCTTTCAAAGAGCTACCTTTGATCATTGTTGCTTTAATTCAGCTTTCTAGCATATTTCAAAGAGCTAGCTTTGATCATTGTTTTGTTGATAAGTTGCTTGTTTCAGCAACTTTCAGTTGATTGGTTGACTGCTGTTGATGCAATTCACTTTGTTTAATTGTTTCCTCAACAGATTTGCCATGAAAATGACAAACGCACCAGGGCTGCAATCAAACATTTTTATTTCACGTTGGTTTCTGTCAGGCACTGTTGAAATCATCCATACGAAAAAGCAAGGATAGTAGCATCATTGACACTGAGGAGGCGTCAGGCCCATAGAAGCAGATGTAGCAATTGTGAACCACAGACTCACTAGTGGAAGCGTAGTTTGCTAGATCGCTCAGGAGAAGGATCAATCGATGAGGAGCACCGTAGCTCTGATACCATGATACGTTTCAGGAGAACAACGCAGCAGAGGAGAGAGAGAGAGAGAGAGAGAGAGAGAGAGAGAGAGAGAGAGAGAGAGAGAGAGAGATGTAAGCAACTACATTCTTTATTAACTGATTATAGATTGAAGGGCGAACTGCCCATTACATAGAGACGATGAGGAGGCGACGTTCTGAGGGAACGCGTCCTTTCGGGACCCAAGTCTCTTTGTTGTTAACTAGTTATTATGTGTAGGTGTGAAAGCATACATTACTATCCTTAACAATTTAGTCATAATCAATGAGTTTTGATCAAGTTGAGTTGTGAATGAGTTACTTTTGGATTCCTTGACTACTCTTTTGTCATGATATCTACTTTAGTTCGTACCAATACGTCCCTGCAATTGTGCAGATCTAGAAACAATACGTAATATAAAATTTCTTTATTCATTTACATTTCTTGTAAGGCAGCTACTAGCAGTTTCATGATCTGTAGCTGAAGCATATGAAATAAAAACAGACAAGAAAATATCAGTCTTTTGGTTTGAATTCCTTTCAAAAAACAATAAGCAATTTCAATTTGGTTCTCATCAGAAAACCTTCTTCATTCTCACTAAGATGTTTGGGAAAGAGAATGATTAATAGGGAATGTGCAGCCTCGCCGATTCTTCAACCTGCAGCTCCTAAACCCAGAAAATCTATGAAGGGAATCATCGTGGGTCTTTCCTCTACCCTTTCGTTGATGCTTGTGCTGCATGAGGCTGACGATTCAGTTGCTTTTGATAGGTCCCGAAAACCTTGGACATTTTCTGACAAAACAGCATTATCTGTGGATGGAACAATCCTACCAAGCTTGTCATCATCATCTTTCTCAAGTCGGCTGTAGCATCTTGGGTCTAGAGTGCTTAATCCAGAAAACTGATTGTAGGTCTGTGAGCGAGTTGCGTGGTTTGTCTTTGGCAATAAGTCCGTAGCTGCCTGGCAAAGAGAGTTGCGATGATGCCAACTATGGGACGAAGTGGTTGTAGAGAAATTGAATTGGTTTTCTGAAACCGCCGAGGAGATATGAAGATTGGCCGAAGGAGAAGATGAGACGCCCAAGTGCATGTCCCTTTGAAATGCGTGCAACTGGGGCAAGAGATGTACATTTTCTGGTTGAACGGTAGCTTTCGGAGCTGCGATCAATAAACAAGATTTGGCCGCGCCCATTTCCTTGGTGTAACCCATGGACGCTTCTTCTCTACTTGACTGAAGTCGGCGAGATAAGAAGGATCTTGAGCTAATACGAGATCCTGACAAGGACATCAGATAGTAAGAAATATGTGTGTGTGTGTGTGTGTGTGTGAGAGAGAGAGAGAGAGAGAGAGAGAGAGAGAGAGAGATTCATACCTGTCACATGATCAGTACAGGAGGGTGTGTATCCGAAGCTCCTGGTTTGATTTGGACGGAAAGATGCTGCCCGTTTATTATGATCAGGATACAAGCTATTAATTCGCATGGCTTCATCTGCAAGAGAGACAAGGGTGGATCCTTCGGACATGCTAGGACTCTGATTGCCCACGACATATAAGCTCATCGACGCAGCAAAGTTTCTTCCTTTCTGATCAAAAGACTGCCTATTGTTTTCATTCTGTGCATGAAGTTTCCGTTTGTGGCTCCCCACTAGTCTCTTCTTCGTCTTTCTTGACATCACAACGTGCCAGTGATTTTTCACAGCATTGTCTGTCCTGCCAGGGAAGAGCCGGGCGATGAGAGCCCATTTATTCCCATGGATACGATGAGCTCGTAGAAGGCGCTGCTCTTCATCTTGTGAGAAAGGCTGTCTGTTGATCCTGGGATCTAGCTGATTGTACCAGCGCAATCTACAGCTTTTACCTGCAGATCATTGACAAAATCCTCGTGTCATCAACATTGATTTTTAGACTTTTTACAGCCCAGCAGCAAGCATCCTCTCACACTGCAAACTATGTGTCAGTCACAAATACAATTTATAGCTATACCTGATCTCCCTTTGAGTGTCTCCGATATAAGATTCCAGTTGTGAGGTCCATGCAGGGCCACTAGCTCTCTCAGCTTTTCATCTTCAGCTGGCGTCCAATGACCCCTGCCACACAGATTTGATTCAACCTCCTCTACCTCTTCTAATTCCTTCTCCTTGAACATGGTCTCTGCTTCATTCGCATCTTTACTGATGAAGCGGCCATGCTCTTCATCTATTGACATCTTTCGCTAATCCACCTTTCAAGACTACAACTATAAAACTTATGAGATCGACTGCCAAAGAATTTAATCAATAAATCGGTACTACTTAAAAGAACTATTACCACTCAGAGCCAGTAAAAGGGAAAGAAATCCAGCAGCCTTCTGATTGCAGCTTTTCATGGCTTATGTGCCATCGCTAATTATCCATTGTTACACGCCTTCTTGTCATATTTCCCACATGTACACCAAAAGCATCCTCCTAACTAATCATGCAATCAGCAATGGAGTCTAGAATATGGTAGTAAGGAACCCCAACAAAAGGTCAATCAATCAGCATGGAGTCTGGCCTCCTTAGGACTCTACAAGCCAAGCTAATTCCTACAGCACCATATTCTCGGAGGTTTCGCTGTAGAAAACCGATACACAGATCATGCAATGCTACCAAATACCAGATGAGAAGAAGGAACCAAACTCCAGAGGAAGAAAACAAGAGAAGACCATTGCGCGCGAGAGAGAGAGAGAGAGAGAGAGAGAGACGAAGTAGCCGCCACGAAGACAATGAAAAGGGACAGGCAGCGCCGACTGGCCACACGTGAGTGCGACAGTCGGCTCACCGGGAGGTGCTGGAGATTCCCTTAAGCATGGGAGTGAAGATTCCTGTCGGCTTGCAACCGAAAAAACTACTCTTCTCGTCTGTGCACTTCCTATGGACACAAATTTAGAAGCAAAGCTACTAGTAACAATGCAAATTTATGATCTTAAAATTTGGCCAATGTTTTAGATGATCATTTTTCGGAGCATTGTAGGACAATTCTTTTATTTGTAGCTTTGTCGCAATATTGCTAAAATATCTCGACGATTAGCTAGACGCAGATATGTCTTAATGTATGGGCTAAGTAGTTTGAGCACAACCATGCATTTTCTTTTCTTATTTTTTTATTATTCTAGATTTCGATGAGTTTTTTTTGTCATTTTCCAATAATTTGAATGCTTTTTTCAGTGTGAGCGTACACACATGCACGACAAACAAACTTATCCTAATCTTTCAAATCACCTTACTTTGTTTGGTTGACATGGCAATCACAAACTTTGGTGCATGAACGACATTATGCTTGACGAGCCTTACATTCGAGCTTTGTATAAATGGCAAGTATACAAAAGAAAGTCAATATAAAATATGGTGACTTGGGACAAGCACACAATCGACACTTTTCAAACTGAGGTTGGTAAGTGTTACTGGACCACATTGCAAATTGATTGACCCATTTGAACGTCTATCATATTAATGGCCCATTTTCCTTGAATTGCCTTGGCAATTCAACTTGTCAAGCAAATGTCCCTAGATACAAATAGAAACAAAATTGAGTTGACCTTGTGTGGCAAAAGTCCCTTGCCACATGGTGGCAACTTAAACTAATTTATCAAGAGGCACCTCAATTTTAAACCAACCTGAAAATTAGAAAAAGACAATTATCATTCAAAGGTGGCCTTTGAAAGAACTGATGATAGAAACAACAATTATAGCTTCTCCCTACATTGAAGTGAATAAAGACTCAACTGTAGGGGGGAACAAAGTGATGATGAATGCCAAAGTAGCCTACAATCAACTACTCTAGAGTCATATGACATCTCAAGCATCAAGCAATTTAGGTATGGGAGGGAGTCTTTCTAGAGATCTTCATCGACATTAAGAGTCATACAAGAAGTTACGACAAGCTTGTTAGAGCAAGATGAAGCTTCAAAAATTACTTGATCATGAATTATTAAGCACACCAGTTTATTTGTTTAGCAAAACATTCGTACGTAAACAGTTTTCATTGCAAAGCCTTTTGGATAAAAACTAGTAGGATAAGTGGTGCAGAAGGACGAGTGGGTGAAAATAAGAAAGGAACAAAAATCATTGCCCTTGGAAAAGGTGATGTTTTATGTTGTAGTTGTGATCAACGGCTAATTTATTGAAATTGTTAATGAGGCTAATGCTAACTTTGTTATTCATCAACCAATAGAGAGTAATTTCGTTGTGCCATTAGATGGAATCACTAAGTTACTAGAAACCGCTAATAGCAAGTCTCCATTTGCGACCTTAATAAGTTCATCAATGCCTTCCTAGGAGTAGCCACAGGGAGAACCATCCCCCCCAAAAAAAGAAGAGGTAGTGATTTCAAGAGCTTACGAAGAAGCAATTTAGAGTAGGGATAAACCTTCCATTAACAAAGGAATAGCATAAGAGACGGATGATGGTGGAGTATTGCATTGTAGATCTTATAGAGAGCAAGTTGCGCCCGACAAGGTATGCTTAATTTGGATTGTAGCATAGTTTTTTTATGAGCTAGCAACACTACTCTTAAAAATAACTCAACACATAGCCAGATACTTAAGGTAGAAGAATGAGAATAAAGGTGACCTATAAAGTGATTATTGAAAGCATTTAGGATGTTCGAAAAAAGTGAGGGTGTTAGCTTATTTCTTTGGTAGAGTTCCATAGTGAAGTGGATAGAAATCAATTTTTCCATGGTTATCTTTATAAGATGCACCTTTATCCTCTTAAAATTATGTCTAAACTTTTTTTGGTATTTATCTATTGTTAGAGAGAATGTGAAAGAGGAAGCTTTCCATCCCTTACACTTTCAAGTGGAAATTCATGCGTGTGTTTGAGTATAATGATTCGTACATTGTAGATAATATAGAATATCACAAGATTCAATATTCACTATACCAAATGTATCCAAGCCCGTTGATTAAATGAACATCAAATATAATTGATAATGACTTGCATAGATCACATAACCATTTAATTTATGGAAATGGAGTAAAAATCATCCATTACAGGAGTTCTCAAACTTAGAAGGGCCGTTTGTTACGAGTTTTTTTTTTTTCCTCACTTTTTATGTCCATGTGGCTCAATCAGTTCTTGACATAGTGGCTTCTATGTAACATAACTCGCATGACCCGGAAAACACAATTCATGTTTGGGCAAATTTGAATTTCCGGTCCGGTAGATTGGAAGCGTACTATTGGCTGACATGTATGACGACTGGTTGACTAAACTGCTTGGGTTAACCTCAAGTTAAAATAAAATTGGGACTCACAAATAGATTTGGCGCCTATTATGCTCTGGACTCTCATATTGACAAGTTCAAACGTGAGACTCTTCAAGCTATGGCGATGAGAAGGAGACCGAGATCCTTGATATGTTCCACAATTTTTCATAATTAGAGGGAAGACGATGGCACATGGATTGCCCGTGAATATCATAAGGCTTCTTGGGTACTAATGCATCCGTCGGCGAGAGGGGCATTTCGCCAAAAAAAAAGGCCAAGTATACATATAGGTCTTATTGGAAAGGGCGGATTATTGATTTCAAAGTTTCTCCAGGAGGACAAACCATTTCAAAGGGGCTTATTCAACATGTTTATATGCATTCAGAACTTAATGTGGAGGCTATAAATCCACATGATTTTCGAAAATGTAATTGTATCATTTTTAAAACACAATCGTATTTATGAATGAGAGCTTATTATGATTTTGTATTGCAGATCTATATCCTTCAAATATACATGAATGGGAACCTATGGCGTCTCTTTCAGGTATTATAGATGTCATTCATTCAGAAATTGGCAAATTGCAATACCGAGGATGAAGGCAAAAGAACTTGCAGATTCTAGAATATTTTTTTATGATGCTATGTATATTCCAGACACAAATAGAGGAATGGGAAAACTAGAGTGTATAGAGTCTACCTAATTTTCAAGATAACGTGTGGTGGATTGCAGTCAACGACAATATAATAAAATGTTTTCGTTTCAAGCTATATAATGATGTACAAAAGTCACTCAAAATTAGTACTAGATCAAGAAATGTGCACTTAAGCTGGTTTATTCCAATGTCATTGTTTGTCAGCTCTTTTTCAAACACTGAGGTGCATCGAACTCCCACATTGTTTGTTTACCATGGCAGGCCTGGTGGGCTTGGTCTGCTTTCTCCTTCTTCGTTGAGGAATAGGCCCTCTCTCTGTAGGTGGTGGCCTAGAGGTGAAGCCACTCTTAAAAACCTGATTGTATGTACTCCTCAGCCTCATGAAAAGATGCATGTCCTGAGGCATGAGGGTACCTCTCTTGGAGGCTTCCAGGGCTGTTATGTTCCAGCGAACATTACGTGAGAGTGACCTTGTCACTATTCTCACAGACTTGTAGAAAGAAGCATGGGGAATCAGGAGATTAGTTGTCCTCTATAGTATCCTGATATCCCTTAGCCATGGTTTTTTCAGCCGTTCTACTCTCCTACAAGTGCCCACTGCCCTTACTACAAGAGGACGAGGAGGTGGGGCAAATGTGGAAAGACATGCTGTCTACTTGGTACGGGCCATTTCAAGCTAAGGTATCGCTATGACATGCCAAACAGAAAGAACAATGGATATCAAAGAGGGTAGACGCGTGATCGCGATATAGGATGTGGCATATTGCTACGACGCGTGAAGAGGGAAGTTGTATGGGTATCTGACTGAATGGGCACGTGGTAGCAATATGCGGATAGCGAGGAGCGCTAGGGAACCAAAAAATACGAGGAGCGCTAGGGAACCAAGAAATCCGAAACCAAAAAAAGAGTCAAAAATGTTCTTTTATACCTGCTGAACGTCGTAATCATGGTCACATGTGTGATGTGACACTTCCATTTCCCGCACGTGTGGTGACACGTGTCATCATATGGACCACTCACATGTCAGGACATCACTGGTTCGTACAATCATACGGCTGGCTTGCACGTGCGAGGACACATGTCAAAATCTGGAATACACACGTGTCATGCAATGATTTGGTCATCGTTTTCCACACGTGTGGCAATTTTGACCGCACGTTTCTAAAACGCGTGTACGGTTTAGATCCTCTGAATTAAAGTATATATAAGAGGGTTGTTTTTGGAATTCAGTTTTGCATATCGAGTCCAGCAAACCTACCTGCTCCAAAATCAAAACATACTATATCGATACCACGTGCCCAACAGACGTTTCTAGAGTAGCACTGCTCTCCTGGCATGTAGTTCCGATATCCGAAATTCTGTACAGTGTATATCGCCATCACGCGTCGATGAATACACCCTTTAGGTCCTCATGCTAATCGGTGCCTCATATCGATATGGCCTCCTCGTCTACTAGTTCGATCTAAGCGCTTAGTTATTTCCTTGTTGATGCTGGGATTAGCGATAGACAGGCCCATTTTTTGTCCTATTTCGATTTTCAGTTTGACATAGAGAGATTTGTCATTGAGCACTGGGAAGTTTTTTCCAAACTGTACAAGAATTTTTATGAGTGCTTGCAACAGGGTACCCTTTTGATGGATGACCTAAGATTTGTGAATTTCATAGATTTGACTCATGCTCAGCCTAGTGCCAAGCAAAGGCATGATTGTGTAGAAGAGGCCAGACAAGCACAACAATATGATCCTGCCAAGGCTAGTTCTTTGTCTATCTCTCCCTTATCTACCATGAGCGAGATTGACCACATCAGAACCCTGATGGACCTCCATGTGTACCATATGGACGATATTACATTCTTGTCTGTTAGAGATATCGGAGACGTAATGGATATCAGAGAAGATGAGATATTATCTCTTATGTCAAGGATGATTTTTGAATTTAATGATTTTATTGACTTTGATGATGACGACCTCATAGATGGCATCGACTATGAGGACCAAGAAGAATGGGCAAGTGGCACAGATGCCCTTCAACGGATGCTATCTGAGAGCAGGGCATATGAGTCTAATATGCAGAGTAAGGATGAGTTTTTGGCTTTTCAGAAAAAGTATCTGCCACCTCCCATATATACTATTCCAGCTGACCAGCAATCGACCATTATTGCTGGTCACAATTTAGAAGCTGCTGGCGTGATATGACAACACAACAAAAATTGTCCTTAGAGACAATGCAAAAAAATGATTGTCCTCTTTTCCATTTAATGTATGTAAAATTTGAGAATTTTTTATTACACACATTTGATCTTTATTGAATTCCATCAATCTAGTTTTGGCTTATAAATTTACATGCTTTTTTGAATCTTTGATATTCAGTTGATCTTGTTGTGTATCGAACTTGAGCTCGTCTATAAAACCATTGGAATAGCTGAATGATGTTACTATTTTTTGAGGATGTTCCACCATGTTTGTGTATTTCGATGAAATGATGCTCTTGCCTGCCAATGTGATTTCTCCATTCCTTGTGAGGACCATATACTCAAACTGCCATACTTTTTTGCAAAAAATGATGCATGATGCCTTAGTATGTGCTCAATATCAAAGATTTATGCATTGGTTGGAATCTATCAAGCAAGTTATACTAAAATTATAAAATTGTAAGAAGTCGTTGAAATGTATCTTACCATGTAGTGGGTGATGTGATCTGAGCCCCAAGCCACCCGAACTGCATCTACAAATTCTATTGCTGTTTTCTCCAATAGGAGTGCATCTGCATATGAAATTGTCTTTTCTAAGCACTTCAACCATATTATCAAGCTTTTTCCAAACTTCAACCTTCTTTGCCCTTGTTGTTCCTTTATCTTCAAAGTCTTGTGTTGCAGAAATACCATCTTTCCAAACCGAGTATTGGATCTTAGACGACTCTTTAGAATGATTTGATAAAAATCGATGAACTTTGACTCCTCCTATGCTAAGTATACTTGGTACGTTTCCTATTTTTTCCAAAAGCTTTTCATTTTTTTGTATTTTAACATGTCCTTTATGAAGGCCCGCTTTTGCCACAACACTTCCTCTAATCGAGCAATTGCTTGTTTTGATGCTGACTCTGGCTTAGTATTCCATGCAAACAAAAAATGAAGGCATATCAATTTCTCTATGATCCTCACCTCTCCATGAAGTGTGCAAATATGCACATTTTGTAAGAAAATTGGTAGTACTGGTTTCCAGTTGGGATCTTCAATATCTCTTGAAACTCTTGTGCTCCTTGAAATGCCATTTGGTGATTTCATACAATATAGACATGGATGTTTTGAATTTGCTCCATGAGATACATTGAACATACATTTCAACGCCATTCCACAAAAAATTTACCTCTTTCAGGAACACTAAGTACTTTGCCATTCATATGATCCTTTATGATATCTGGATAACTTTTTCTACTAAAAATCCAAGAAAGAACATCGTGATCCTCTTTGATAACCTATCCAACATATGGAATCACAAGTTTTTATATATTCAAAACAATTACCAAAAGAAATTGCACATGAATAACAGCCATATTTTACCTGAAAACATCCTAGCCACCATATGTTGTTTTCTGATTGCACACTGAAGTTGAGATCCCTTGAGTTTGTTACATTGCTCAATATTCCATTCATGAGAGTAATACTTACTCTTTCCAACTTTTGTCCTTTTATAACTTCCGATTCATCTAGCTTGACCACCAGAATAAGTTTGCTCATACTAACACTTGTAATATTATAGAATTTCACCATAAATCTCAATAAATGATTCAAATCCACAAATAATTGCTGGTAGAATCATATGACAAATTGCCAGACTTTGAATTGTATATCTCATTGATGTGAAAAGGGATTCCAATGACGTTTTGCATACTCTTATCCAATACATCTCTCTCCGATCTTATCTGAAAAGGGCGAGGAATGGAAAATTTTCTTACATGCAATGTCCAAAAGCCTCTTTAATAATTTTAAATATACTGGCATATGCCTCCGGCCTGCTAATACTTGAGAAATCACATCGATCAATTACCTTACCAACCTCGTTCATCAAAGCCTCAGACCTTGGACTTGATTCGAGAATATCGATTATTGTCCAATAAAGACTTTGTGGACTTAATTGTCAATACCGAACTCAATGATTTTCCGATCATGTCATTGTCCTTCAGATCCTCATTTGCAACCAATGTTGATTTGCAAATGATTATGAAAATCAAGAAACCCAAATAGGCCACATAATAAATGTCATGCTACTTCACAAAACAAAAATAAAATGATTCGAATTAAATCCTTACTTGAATGCTTGAATCCTTTTTCTCCGTTGGCCTCCATTTAGCAAAAGCTCATCAATGTCCTTCAGAATTCTTTTTCGGTTGTTTCTTTTTTATTTCTTATCTAGCATGCGAGTTTTTTCTTTTAACTGGTCATTTGATATACGTAATGTCTGAACAACTTGTCGGAATTGATCATTACTTGCATTCAAATTTAACATAATATTATGTAAATGTGCATTATCTTCTTTTGTTTGTAATAATGCGGTCTCTTTTTCTCTATAGTACTTCAAATATAATTGATAATGACTTGCATAGATGACATAGCCATTTAATTTATGGAAATGGAGTAAAAATCATAAATATTGAAATTAACTCAATCTTTCCAATAGAGCTTTCTTTAGTCTTTACTTTGCACAAAGAAAGGGCTTTAAGAGATGATTAGATCCTACTCTTATTTATCTATTCATGAGGCAAGTGATAACTAGATACACTTGCCCCTCCATAATAAAACCTAGATTTGGCTTACTCTCCACGTAATTATAATTGTGGCCCATGGCCTCTCATGTGTTGGCCAATTGAAAATGGCACTTGTGTGAAAATTTGCCTACATTGGCAAATCTAGCCATGTAGAATATTGTACATTTTGTCGATATTGTTTGTTGGTTACTTGAATGGCCAAAGTGCCACTTGTACATACACACCTAAAGTAGGTTACCACAAGTCAAGAGGAGTGGTTGTGTCCATTTGGTAGTGATTCCTACTTTGTAGGATCTAGATCATGATTTATGATGAGATTTGTACTACCATGCACCTACCAAGCATGACTCTTGGATCTAGGCTAGGGTTTTCACATTAGGGCAAGAAAGTGGAGTCTACTTCCTTATTACATGCTGGATTTTCACCTAACTTAGCAAAGGAAGTGTGTTTTACTATGTATTCCCATTCTCCATAGTGAGAAGATAGAAACTTTTTGGAGCCTCAAGGAGAAACTCGAGTTTCCTCTCATTGTATGGTGATTACTCTTGATTTCCAATGAAACCCAGCTTTGGCACTTTGTAAACACTGTCTACAGGTCGTACTACAGCCTTATTTCCACATGTGTGGAGTTGGATTACACTAATTGATCAATGTCTTGATTGTCTCTACTTGTTTCCTATCAAGCTGCTAAACTAGATCTTGTTTTTTGATGACTAGTTTCTAATAGATTGTTTAACAAGCATACAATCACCTTGTGGATCATTCAAAGATCCATTTATGGTCCTTAGTACTGTACTTTTCACAACTTGGCCCCTAGAGATGCATGTGACGAGTAAATAAAGTTTCAATAAAGTTGGAAAAATAGAAAATTCAAAGAAAATGTATGGGCTACTATAGAATCATAGTTTGTGATAGATGTATGAGAATTTTTTAGTATGACTATGAATGAAGAATGAATCTCAGTGACAAGTTAAATAATATACTATAATGGGATAGGTCACGCATCAAATCATAGAGCTACAGACTGGTGCAATTGCATTTTGACTATGGTGGATATAAGTGCAAGCTCTCTTGTGTCCATCCGATACAAAGGATATGGAGTAATTTTTAACATGGTTGACCAACTCTCTGGTGTTTGAGATTATAGTTACGCCTCGATTGAATTCCAATTCAAGGGTAGTTTTGTGATTAGTAACCTTGAGAGGACCCATGACCTCACAAATTAGTGACATGTGGAGTGGTGCATGATATTTGACAGTTGTATGCATGGAAGGAGAATCAATAGTAGCTTTTCCCTATATAGAAATAGCCTTGGGCAAGCATGTCATCATGCACATACCCCTGGAGGCTATAAGAAAGGTGGAGGTCTATGTTGCTATTCCACTAAGTATGGTATGAAATTGTAACTCTTGGCTACTTTGTGTCTTTGTGGAGGAACCTATTTCCAAGCATGAAATTTATGAAGTCCTTCTTGCTTGTGGCTGAGTAGCTCACGAATAATTCAAGTTTTGATGCTTGTAAGGATTCATCTTACAATTTATTATCCTATTGAAAGAAACGCTATATTAGCTAATTGATGTTGTTCGGTTGTGGTCTAAGTTAAAAACAAGTAATGTTAAGTGGAAATTCATCATTTTTGTTTTGAAACGATGCTTAAGACATAGGAGGACATTTTTACATTGGTAATAATTCTGAATCACTGATGAGAGAATGATTGATGGTACAAAGCAAAATAGAAAGTGTGCCCTCATATTGTTTCCTTGCATTGTTTATACTCACATGTGTGGGCCATAATGTTTGTGTTGACATGGTAGGCAAATAGTTATTGTCTAGTCCCTCATGTAAGCAATTTATGACACACAAAATGGTCGAGTATTGAGCATGTATTAATTCTCCGAAGTTATCACAATTTTGAGCATAAGTTTTGGAATTTTTTTTCGTAAGAATACTAATACATGCATAGTGTATCCATTCTCTAAATTGTTAGTCAAAGACTATAAACTTTTTGGTCTACAATAGGCTAATACCCCAACCAAAGCTTTAGAAACTCTAAATAGCTTGTTTGAGACTACAAAATCTCTTTAGTTTCTTTTCAAACAAGTAAATTTCTCATTATGATAATTATGTATGACTTTGAGTCTATTCATAATTATTTTACTAGAACAAAGAATTTTTGGCTCTTGGTGTGCAAAGTACTAGTTCTAGAGAGCTTGTAAAGAATTATATTACAAGGCTTTATAAATGAGAGTTAATGATGGGTTGTCATTAGCATACCTTTTGGTCGGAAGGAAGCTATAACTTTTAATAGGCTCTCTAGACTTATACTTCAAGAAGAAGTTGAGAGGGAGAATTACGTAAAACTTTATTCAAGATACAATGGAAACTCTATTAATTGATTCCAAGCATGCAAATTTATAATGCTAGAAAAATGAAATTGAACAATGTTGGAAACACTACTACAAAAAATGTGTATAGCGACGAAAGTTTGTGACATTTATTTGTAAAAAAGTAAATGTCATGTAGCGATTGTAATAGCGACACATAATTTTTTTTCCATGGTTGCAAAAATAACATTGCTTTGCGATAGTTAATCGTCGTTGTGCAACTCTATGTAACCAACGCTCTGAGATCTAGCAATGTTCAAGCGACGTTTGTCTGACATCTAGCAACATTTGGTTTTTAACGTCACCGCAGAACACTACGTAAATCTATCTGAAAAATAACCCGAGAGATCAATTTTTGGAAAGCGATGTTTTTTAAACGATTATTAATTGTTGTCATATGACGAAAAAATTGAGTGACATTTCAGCGACAATTAACCGTCTGCACAAATTAAACGTCGCCAGAGGCAATGCTATTATAAATTTGCAGATTGTAAATCCCGGGAGATGTTTTTTTGGAAAGCAACAGTTTAGTGACGTTTATTTAACGTCGTTGGGCACTATAATGTGGCCAAGCGGCATTATAATTATCGGTTTGACTTGCTCATAGAATAAGTGCCAGATCGTGATGGAGCATAATATACACACGAGAAAAGATGAATACTGAACCTTTTCCAAGACATGAATGTTGTCCAATCATTTCTTGGAAAGGTTATGCACTGCAAATTTCATTTTTGTTGCAATTGCCTTCCTCTGTTGGGAGATCTAACGAGCTGAATTGTACAAGGTCAACATAGTACTCATCATTGTCCATGAATCTAAGTATTGGCATAAAATATTGTCCATAAATCTAAGTATTGGCATAAAATCCTTCATAAACGTCGCTACAACCGTCACTATGGCTCATTATTCATCACTATTGCTCAGAAACCGTTTCTATTTTTATTAAGTCATTTGAACATTGCCGGGTGACATTTACAGCGTCACATATCTCTTGGTGAGGTGATAGTCGATTTGAAATTCTTTTGCCATGACTATTAGCATTTTGGCAACTCATTTTCTCTCATTTCTTTTTCATTGCTATTGCTCTCATAGTGATCTTGCTTGCTAGTAGTGATACATATCTTTTTTATTTCCTTCTAGTGATCTAATTAGTTGTTGATATCTTGTTGCTTTCTAATATAGTTGCAATTTATAGTTTCTTTTTGAATTGTGGCGCACTTCTGAGGGTGCCCACCTCTAGGCCCAACGACGACCGTAGCTCCGACGGTGGCCGTGGAGGTGTCACCTCTGGTAGTGACCAAGAAGAGGCACTTTGTCTCATGAGAGCCTTGAACCCTTCTGCTCATCAATATCTCTACGAGTTATAGGCGATGCGTGAGGACATGGCAATGGCTCGCCTATGCCTATCGACAAGTCCAGCACATGCCCATATGACGATCATGCTGATGGATCTTTGAATATGACTGATAATAATGGATATATGTTCATGAGACGAACTCGTGAATTGACCAACATCCAAAGAAACATCTTCATCACCACCAAAAATGTTAGATTGATCAACATCAACAACATCAAGCTTATCCACATTCTCCTCTTCAAAGACAACATCCTTAGAAATGTGTACTTTCTTTTACTTAGGAATGTAGATCCTATAAGCTTTCCTTACTTCACTATAGCCAACAAAGATTCCCTTCAAGAATCCAAAAGATGAGTTGACATAGCAAGAACTACCAAAGATCTTTAAGTGCTCCAATCTTGGCTTATTACCCAAAAGGACCTGAGATGAACTCTTACCATTCAAGTCTTCATTTGAGTACAAACAAAGTTAGCACACATCAAAGCTTCACCCCAAAATGACTTAGGAAAATTTGCATTCACCCTCATAGATTTATCTTTTTCAAAAAGATTGATTTTCCTCTCTTCCACACCATGTAGAACCTTTGAGTCTGAAAGCCCCCTCTTGATCCCATGTGCCAAACCTCTTTGAACTTTGTTGATAGGTCTTCATTTGCCAGCTTTAAGCACTTGATCTTCATGTTGAATTGACTCTCCACACTAATTCTTGAACTTGAGAAAAACATCAAGGACTTCTTTCCTACTCTTTAGAAGATAGATCCAACAATATCTAATAAAGTCATCAATGCAAGTCACAAACATCTTTGCTCCTCCATTACTCAAAGCACTAGTACAATGCACATCCAAATGTACTAAGTGAAAAGATATCTTTGATCTTGAGCTAGATCTAGAATAAGACAACCTATGTGACTTGGACACTGAACAAGGATCACCAACTTGCTTCTTTGCCTTCAAACCACCATGGTTAAAAACAACATAGCAATCAAGTTTGTAGAGCTCACGTTGTCTCTTGCCTTGGGAAATCAAGACTTCATTCCTTTTGATCAAACAAGAATCACCAACAAATTCCACTTTGATGTTGAATTTCACACATGTGGGAGTGCCCAAAAGTGTAATTATGATATCTTAAGACTTGGTGATTGCACAAAGATCAACAAGGATAGATTGAAATCCAAGAGCTATCTAAAACAACTAAGGCAAGAGCACTATGTATCATGAATATATCAAACATCAAAGTACATTCACACATGTGGAGACTTGTGGATGAAAAAAATAAGTGTGGAAAAGCCTTTCTCTCAGGTAGAAAGAGAATACAAGTACCAAAACTTGAGTAGAGAAAGAAAGCCAAAAAAGCTCTAAATGTAGGAGATCTCACTAACTCCAAAAAACTTACATAGAATTGATCTATCACTCATATCAGTAGCAAATTGAGGTGAAGAGGCGTGAAACATGATTGGACCCCTTCTTTTTCTCCTCTAAATGTGATTGGCTTAGTGACATAATGACCCTCAAACATGATTGGACCAATTTCATGGACCTCTAACTTGTGATTGGTCACATGATTTCAATACAGCACATAGGAAGTGTCACTAGCACCCTACCATCATGACCTGTGTCAAGTGCCTAACTTACTTTTGGATTTGGCCTAATCAACATGTGGCATGTGTACTTGCTCGGGTTACCTCTAATGCCAAAATTGGCCTAATCACCTACTAACATGTGCAATGGCACAAAAAAGTCAATACAACCCATAACTCAAGATAGACAACTTTTCCTATTTTACATTTAAGCCCTTTGTCACCCATTCGACACACACTAAGAACATTCTTAGTAATGGAAGGTATGAACAAAACATTCTTCAAAGCTTACATTCCTATTTATAAATGAGAGAAAAATGGGAATAGTACCAATGCCCTTGATAGCAACTTTACCACCATTGGCCATGTCGATGACCTTCTTCTCTCCATCATAAGGCACCAAAGAAGTGAAGTACTCTTTTTGACATGTCATATGAAAGCTTGCTCCACTATCAATCCACCATGGATCAATATCTCCATCATTGGTTAGCAAAAAAGAAGACAAAAAAAAAAGAATCACTTCAATTTTTCTCATCAACACCATCCTCATCAAAAGCGAAATTGTCTTGCTTCTCACCTTGATCTCCTTTCTTATTGAAGCAATCACAAGCAAAATGTCCTTTTGACTACACAATAGAAACATTTCAACTTTGACTTGTCCTTTTTACCCTCAAAAGAAGATGAGTCACCTTGATCTTGTCCTTTAGACTCTTGATAAGGAGAAAAGGGTTCTCAAGAAATCTTTGCAGCTTAAATCTGGTGATCAGATTTGTTTTGACCATATTTTAATAATTGTGTTCATGAATGGTTTTATTAGAAAACCAATCTAGAGCTTCAATTTTTCTCAAAGTGTAGTTCCTTCATAAATTCCACATGCCTCTTAATATGTCTTGAGAAATTTGGAAAGATCTATAGATTTGTCAGATTTTAGCATCTCCAATTGAGATGTTCTTATGATGGCTTGGAGAGGTATATCAATATCATGATCCATCTTATCAAGATTCATTTCAATAAGATTTTGGGGTTATCGTCTTTTAGATCTACTTGGATTGGATTTGGCCATGCTTCACCTTATTCAATCTCATCCACTATATGGTTAGATGTGATTTGCAATTCTATGTACAATTGATCTTATTGTATTTAATGGTAGAAACCTTGTGAATAGATGCTTTTGAAAATGATGATTTATTATCCTTATTTTATTCATTTGGAGTCTTCTTCTTTTTTTCACCACCTTTCACTGATTGTGTAAGAATATTTGTCGAGCTCTCTGATAGTAGATTTCAATGTTCTTTATCAATAGGACTTTTGGTGAGGCTTCTTATTAGCAAAGGTTATGAATTTTGATGTCGGCAAGAGTTTTAAGATACAAAGAAGGCTTTGGATAGGAATATTATTTCATAAAGGTCTTTTTTATTATTATAAACCCTTACAGACTTGGTAGCTTACTATTCTTAATGACCTATTTTCCATCATGTAGTTATGATGTGGCTCCCTAGCTAGATTATTAAAAAGCATGACATGATAACTCAAATGAAGGGAGCAGTACATCACATTGTATAATGCCAAAACATATGTTACAATAGATGAGAATGAAGGATATGATAATGAATGTTGGATCCACATCATATGCATTCACTCAGGCTTCAACCTCATCATCTTCATCCACCTCAACCTCAACACTTGACACACTTTGATCAAAAGACAAAAGTCAAAATACTATCGCTTAGCAAAAATATCCATGAAGGGACAACGTATGGTGTCCACATTGTTCTCAAAATCCAATAGCTAATGAGTGTTCAATTTTGAAACAAAATTTGAGACTAGTAATGAGATATTGCCATTTGTGCAATGCAACTTTTCATGATAATATTGCATATTGCCCTTATATCCAAGAATTATATACTAAATGAGAAACAAATTTCAAACCTCTTAATACTATCACCACAGAGCACCTAATGCAGATCAAAGGCCTGGACAAACCTCTCAGTTATAAAGGATGATATTACCAATACCACCAAGGCCAAATAACTCTGAAGCAACACAATGAATCTTATGACAATGGAGTCATAGCTATTTCCTCAAAAGGAAGTAGAACAATGGTTTAAACCAAAAAAACCTTACATTGATCCAATCATTAATGAATATTCTACCACCTATGGTGGTAACCACAAAGAAAAGGAAGAAGGCCATCATTGGGCTGCTGTTGTAAAGCTACCTTTACAAGCTTTACTTCCGGCGCCATCGGCGCCAGCTATGTCCCCGGCGCCAGCAGCGCCCCTGCTGCTTCCGGCGCCGCTCCTGGCGCCACTGTGACCAGAATCCAGCCGGCGCCAAGTTCTTATGGCTGAAAATCTTTGATCGGTTCTAGCGGAGTCCAGAGAGCTCAGATCGATGTGCAATCACCTCACACGATCTAGGCATGATTAAAGGAAGCCTGGGGATCAATAAAATCTAGAGAGAGAAAATGACTTTCTAGAAAGAGAAAATCCTAGAGAGAGAAAAACGTGCTTTACCAGCTTGGGTAGAGTGCTTGGTATGAGGGGGGTGCCGAATCACACCAATACTATAGGGGAGTGCGGGTTGTGACTCAGGACGAGCTCCAACCACGTCTCAACCTCCCTTGCTGGAATGTTGTCATGGCTCTCGCCTTGGCATGCTAGCGCCCCGGAGACTAGGGTCGGTCACACACTTGAAATGTAACCTTCTCAGATTTATCAATAAAGTGGGATTTTCCTCAAACTGACTCTGATTACCTTCTGGGTTTCAGTGTTCGGTAAAAGCGCCAGTTGTAAGGCCGCTTTCAAAATTTTTAACTTGGCACATAGCTGAGGGTCGTATCCCTGGACGCCAGCGGTATGCCGTCGAGACCATTCGGTCCGTGGCGCCAGCGGTATGCTGTCGGGACCATTTGGTCCAGGAACTGGTTGTTTCCATATCTGTCGCGGCTTGTGGTTCTGAGTGTTCCTTGCATGAACGTGAATGGGTTAAGCTCTTGGGGAACGGGCTCTAACCTGTCGGCTGAGTTGGATGGCTTGCTTGGGTGGATGTTACCTGTTTATGGCTGTCCAGTCTGGCGTGGCGCCAGGTTGGCTTCCAGCGCTCGTGACGAAGCTTTCAGTTGGTTAAGTCTGATGTAAGTCAGACCGCTTGCTTGGAATGGATGTTACTCGTTTGTAACGAAGCTTCGAGTTGGTTGAGTTTGATGTATGTCGGGCGGCTTGCTTGGAGGGAAGTCACCCACGTCGGGACCCCCGATTTGGCATGGCGCCAGGTTGGATCTCAATGTTGGTTTTCGGAACTTCAAGTTGGTTAAGTCTGATCGTTGTTGGCGAGTTGGCTGCTTGTATGTCAAGTGGGTTCGGATGGCAAGAGTTGAAGGCTGGGAAGCTAAGTCGTGGTTCCCGGCTCCCTTTGGGATGCCTGCGCTACATGTGGTATCAGAGCCGACTGGCCGGTCAGCTATGCGGATCTCACGGAAATGGCCACGGTTTGGGGTTCATCAAGACAACTGTTGTGCAAGGTGCTGCCCACAGTGTAAGCACGGATGCGTCCACGGTCGGGGTGGTTGGCAGGACGGGGGCTTGATGAGTCAAAGTGCTGTCCTTGAGGTGTAAGCACGGTCAGTTTCCGCGGTTCGGGCCTGGCACCGTCTGCACGTAGGACAGATGAGGCAATGTGCTGCCATTAGGATGGTGTAAGCACGGTCTGTGCCTTGTGGGGTGCGGGGTGACATATTTGCGATGGCCACCGTTCGTTTAGCTATAAGGGCTATCGACCAAATTTGGTGGGGGCGTTACTGAGGCAATGTGCTGTCTAACGGTGAAAGCACGGGTGCGTCCACGATTTGGGTGGTATGCTGCCGATCGTTTAGCTATAAGGGCTATCGACTAAATTTGGTGGGGGCGTTACTGAGGCAATGTGCTGCCTAACGGTGAAAGCACGGGTGCATCCACGGGGGTGGTATATTCAAGGATAGCTGCCATTCGTTTAGCTATAAGGGCTATTGACCAAATTTGGTGGGGGCGTTACTGAGGCAATGTGCTGCCTAACGGTGAAAGCACGGGTGCGTCCACGATTGGGGGGTACGCTGTCGATCGTTTAGCTATAAGGGCTATCGACTAGATTTGGTGGGGGCGTTACTGAGGCAATGTGCTGCCTGACGGTGAAAGCACGGGTGCGTCCACGGGGGTGGTATATTCAAGGATAGCTGCCGATCGTTTAGCTATAAGGGCTATTGACCAAAAAGTGGTGGGGCGTGACTGAGGCAATGTGCTGCTTAATGGTGAAAGCACAGATGGTTGGAGGGATGTCCTATGTGGGCTGATTCTGTGATCAATTTGTATGGGCGCGGCCAGGCAAAGGTCCGTTGGTAGGACCATCTCAAAGGGGGACTTTGTCTTTGTTACTTGTTAGTAAACCTGCCTGAGTGTCTTACTTGTATGTATTCGTGGTGAGTCTTAGTACTCGTGCTTTGCCTGGTTTGCATGATTGCTTGTGATACAAGGAGCTGATGGCTCGAGAAGGAACCTTTTCTTTTGAAGGCTGATACCATCAAACAAAGAGGACTACAGAATCTGTGGGGCGGATTTGCAGTTCAAGTACTCACACGTGAACGACAACGAAACGACTCAATGTTTGCAAAGGTTGGATGGCTAGCCTGTTTCTTGGGTTAGTTTCATTTGCGACAACGCCCACCAGACGTAGGCAGGAAGTCAAAAGTTGGAAAGGGCAATTTCAAGGGAGATCTTCTATGGAGCAGTTGGTCTTCATTTTGGGACGGCCACCTTCGGAACTGAAACTCACTGAGCATGGGTGATATCCAGTATCAGTTGGGTTTTTCCTCAAAGGGGAAAAGACTAGGATCCTCTTCAGAGATTGGCAACAAGTTGGATCGAGCCATAATCCTAGCAGATGGGAAGCAAAGTGTTGGAAAGGCTTTTTGTCCGAAGAACTCTACTCTAAGTCCGATCAGCTAATTTTATAAGTGGAGGGGAACTATCACACACACCCCTCTCTTGGGGCAAATTTTGAATGAAAGTTGATCAAAATGGGGGCAAATTCAAGGTGACCTAGCCATACTCACACGAGGAGACTGGCGAACTTTGGACCTAATAAGTTGACAAGTTTTTGTTGTGGAAAGGAAAGTTTGTTATAGGCTTTCTCTAGACCAGCAATGATGAGGAAACATATGAGTACGCTGGCAGCTGATCAATGAAGGAACTGTGAAAGTTGAGTCTTGCATGAGAGACTTGGTATTTCGAACAGACGCTAAGGGACAGTTCACGTTGAGATCGGACTAGTGCAAGCTCTGGGTGCATGTGTCTGATTCAAAGAGAGCTACTTGAAGCCAAGTTCGATGTACACTTCTTGTTTTGACTGTGAGGCAACTGACCAGTGATGGAATTGTGAAAGTCAAGTTTTGCGCGACGGACATGGTGCTTCAAACAAGCGCAAAGAGATAGTTCGGATGCGGATCAAACTGGTGTGACCCTTTGGCTTTCCACGAGGTCAATGGTTACATTTGGGCTGATTCAAAGAGCTACTTCAAGCTAAGTGAGAGGTGCATTGCGGAGTACTCAATCTTTGCCTACCTTAAAGAGCCAAGATGGAAAAGTATCAAGATCAGGCTGGGACAAGGAGAGAAATCAAGGTGCAAAAGCAACAAGGCACGGAGTGGACCATAAAGTGGGCAATCGAACGATAAATCCTTCGGCTCAGGGAGCCTTGATACCTGTGCGGAACTGAACAAATCTGGAGCTCAGGGAGCTCAACACAAAGTGCATCAAGGACAAATCAGGAGCTCAAAGGAGTTCCAAAGTTGAAAATCAGAAGCGACAGGAGCGTACATTTCAAAGAAAGGCCTCTATCACCAGTTAATAAGGTTCTAGGGTTTTACGAAAGCGATATCAAATCTACGCTTCCCCAAACAAAGATATTTTTTTCAAGTTATGTAATTTTTCAGTACAAAGAGCTGAGCCTCCGACTTGTGGTGTGCCGGCTTCAATGTTAATAAAAAGTGGCCAGTAAATTGAGTACTGTGCCAAGTAGCTTAAATGTACAGTCATTTTAATTGGGAGACACCTTTACTTTAATCTGAAATCTGATGAGGACATCAGATTTTATAAAGGTGGGGTGGATGTTGTTAAGCTACCTTTACAAGCTTTACTTCTGGCGCCATCGGCGTCAGCTATGTCCCCGGCGCCAGCAGCGCCCCTGCTGCTCCTGGCGCCAACGGCGCCAGCGCCGCTCCCGGCGCCACTGTGACCAGAATCCAGCCGGCGCCAAGTTCCTATGGCTGAAAATCTTTGATCGGTTCTAGCGGAGTCCAGAGAGCTCAGATCGATGTGCAATCACCTCACACGATCTAGGCATGATTAAAGGAAGCCTGGGGATCAATAAAATCTAGAGAGAGAAAATGACTTTCTAGAAAGAGAAAATCCTAGAGAGAGAAAAACGTGCTTTACCAACTTGGGTAGAGTGCTTGGTATGAGGGGGGGTGCCGAATCACACCAATACTATAGGGGAGTGCGGGTTGCGACTCAGGGCGAGCTCCAACCAAGTCTCAGCCTCCCTTGCTGGAATGTTGTCATGGCTCTTGCCTTGGCATGCTAGCGCCCCGGAGACTAGGGTCGGTCACACACTTGAAATGTAACCTT
This sequence comes from Diphasiastrum complanatum, assembly GCA_029204225.1. Taxonomy (NCBI): domain Eukaryota; kingdom Viridiplantae; phylum Streptophyta; class Lycopodiopsida; order Lycopodiales; family Lycopodiaceae; genus Diphasiastrum; species Diphasiastrum complanatum. The sequence continues at coordinate 27,513,800 of CM055095.1, forward strand.
CTCAGATTTATCAATAAAGTGGGATTTTCCTTAAACTGACTCTGATTACCTTCTGGGTTTCAGTGTTCGGTAAAAGCGCCAGTTGTAAGGCCGCTTTCAAAAATTTTAACTTGGCACATAGCTGAGGGTCGTATCCCGGGATGCCAGCGGTATGCCGTCGGGACCATTCGGTCCGTGGCGCTAGCGGTATGCTATCGGGACCATTTGGTCCAGGAACTGGTTGTTTCCATATCTGTCGCGGCTTGTGGTTCTGAGTGTTCCTTGCATGAACGTGAATGGGTTAAGCTCTTGGGGAACGGGCTCTAACCTGTCGACTGAGTTGGATGGCTTGCTTGGGTGGATGTTACCTGTTTATGGCTGTCCAGTCTGGCGTGGCACCAGGTTGGCTTCCAGCGCTCGTGACGAAGCTTTCAGTTGGTTAAGTCTGATGTAAGTCAGACCGCTTGCTTGGAATGGATGGACCCCCGATCTGGCATGGCGCCAGGTTGGATCTCAATGTTGGTTTTCGGAACTTCAAGTTGGTTAAGTCTGATCGTTGTTGGCGAGTTGGCTGCTTGTATGTCAAGTGGGTTTGGATGGCAAGAGTTGAAGGCTGGGAAGCTAAGTCGTGGTTCCCGGCTCCCTTTGGGATGCCTGCGCTACAGCTGCTATGGATGTAATGAAAATCATTGAATTTAGAATTCCAAAAAGGGACTGTATATACTTTCTTTTTTTCTTTCTTGCCAATGTGATTATAGACACACTTATAAATACTTTCCATTGAGACCAAGTGACCAAAATCCTAGCACAACAGTGAATATAATATGAAGGTGAGATTTTATGACAACCCATAGAAAGCAGCTTCAACAAGCTTGTGACTCATAATGTGGAAGTGCTAGCCATTATCCAAGCTCAAAGAAAAAGGAAGTAGAGTTGCCATCTCATTATCTTTCATATGATCCAACCAAACCAGATTTTAAAAATTAACCATCATGCACAAAGGAGATGCTTGGGATCAAAAGGATGGTAACGGATATTAACTTGTTGCATAATATTTGAAAGAACATGATATTGAAAACATAAAGCATTAGATCTAGCATCTACAAGTAGTTGAGGAAGTGCTGCAACTATAAACAAAGCACCCACACCTCCTATACCTTCAACTTCATTAGTAGATATTGCTACAAAAATCACTTTCAATTAATGATCAAATATGAATACAAGGCTACATCATGAGGAACCTGTGATATGAATGATTCCAATTTTTTTGAAATGAAATTGTTTACCAACATTCTATCAAGCATATTGGATATCTCCTTTGGATAACTCCTATGTCTTGCACCTCAAGCTAAGGGGGTGTTGGCTTAATGAAAATGTTGAAACAACGGGCCTTGGAAATCTATCTATTGCACTCAATATGAAGACGCCAACAATGTCTTTAACATTGGAGCATCTTGGGAAAGTGAACAACATAACATCACTCTTCCAATAAAACATAAATTATATGAGGAGAAGGCCACAAGGATAAATGGAAGATTGGGAGTGAATCTCATCTCCACAAAGATGTATGAGAAATGGGACCCACAAAGTCTCAAAGTTGCCACATTTTCCATCAAGCTAGATGACAAAAAATCTTGTATGTGCCAGGAAGGGAATAGTGCAAGGGTGCACTTTTTCATCACATTCATGGTGATGAATCTTATAAACTCACCTATTGGTTATTAGATATTATTGGGCTGACTTTATCATGAGTTGTGCAAAAAATGCTGAGATAAATAGGCTACTTGTACGTAAAACTACTATAATTAAATTCTACAGCTCCATATTAACACTTTATTGATTAAAAACAATTGGAATGTAAAAAAAATAGAAACAATATTCTAGTTGAAAAAAAATAGAGAGCCAAAGGCACAATTCTTGATGGGTTGTTTCTCTCACCAAGAAGAAAAATGAGGAAACCTAATAAATTGCTTAATAAAAAAGAACTGCAAAAATGTTGTTTTAACAAAATAATGATGAAATACTTCTCTCTCAATGCATGCCTATATTAGAAACTTATGATGATATCGTATTTCAATTCTTTCAAGCTATAAATTATTTTACTAAAAATTGAAAGAACGATGATACGTAATTGATGTTAGGCTTAGATTAGACATTTAAAATTGCAACAAGAATCACTATCAGAAAGCTAAATGTGAACAAACTATAAGCATGAACTGATAAAAAAAACTTGTAGAAAAATGAGCTTAAATGTGATGTTTTGACACTAAGTTAGGTCATTAACATTGTATTCTGGCGCAGGTACAAATTTTAGGATCATAACATGGTTTTCATTGTTTTGGGATCTCAAGATCTTGACCCCTAGTTAGGGTGGATCAAGTGGATATTTAGGTTAGATGTTAGGGTTAGGATTTGATGAATGCATAGAAACCCTAATATGCTCGGAACCGAGCTCTCTCTCTCTCTCTATATATATATATGTGATGAGATTTCCATCCAATTATGAGCAAAATCGAGATTTTCTTTCTTGACTAGTTTGATCTATGATTTGATTGATGAGTGCTATTGGCATATGAGTTTTTATGATCATTGAATGAGTTTGGAGTTGCAGGCTGTACATTCACACGTGTGAAGAGTTTTGGAGCTAATTCATGGAACCTCAAGCCAAGATAAAGTAGGAATCAATGCATTGATTAGTAATCTAGCTTCTAGATCTTGTTTGGATCTTAAGTTATTGTAGGTGCTTTCTCCATCATTTCTAGGATCAAATGGGTTAAGTTTTGCTGCATTTTTCACAATTTGATGTGTCATAAGAGATAGACATTTCTTTGGTTTGATGTGTATCTTTAATATGAAATGCAATATCTATAATTTTATGCATTTTTTGTGCTTAAGTTATTTCTCTTGTGCTTCAAATGATGTGATCTTGGAATAGGTGTTTTCTTTATGTGAATGTTCTTGGATTTTCCTTTGATTAGCTTAAATATCATTGAATAAGCTTCCCTATTTATCCCATCAAAATCACAACTTTGCATTTTTAGACTTGATACAACTAGTTTTTTTGTGAAATCGATTCAATTGATTCGCAACCTATGTATTTCCAAGCAAGACATTGTCTTTTATATTCTGATGATCTGCATTGAGAGAATCAAATAGGTTAGCGATCAAGATCGATTGATTCATCAACGGATCCAGGTTTTAAACTTAGCAAATGTATGTGCTCATCAACACATGCTAAAGTTTCAATTTGAAACATGAAAAACTATCCATACCACTTATTTATTGGCTCATTGATGTATGCAATGGAGTGCATCAAACCTACTCTGGCATACATAGTAAGCATAATATCTCAATTCATATTGAATCTAACGAAAGTTCAATCATCTAAATAAAAATTACAATGCTAAGTTAAAAAAAACCACTACACCATTGTTCCAAGACAATTCAAAATTATTAATCACCTTGCATCCTATCCATTCCAATGATTTAGGACTTTTTTTAAAAAAGAAAATGTTTTATTTTGGTACACTTTTCACAAAAAAAAAAAAAAGTTTTTTGCATCTCTCTCTCTCTCTCTCTCTCTCTCTCTCTCTCTCTCTCTCTCTCTCTCTCTCTCTCTCTCTCTCTCTCACACACACACACACACACACACACACACACACACATGCACTCTCCTCCATGCCTGCCTATGTACCCGAAACCATACATGCAGCGAATCGCGATTCGCTGCAAAGAATCGTTTTCAAGAATCGTTAAAAAAAATAATAATATTTGTGCATTTCGGGTCTGGGAGGGAGAGGGAGAATCAGAGAGCCAGGGAGTTAATACACCTAAACTGGACCATCCTGCACCCGAAACAGTCGGCAAACTACACAGTCATAATGCTCTCAATAAGCTTTCATCTGATACCCATATTGCCTAAAAAAAATTGATTCTGCACGATTCTATGAAAAACCCGAAACGCGATTCAGAATCTTGATGCATCTTTGCCCCAAACTGTGATTAGCTAAAACATGTACAAACTCTGATGTGTGTGTAATATTTTTTCGTTGCTGAAACACCTCTAAATATCAGCACTCCCAAAACTGAATGTCTTTCCTTCTTTTATCTTGTATCTGAACGTCTTCTTTATTCAATCCACAAGTGAAACATCACGATTAGTTTTACTTTCTTTAGGAGCTCCTAAGCACACGATGTTGAAAATTGCTGCTTAAGGATCACAATTATAAAGCTTGATGTGAGACACGATATCTTTGTCAGAGGGTGAGAGTTACGTGCGTAGGCGAAAGATAAGAGTTTTGAGTGCACAACATACAACAACTGGCCCATCGAGGACGTCTTCGATTGCAAAAGACAACGTCAAAGGACGGTAGGACCACAGCTGCAAGATTAAACTTATAGCCAATTGCCATTTACTCCGCAGTTCTTGAGCCCAAAGTTGGGGAAGCTTTCGAGAGGCCGCGCTAGCTTATGACGACAACGAGATCCTTGCCAAATGTTGAGAGTCGCATTCGTGACAGTTCTGCTGATCTTATCCGCTTTGCGAAACCCATAAGATAGCTTTCTCGTGTATCCATCACCCTTTTCAAAGACCTCCAACGACTCAAGCTACAGTTATGGCAGTTACCTGAGTAGGAGCTGAGAAGCGGGCAAGAATAGGATTCTCAAGTGTCCACAGCAACGATTAGGCAGCTGTGCAGCCAGGAATGATTCTCAGTGCGTGCACTCAAGAATCGATGGGTGAGCATTCAAAATCGATGAATGGGCATGAGTGGGCGGGCATTGAGCCAATTAAGTGATTCGATTGCTAATGCGCTTGGTGACTGGTCTAATTAATGTATTTGACATGGCCCAGCAGTCACTGTTAGGGGGGCCTACTACATGAGATATCAGCTAGCAAATGACAAAGGCGCTATAGCGACGCTGTGCTGTGCTGCTGGGAGGAAAAGACGCTCTTCCCAGATTGATGGTGAGGGTGCCTAAAATGAGCTTGTACGCAACCGTGGCAGCTGACTTCCATGGCTATGCAGTCGTGAGTGCCCGCCATCATCCCACGGTGACTGCTACAGTGCATCTGCTAGCAATTTTTAAGGCACCAACCAACCTTCCTATGCCTAGGTCCTCGAATGGTGAATGTTACGGCAAGGCAACCCAGGCTGCCCTCCATCCATCATGCAACTATGGCAACAGCTGGTGGTTGCTAGAGAGCATCGGTCGCCATCTCTCTTAACACCCAAAAAACGTTGTTGCTTATGGCCTTGGATGGTTGAGGATCGTGACCCACATGCCACACGCATTCCTTTACAATCATCTCATTCGAGAAAAGAATAATTCTCAATTGCTTCCTTTTCAAGTTGGTCTTCATATTTAGCGTCTTGTGACAATGATTGCTATAGATATTATATGAAGTCTTAGCATCTCTATTAGGTCCTTCTAATGGGTCGAGTAGTATGTGTTTCAACATAGTTCATTAGCCACCTCTAATGCGCCTAAGGATGAAACAAGGCACAAGAATTTAATGCCAGGTGCCCACCCAATGGTGCATGTGAAGTATCAGACTATGTCATTTCACAAATGCATGTGCAAAGTCTAGTGAAACATGCCATGGGAAGGTTGCTTTTCTAGTGATTTGAGATGGTGATAAGTGTCATTTGAGAAGTTACACTAGAATATAACTTCAAATATCACCTCTACTATAAGTATAGGTCTCTAAAAGGCCATTCAAAACCATCTTAGTTTAGGTCATAAAATATTTCAAATATCATGTTCTATAACCAATAGATTTATTATCTTTCAAAAATTGTACAAGCACTCTCATTGCACAACATAGAGTTATGTAAAGGCTATGATTATGGACTTTTGAAGTTATTAAGCAGGTACGTACTTATGTGTTGGATGTCAAGAACTTAGATCTATTTGAGTTTTTATAACATTGTAGTACTTGACATAATTGTCTTCCTAGTTCAAAAAAAAGTTCCACAAATTTGGATATCTACTTCTTTTTGTTCAAATGATAATACAAATTTAGTGTTTTGCTATTGCTTCTGATTCTAAAATGAATCATCTTTTGCCTTCGAAAAGTAACATTCAAATGTGACAGGAACTTCATTTCTTTAAATTGTGAATACTCCTAAGGCAATAAATTATCCTTGCCCAAGCTAAGCATCACACAATTATTTCACCTCAAAAAACACAAAATAATCTTGATGGTGGAGATTGTGATCCAAGTAACAGTAAAGTGGCCAATAGAAGAAGAGGAGGTCCACTTCTCATTTCTATAAAAGAATATGACCATTTCCTTTGCGTTGGGATCCGCACTATTGACTAGAATGAGACTCTCTCTCTCTCTCTCTCTCTCTCTCTCTCTCTCTCTCTCTCTCTCTCTCTCTCTCTCTCTCTCTCTCTCTCTCTCTCTCTCTCTCTCTCTCTCTCTCTCTCTCCTATGTAAATCATTTATTATATTCTTGCTAGTGTTTTTGTGATGAGATGATTATTGATTGTGTTTGTGGGATAAAGTGCCTTCTTGTTGATCCACGTCTTTGTAGATAATCATTGTTATCTTTCATAGCTTTAACTGGCATGTGACGAGAAAACATCTCTACGGCTCCTCATTGCAACAAAGAATCTCGATAAATTTGACACCCGACATCTCTCCATAAAAGAATCTTGATAAATTTGATGCCATTGTCGGGAAGCCAAATGGTTCTCAAAGGTTTCTAGTCTTATTACAATTTTATTTTTGTGTATATGTAGTCTAGTTTTGTTAATTTCTTGTTATTTGATCTCTCTTGTTGTTTGTTTTTGTTCATGGTGAAGGCGTTTGTGGGATTGCATACTTGCTAAATTCACCCACCCATTAAGTTCAAAAGCTAAAAAAATCTAAGTTTGGATGAATAATGTCATTGGTGGCAACCAAAAAACGAAAAATACTAATTTTTCAAAACATCAGTTCTTGCTCTCCCAATGTACTTGTTGTTCCTACTGATTGAATGACCCTGCCACTTTCACAGAAGGTTTAGTAGACCAAAATCTATTGTTTGACAAAGTTGATAGTACAATCTTTTATGTTCTCCCCATGCCTTCACTGAGCCTACTACTTCAAAATATGACGTCCTCACTTTCACAAAAGCCTCGGCACACCAAAATCCACCTTTTGAAAAAGTTGAGAATACAACATTTTTGGCTCACCCTGTGACGTCATCAAGCCATATTGTGTCAACATCTGACTTTCATAGAACCTTGACACACCAAAATCTATCTTCTAAAAAAGATAGGTATACAATGTGACCTCATCGAGCTACTATCTCAAAATCTGACATTGCCACTTTCATAAAAGCCATGGCACACCAAAATCTCCCTTCTGAAAAAGTTGAGAGTACAATCTTTTCTCCGAGTACAAATTAGATGAGGCACTTTCTGACCTTGCCAAACTTGAAAATTGCAAACTTGACCTCGCCTACCTATATAAGATCTTCGGATTGTATTTATTCTTTAGTAGAAATGGCAAGTTCAAATTCCCATCTAGTCATCTCGATGAATACAACTTCCAAAAATCATTGTTTGTATTCGCCAGTCCTATAGGTTGCAAATCTAACCTCGCTAGCTTGGAAGGACACTTAGGTTTATTAGAATTATCAGTTACTAGAAGCGTGAATACACTTTTGAAAACACTACAACAAGATACGTGAATTTTGACATGTGCTTTCAACGAATTTTCAAAAAAAATAAAGTCTATCAGAATCTGACACGTTGAATTCTGATAGATCTTTCAAATCAATTTCAACAATGTTCGACGATGCACAGTAATCTATTTTTAAATTGAATGTCGAATTTCGACACCACCAATAGACGTCAAAATCTGACATCCAAGGTGGCAGTCGCGTGGCAAATTTTTTCAAGGTGGCATCTGATGTGGATGTTGGATTCTGATATAATCTATGTTTCATCGAATTATGACGTCCACATCAATGATCCACAACCCTTGGTGATTTGATGTTTTTAACTTTTGACAGGGATGTCTGAATCTGATGGATAAATTATCTGTTGGATTCCAACACTATATTCATTTTCCTCCCGCGAATGCTATTTTTTATTTACTTTTGATTTTAGATAGTTTGGAGTGACTTGGGAGTGACCTCTGGAGTGAATTTGGACCTCTTTAGATCTCCTTGCTTGCTTGTTTACAAGTTGGTAACTTTTGATGATGGTTTTTTGGTTACGTTTTTTGTTGTGATTTTTTTGTTATAGTTTGTTTTAATTATGATTTTTTGATTTTGAATTGTGACAGAAAGAGAGAGGGAATTTTATGTTGAGCATGGGTCCCCTCTCGACCTATGTTGAGCATAGGTTGAGAGTAAACCTATGCATTGGTCTTCTTTTGACCCATGCTCAACATAAGGTGAGTGCCGACCTGAGCTACGCATGGGTCAAAAGAAGACCTATGCTCAACATAAGTTGAGAGTGGACTTATGTTGAGCATAGGTCCTCTCTCGACCTATGCTTGAGAGTAAACTTATGCTCAACATAGGTCAAAAGAGGACCCATGCTGAGCATAGGTACTCTTCTTTTGACCCATGCTCTCTCGACTTATGCTAAGCATGGGTTGAGAGAAAAAATACGATTCAAAGTAGAAATTAAAAATTGAAATATTTAAAAACTCAAGACTGCAAAGAAGACTTAATGAAAGGTATTCTTTGCTTCAAGAAAAATTTGTGATGTGCTAGTTCCTTAACAAATGCTGAGCATAAAAGGACGGTTGCACGTATGTGATATCAATAAAATATGAGGAAAGTAAACGCAAGCCAAAGAGCATGAACTGAGCAAGCGAGGAGGCAAAGGTTAGTTATGGCATGCAGTGGGCTCTTAAATACTATACAGGAGGTGGGTGGGTTCCATGATCCCTAAAGTTTTTACAATGGCCATGGATATCTCAATCTTTGGGCTTCTTGTCTCTATCTAAGACATGGCCACTCCAATTCATACAGTCACTCATTTCTTTCATGATATGCTTCCATCATTTGGAGGGTCTAGCTTGAGAACTATTGGTTTGATTCTCCGTTCCTCATAAATCAAGAAGAACTAAAGGCAATTCTACCCACAATCAGTGAAATTTGTGGTCTTCCAGGATACTCCAAAATATCCTTGATAAGATTCGATCCCAACAATGGAACCAAAGATGAGCTAGGGGTGAGCTTCTATTCCCTAAGCTATTGAACATGGTCGAGATTTTCCCAAAGACGTTGTAGTGAAAATGAACAAATTAAACACATATGAATCACATCCTACAAGTATATGTGACATTAAAACCATTCACTGATAAGTTCAAACTAAATTTCTCATCATCAGTCAACAAATTGAAAAGCCTTATCAAATAAAAAAATAGTTGATGTGTGTCTCTATCGTAGTTGCAGACATTGTTTCACAATTACATTGAATATAAATTTCAAACTAATCTCGCCCTTTCACTCTTCCTATCAATTCTATCTATCCTTATAGTCTTAATTAGGCATGGTAAATTCTTCTGGTTATCATAGATGTTCTAGAAGAATGATAAACATTATTTGTCTTTAAATTTATATTGAGATCACTAATCGATTCTACAAAAGTAGAAAAACTTGTTGTGCTCTCTCTCTCTCTCTCTCTCTCTCTCTCTCTCTCTCTCTCTCTCTCCTTCATGGTCAGGTATTTCTTTTTTTTTTTCTCCCATAAATTACCATATGTAGTAACTTTAGGGCTTGCTTTTCCCCTTGAGTGCTGCAGTACTAATGGTCTTATGAGTTAATTTTTTCTACCCAAGCATGACACGCTTGTTGCTTGCATAACTATTTGTTTTGAGAATCCTCTATGATGTTGGAGACATCATGATGAGATATTTCGAGCCACGTCAATTGTTGTCAATTGTTGGTCGAGGGTGTGGCCCTCCCTGCCTGCACCACTATCACAATTAGAGGTACATTGATCTTGGTGTCACTAAATTAATGTATGCCTCTAATCTAATAGCACAGATGGACATTCACTTTTTTCAGTGTAACTCGAAGCCTATTGTGTAAAGTTGAGCAAATTTTGCTTCATTCTTATCCAAAATGGGCATTAAATGTATCTTAAAAAAAGATTTTAGCATATCTTATTCAATAGATCTGTGTAGTGAATTCGTCAAAATACCTACAAACGTCAATTGCAATGGAGTGTGTGGGTAGAGTTGTTCATTGTGCCCAGCCAGGGGCAGGCTCGATTCCCAACTGCTGCAAAGTGACATCTTTGGGGCTTACCCCTTCCTTTGCGTTGTTGTATATAACCGACCACTAGTAAATTAACACATTGCAAAAAAAACCTACAAACACTAACAAATCTTCATCTAACTTGTCATGATTTACGTTGAAGGTGAGATTATTAGAATAGAATTTGCCTCATAATGAATTTCTATATTAGCTCAAAAATTATGAGAGAAACCAGTTTACTCCCGGCATACACAAGCAAGCTCCAAACGATGTTTGGGCCAAGCACTACTCTGGTTGGTGATGTAACCTAGTGGTGCTGCCACCGTCACCACCAAGAAGGTAAATGTATAGCTTTTCCAAAACCAATAGAAAAATCAACAAATCAACATTGTTGTGGAACCGGCACAAAAACCAAACCAACTCCCTCCATTCCAAAGGAGAGCCTTGCTCAATCCACATTACTTATTCCCCACTCACTCAGCCTGCTACGACTGTTATTGATGGGTACGAATCACGTTTTTCAGTTTAATGTGAAGCACAGCACATGCCTAGGATGGTCAGCTTGCGTAGTAGAAAGACGAGTTTAAGTCCAGCATGTTATAGCAATGATAATACAAGACGTGACTGCTTCAATTGCAAATAACGCAAGGGGGTGGGGAGGACCACTGCTGCCACAAACCCATAAGGCTTTGAAAAGTTGGCGGTGAGTCATGATAACGAGATTCTTGAGTCATATTCATGACCGTTCTGCTGATCTTATCTTATACGTCTGTAGATAACGTTCGCATGTATCTGTCCCATGCATGCCAAAAGCTAATTTCTATGATTTAATCCGCGATCAAGGTGCAGCTATGGCAGTTACCAGCAGGTGGGGTGGGGTGGAATCAGTCAGGAAACAGATCCAATCGCTCGTCAACAGGCGTACAGAAATTGATTAAGAGCTCATCAAGTTGCCACAGATAACATCACAACTGCACCACAATAATTTGACTCGCAGAATCAGAGAAGAAAGGCATTCATATCTGGGAGTTATAATCCTACCCGTGACAGTAATTGATACGTGTATTATATGGTAATTCTTTTAATCTCATCTTTTGTTATTTGGCTTTGCACACACGTATCATCTACTATAGCCAACACCTCAACATTGACTTTTGCACAAATGACATTGACCAACTTGAACATATAATATTGCGAGGGCTGAAAAATTGCGAGTGAATATTTGTCAGTTATGTACTTTGTTTTTGAGTCATTGGATTACTCACATTCACAGTAGGCTCAGTAGAGCATTTCAGTTGAAAGCATCTTGAACATGTAAAATGGACATACCAAGTCTATCTTAGACCGATTACAAACCGAACCAAAAATAGAGGTCCACATTGAACACTTTAGTAAAAAAACTGACAATCCAATGAAAAAACAACTAGCTTTAGAATATCCTAAGTCAAACCCTTTGAGGAATGTGTTGCTACTAAGACCACTGCTGGTGAGATACAAACTATTTTATCGCATATGAAGACAATTTGTGTGGGGACTAAAGCAAGAAGAGGTAAAAGCATGCAATATAGTGTGGATCGTGGCTTTGCTTGACTTTCCGACAGGATTTATCCCGGATGGTTTTACTAGAAGGGTGCCTATTTGGAATATTCTTGATGATAGATTGCTGGAGGCATCCATGCAAGTCACCTTGCAATTGTTGACGATGATGGTTTGGTAGTATCTTGGGAGTGCCAGAGATACTTGCATTCGTTAGAGCTGCTAAAAAGACTGGACTGAAGGTGGTACGTCATGCCATAATACGGGGGGTGGATAAATTTGGCATCACATCAATTGCTTTTTTAAAGTGTTAATGTTTTCTTTATGAAGCACAATAAGATCAATCTCTTGATATTCCTTTAGAAAATTATACTCCTTGATCAAAAACATACTTTCGTATATCTCAGATTCTCATTCATTGTAATCCCCCTTTTGCATTGCATCTTTTATGCAAAAAGATTTATCAAAAGAAGTAATGAAAGCAAAGTTTGTATTTTCATTCACTTGTTTACGTTTCATCATCGGTGAGTCTTGATGGCTTTGTCCTCATTCTAAAGGTACCATTCCAAAGCTAGGTTAGGCATATGACTTAGAAAAGAGTATCCTATGATTTTGGCACGTGTGACATCCCACAACATGGCCTCAATGCAATTTACAATTGAAAAAATCAAACTAGCTTGTGTAATTTTAACAGAGGCATCTACAACATCTTCATCCAAAGATCCACCAATATCATCAAAAATGTTAGGACCAACATCACCATCATCAAAGATAACATCCCTACTTGACCTTAGGCACTTGATAAGTTTATGATGAATTGTTTTTCCATTGCATTCTTGAATTTGACAAACACATCAAAGACTTCATCCTTGTTTTTTGGAAGTTAGACCCATTTATATCTACTAAAATCATCAATAAACTTGCATACATCTGAGCTCCTTTTCTAGGTGTACTAGTAGAATGAATATCAAAATGTACACGTAGAAAAGACATGTCACATCTTTAACTGGAACTAGTGTAAGGCAACCTATGTGACTTTGACAAAGCACAATGCTTAAAGAGACTTTGGAAGACCAAAAGCTATTTTCCTTTTTCCATTACCTCCAATGCTTTGAAATTGGGATGTCCGGGCCAACCTCTTGTGCCACATCTCTTGATTTCACATTCGCTCCTTTGCCACAAAACCATCCTGGTTAGCAATAACACAAGCATCAAATTTATATGATTTGCCTTGTCTTTTTCCCTCTTGCAATCAAAGTCTCTCTTTTAGTTATCAAACAAGAGTCACCAACAAACTCAATTCAATACCCTTGTCACCATTTGACTCACACTTAGAAGATTCTTAGTCATGGAAGAAATGAACAAACATTCTCTAAATTAACATTCCTATCAATAGAGAGAGAGAAATAGGAATTGTTCCAATGCCCTTTATGGTGTGAAACAATTAGATCCAAATGTGTCATAAATGAATTTAGTATGTTCTTTGGCTCAATTGGGTGCACATCACACAAGATCAACAATGTAGAAAATTTCCATTCTAGCATTCTAGTTTAGGTAAAATCATGAAAAATACACATTGAATCATAAAATCCAAGTGCCAACTGTCCATGTTCATACTACAGTAGCTATACAATAGTCCTCAGACATGTGAAATCATTTCGTACAAGTTTAGATGCATTCTGCACACTAAAATCACCAAGATCAAGAGAGGAGAGATAGAAGAAGACAAGAGGATAGAAGAAAAAGGCTCTTTAAAAGTGAAGAGAACATTTGATAAGTTTTTCCATGCAGGTACAACTATTTATAGCAAATAATCCATCTTCAAGATCTACTTGACACAAAAAAAATGACCATGAATTCACCAAAAATTGACAATCTCCAAACATTGGCACTAAGTAGCTCAACACTTGAGAACTTAGACATGGATGAGTGATATAATGAGCCTCCAATAGATTCATTTCCATCAACAAAACCAGCCAAGAATTCTAGTACAAATCCAACATCAAAATGATGCTCACCAATGTAGCTAGTTTTACAAATGAAAAGCACCATTCACTTTTGATGTTAGGCAAGTATAACCAAGTAAACACAATATCATGGAAGGACTCGTGTATAAGGCCAAAGATCTGTAATAAAATACGAGTGTAAAAGCGTCTCACATGAATAGTCTCAAACACCCTATTATAGTAGTGTAAATGTAAAAAGATCTTTGTGTTGTCCTTGTGCGTGCTGAGCTTCTTTTGCACCATTGTCTTGTCCTTCCTTTTCTTTATATCATGTATACTTCTTTCTTTTTCCCATATTTTGTCCAAAAATCACCGAGCTAGGGTTGTTTAGGTTGAAAGAACCAGAACTTTTATTTGAGCTTTGGAAGAATTTATCTTGGAGAGTGAAAAAAACTTGGTCTTTTGAGGAGGCATTCAATCTCTTTGATGTTTTCAGCATCTCCTAAGTTGGCAAGGAGTTTAGCAAGAGGGTTTGCAACAAGCTCTATAGATGCATCAATCATGTGCTGGCATAAGAAGAAAAAGTAAGGTGTGACTTGACAACATCTCTGGCGGGCTTGTGTAGCCAAAGAAGAAAGACATTCATCTAATTTTGAAAGGATGCACCAGGGAAGAATTTACTAAGACTGTTCATCATGAACCATACACCATGATCGAACCAAATAATAGAAGAGTTGTTCTTGCACTTGTCACCACATCTACATTTGAAGAAGGGTCTCTTCCAGTTCTAGATTCTAGCTTGGTGCATCTTCATTCTACTGAAATCGGTATCAAAGTGTCCACAAACTCGCGCCTAGGTTTGCTCAGAAGGGCAATGAGAAGGTTCAAACAAGTTCATGTGTATAATATTGTCAAAGGCAATGGGTGTCTCAAGTGAAGTATTCTTGTCCAGAGCAGCAAGTTTGTAAGTTTGTACTTCTTTTTCGGTCAGGTGTGCAAGTAAAATCCAGAGTTCAATAGGTATGGGAGAAAGAAAGTTCATAGTGGGTAAGCTCCGATTTTAAGTTGTGAAGCACTATCTTCATCCAACTCATCTAAAAAGACAAGAGGGTGCGGAGAGAGGGGTGTATCAGGAATGGTAGGAATAGGCTCGGCAGACAAGCTTAGGAGTCATTTTCTTTTTCAAGGTAGGCAAAGACTTTTCTAATATTTTGGCTAAAAAATCTTTCTTCCTCTTCAAATTTATCAACAAGATTGGCTAAATCAGCAGCAAAATTTCCACAATTCCCAAAGGGTCAATACAATTTTTACCGTAATCCATATAAATTTTAACCCAATGTAAGATATGTAAGAGATCAATAATGCATAGCAATTTATCCTCTGGTCCAGCAGCATTACAAGTAGCACAAACAGTTTCAATAATAAAGCTATGCAACATCACAACTCTTTTCATTCAACAGATCAAAATTTGAATGAAATGATTAGGGGGAGAAAAGGGATCCTTGTAACCAAGATCAACAACATTTTGAAAAGCATAAGAAGGTAGGACATAAGTTTAAACCAACCGTCGTAGAGTTCCAGAGCAACTTCATTCACATTAGCTTGCCTTAAAGTTATATGGTTTAGGACTTTTTTAAATATTTTTGTAAGAGAGAACTCTTAACAATATTACATCTATGCACACGACATGGCCAAATTTTTTTAGAGATAAATTTTTTGAAACAATTGAAAGTGTGACATTGACGGAAATGAAGGCGTTATAAGGAAAATACCATTACGTGAGCATAAAAGACATGGATAGACTCAAAAACTCTATTATGGTAATATAAATGCAGAAAAAGACTCTCTGTGTTGCTATTGGTGGAAAATTGGAGACGTTCGGTTGCTGAAATACTGATTTGCCTTCTAATAGTCCCTTCTTCGTCCTGCACATCGATTAGGATTTGTGCGCTACATTATCACATGCACCAATAGCAGATTAGTATTGTATGATGAGACATTAAAATGTGAAAATGAAACTTTGAGAATCCCGATATACTGCAAGAACAGGAAGTGGAATCATTTTTCAGAGGTGAGCAATTAGAATTCCCTCTATCCATCTATGGATAGTAGAATTTATGAAAGTAAAGAGTAAAGAGCAACAAACAATTACAAAGTGTTCATGCTACCTGGTCCATTGCTGGACTGCAAGCCTAAGAATCATAAAATCATTCAAAGTATTATGAAAAGATGAAGCTACTGTCCATCGCTGGCCAGTATGTGTGATTTCAAAATAATTTGGTTGTTGAGACAATCTGCCCATCGCTAGGTTTCATGCATAAGATTCACTTGATAAATTCACAAAGATTGAAAGGGAAAGTAAGCTATCTGCATCGCTGGACAGATGCGCCATAGTATACAAAAAATTGTAGCCACAAATCCGCAAGAGATAGGGCCATCCCTGTGCTACATTTCAGAGGTAAAAAACTATATACGTAGACATACATGTGGCTAGTATGTCAGCGCTGCCATCAGAACGCTTTTTTAGAAATGTATGTAGGAAAGAAGCCTCCATCGCTACCTTTTGGGTAGGATGTGCTTGCATTCTATTAAGCCAAGGCACTTAGTATGTCCATCGCTGGACCGCTACCATAAAATCTCATTCATGCTTTTGTGTGATGAGCAAGCATCATTAATAGCTAAGGGCTAGTAAAGAACTATCATTATGAGAGTAGAGCGTTGAGATAGTACTCTAAGAGGAAGAAAAAAGCTTACCGTTATGATGACACTTTGTTGATCCGTGAACTGGTAGGGCGCACTTTCAGCATGTAAGAGGAGAAAGAACTCTTCACAGTGTTGTAAAGAAAAAGCCTCGAAATTGTATGTTCTTATAGTGTCGAGTTGAGTGGTTTCCTAGAAGGTATGAGTGGGAGAGGAGAAGTTAATTTCCCTCCAATTTAGGATCTAAACTTTAAAAAGTCTTATAGTGTTTTTGAATTTTAAGTGAGAAAACCACTTAGTCAAGAATCAAAAACTCCTTCTTATGCAAGTGTAGAATGTTAAAAGAACCTTGTAAATTTGGAAAGGCGGTACACCTGTTGTTGTCCACTTGTTTGGTAACGAAGCAGGGTAAAACTGAACGAAGGAGCATGAGAGAGAGAGAGAGAGAGAGAGAGAGAGAGAGAGAGAGAGAGCTCTTAAATATTCTGAAGTTATGAGGAAATGACTTAAAGTATCTATGAGATGGTTGTTTCTATGATATAAATTTTGAGAATAATTAACACAAAATTAGTTGGGAGTGTACATCTGGTAGAGTAATGTTCTTGAAAGCCATCATGTCTTGAAAATGTAACTGCAAACGTTCATGAAAAAATGGCAACAATATTTGCTTGAAAGACCCAATATTGAGAAATTCAAAACATGTAATCATCAAAAACCTTTGGATGGACATTGTAAAGAATTTATAGAATTTTGAAAGCATATCACATCCTGCTAGGCACAAGCTCAAATCCCCACTACTACATAATAATGGTATCTTGAAACCTTGTGTTCAAAACTTGTCTTGGCCTTAGGTTTATGCATGCTAATTTATTGTGCATAATTATAATGCAACTACAAAGTAAGTAACACTGCAACAACCTAAACATTCAACAATAGATAACCAACATACAAGTTTTATGCATAATTAAAAACTTCTAATTGTATGCGATACAAATGCTATAGTTTGAACTTTTCATATCATAGTATGAGCACTTTGCCAATACTTTATATTAACTTGCTCTTACATGATGGTGCAATTATATATGCATGTTTTTATTTTTCAAGCAACATGGGTATAGTTTAAAACAACATTAGTTTTATGAGTATGTTGAAGAATTCTTTTTTGAATTCTGAAGTACTTGAATATCAACAAGATTACATACATTCCACACATGTCATTATAGAAAATTCTCTCTCAACAAACTATTGGGTTGTAGTTAAGCTACAAAACAAGCTGGTATTTGGTACTACATTCATTTCACAACAACATGAATATGATGTAGTGCCTTTGATTTTAACTGTGAATGAACAATAAGCAACAACATATACATATTTTCACCTTTTTAAAGTAATATGGTCATATCTTTCAGCCACATAAAATAACAACATACCTCCATACTTTTTTTTGTAGAAAAAATACTCAAATCATATTAGAGATATATAATGGATTTAAGTCCTTCATTATCCTACAAATTTCAATGATGCTAGTTCTAAAGCTATTTGTGATATCTACGAAATTCTAAAATATTGGAGCAAAGAAAAACTATCTACCCTAAGGAATTTTGTACAAGCTATGAGCAATAGAACCACATAATAATGGCAACGAATGAGAAAAAAAAACTTTGTATTTGTAGATGAATCATAGGAAACGACAAAATATATACAAAGTATTATTCCAGATCTTAAAGAATATAGAAATCATATTTAATCAATAATAGCCATCCAACCATTCTTCAGATAACACAAATAGTTTTTAAACGATATAAATAATGAGCTGATGGTCAAGATAAAAAAAAGTTATTGAACAACTACTATGGAGAAAATTTTCTTATTACAAAACTAGTTTTTAGAGCCCCTTCAAATACTCACAAGTTTGGAATGAGATAAATAATGAGTGGATGATCAAAATATATATATTTATTGCAGAGCAATTGTGGACACAATTTTCTTATCACAAAAATCATTTTCAGAGCCTCTAATAATTTATAATGCTTCTTGATTTCCAAGGGAGGCTCGAACTTGGGACCAAGGAAACTTTGGATGCCAAGCTAACCAACTCAACCAACCCCCTTGGGTTTAATAATGTAGAATGAAAAATCAAGCTCTATAATTGTTAAAATCTTGCTAGCATAGTACACAAAGTGATCATATTCTTAGATGCATCAACATGTACATGAAATGGATTTTCCCAATTAGGTGAATGCAAGACATGTGCGGTTATAGTATGGTCAATCATAGAGTAAGTATTTATTCAAATTATTGATAATATCTAGTTGTGATCCTTCTTAAGATATTTAAATAAGCCTATTCATATCAACATAGTTTCCAATAAAAAAAAAAATCTAATAATCTTTCATTCTAAGAAAAGCCCTCATATATATATATATATATATATATATATATATATGCCTTCTTCTACTCTGGAGGCGCAACTCAGATGGAAGTTCCATTATTAGAGTAGATCCATCTACATTGTTCTCTTACCTTCAATTTTTGTAGTGGTATTGATAAGTTGACCAGGCGGTTCACTGAAGTTGTTGATGGATGTTGATGTTGTTGTTGTTGTTGCTGCTTGAAGGGAGGAACTAAAACAGTAGGGGTCTCACTTTATTTGGCCATCATGTTTGATGTCTAAAGTTGAGGTTGAACTCATTATAATAAAAAAATGTGTGCATCTGTAAGCTCTATTTGAGTGGATGTTGTTGTAAAAAAAATTACTTCTGAAGTGTGAAACATGGGAATTTATGGAGTCTCCAAAGTCCATTTTAGGCAAAATTGGGTTTTGTTATCTAGTTGGTCATTGGATTTGAGTCGAACTACCTCGAGTTACCTGAAAATTCTGTTATAGAGGAAGAACGGTATTCTTTATGGATTGAGAGATTCTAACTGACAGTTGAGCACAGATCTCTTGCTGCTTGGAATCTATTTTTTGGATGACTTATTCTTTACATGTAGATGTGACAAACTCATTGAACTTGAGAAAAAGTCACTAAGTGCAAAGTTTGAGATGAAAGATCTCCGGGACCTACACTACACCTGGAAACTGAGGTCTGGAGACAAAACAAGAACCTTTCATGGGGGTAAAGCAAAATTAAATTTGTCATTAGAGGAGAGTGTTAGAAGTCACTATTTGTCCAAACCATATTTACTGAAGTTGGGGCCATGTATATCGTTTTGAGGACCCAAGGATCTTTTTTAAACTTTTGGTCCATGTACTCAAGTTTGGAGGGGCCCAACTCATAATGGGGGGTCCATGGGCAAATGACCCTCTTCTCCAATTAGCACTTGACTCAGTCCAAAAAAAGGCATTTCATTTGCTTTTGTAGCTCCTATGTAACACATGGCTATTGGTTGTTGGCTTTTGGATAATCCACATTGGGAACCATTGGCCTTTGGATTTCTCTATCTCTACTAGTATACATAGGCACCCTCTTTCTGCTAAAGAGGGGAGGAAGAGGCTGGAGAGACTAGATGAAAAGCATTATTTAGTTTGAATATATATCTATGACCTACATGATTGTACAAAACACAAACAAGACAATGAGAGCACTTTCAAAATAACATAACTAATCAAGCTAACACAAATAGATTCAAACCTAGTGACTATTAACAAAGGTACATCAAATCCACTTGAAATGGCCAAGTGCTCCACAAAGGCTACAAATATGCATATAAAAAATAAATCCACAATCAAGCTATATTTCACAAGGGGAGAGAGAGAGAGAGAGAGAGAGAGAGAGAGAGAGAGAGAGAGAGAGAGAGAGAGAGAGAGAGAGAGAGAGAGAGAGAGAGAGATCACTACAACAAGAAGTGGAGATTCCCGACACATGTGCTTCTGACGGATTTCAAAACAAATTTAAACTCTGACGGAATCCAACAGATCTTTCCAAACCACCTAGAACTAATCTCTGACAAAGTCCAACAATAAGCATGAAATAATTTTTAAACTAGATATCAGACTCCGAGTGATAACCTAGATGTCAAAATTTGACATCACAGGTGGCAGCCACGTGGCAAATGTTTTCAAGGTGGCATTTGACGTGGATGTCAAAGTCCGACGCATTATTTTGTGCGTCGGATTCCAACATCCACGTCAACAATCCACGGCTTCAATGATTTGATATTTTTTGATTTGATAGGAATGTTTATCGTCGCATTCTGACACTGTTTTCGTCTTCCACTCCCACGAAACCATTTTCAAATTGAATACAAGTTTCATGAGCGATTTTGGAGCGACTATGGGATTCTCCTCGATTTGGATTCTCCTTGCTTGCAGCTCTCCTTGCAAATTGGTTTGTTTTTGGTTTTTTGGTTTTGAGAGATTACGAGGAAAAGCAAACAACAAAATGGTTCAAGAATTTCAATTTGAAATATTTGATAGTCATTGCAATAGGTTTTAACTTATTAGGTTTGCCTTTCTAAAATTTTGATTTGAGTATTAGAACACCTATTCAAGGAAGTATTTTTTTATGTTCTATATTACTAACTTATTATAGCTATTTAAAAGCCAATACTCATGTGGTAAGTGGAGATGGGCCCACCAACAAAAAGGCTCATTCCCTTCTATTTTTTAGATAAACTGAGCAATACATCTTAATATTTTAATTACGTCTTCATAATTTAGAGACGCCACCAAATATGGCAACTAACTATATAAATTATTTCCCAATACCAACTTCTTGGTGCAATATTTGAGAATTTAGTACTTTTAAGTTAATAATCACTAAAAACGGCAAAAAGGTCAACAATGTTCTTTTCATAGAGTTGTTTTATTTCATCAAAGACAAGCATCCAGAACCAGAAAATTATACTTCACTTATAAAAAAATCTTATATTTGAAAACAGTGTTTTATTACCAGTAGGATTATTATCCAAAATTCTTATTCTATGGTAAGCATAAGAGTATAATGGTTTTGGGTATTCGTGGAATATATTTTGCACCAAATATAACCTTTCAAAACTTTATCAATGGTGTTTCAAACTTCCATGTCACATATTTCTCATGCATAGCACCAAGGATTATTGGCCATCAACCAAGGCTCTCTATTTTTTACGAGTGCAAAATAGGAAGCTCCAAATGTTAAATCTGAAAATCAATGCAGTCCTTCCATGCTGAAATTTTACGTTTGAAATATTTTTTACTCTTCCATGTCAATCAAAGATCACATGCTACGCAGTCAGTCCAAGCTCTAAGAATTGAAACTGATACTAGGGGGGAAACTGTAGCTCGGTGATTTCCCGTCTATGATTGAAAGGTCCCCTCAGCCGTTGGACAAAAGAACTAGAAATTGCACTCTTAGAGATTGATCTAAGATCCAAGTTAAAAGTCCATACACAGTGTGACATGGATTTGGTTTGTAAACATTATAAACAATGTTTGAGATGTGAGTCGGTAGAGACACATGAATTTTGTGATATGTAGTGAATCATCCTATATGCTAGGTTACATACGATGCTTTAGCTAGCTAAATTTTGACTGAATTAAAATTTATGATCTTGATGGCCTTTTAATGATAACAAAAATTTGAAGGATAGCAAGTAGTTTTCCATTGTTGACTGACTTTTGAGAACAGATTATCTCTCACAAAGAAATCAGTTTTTTAAAACAAGTTGAGCATCAAGACATCTTTTTCTGCTAGCATAAGACCCATTGGGCAGTCTGACAAGGCAAGATCATGTCTTTCAGAAAGGAACAAAACATCTCTGACGTCTGGTAGTTCCTTGATCCAATGTACTGATGATAGGGTTAAGATGTCCTAAGCTGAGCTAGCAAGCCAACATCGCAAGGACTTGTCATGCATTATCTCCAGTTTGGTACATGCATGAAGATCAAGAAGAATCGACAATGAATTTGTTTGGAGAAACTACAAGGAGATGAGAGCATGTTAACAAGACGGAAATTCGAGCTTGGGAAAAAGTTGGTGAAAATTGGAAATTGTTGATGCTAAATATTTCCCCCAGTAAATGAACGTTTCAAACGTATGAGAGTTCAACAATAACTTCTACAATCTGGCACGGGTAGGCTCCACACAAAGTAAGTGAATGAGCTTACCAAAGCGAAAACTACTTACTATTGAAGATATTCATGTTTGACCAGACTTATCTATCAACAATCTGACGCATAACTAAACCATACATATACTTTCTCATCATCACAGTAATTACCATTACAGATTCCAGCATAAATTTTATACTAAAGCCAGTTCTTGAAAGAATAAGGCAGCATAGTAAGGAAAAAAGACCTAGTGTATTCATAAGCCATGCACTCCCCATATTCAGCAATAGGAGAATCAATAGAGCAGTGTGGAAAGAAAAACAAAAAACAAAAACATTTATAAGCGGCCCACTCATCTTTCACATTATACTATTGTGATGCCATTTTTGTCAACCACCATATGATAAGATGAAATATGCTTGTCGATTCTGATACTTGGAACAACATTAACCTCACCAAAAATTTACAAACCCAAAAATCCTCAGTGGGCAAAACTTATGCTTTATGAAAGGAGTTGGTTTTCCAGGTTGCTTGCATGAAAACTTGGATCTGTTGAAATTGGCATCGTCCCAGAGGTAAAGATACTTTTGGTATTCACTGCTGCGTGGTGTCACCCAGATAACATATACAACACTGCAACCAAGACAAGAAGGTTATGAACAATGAGTATGACCAGTTTTCATAGTTTCTTCTCATCTTACCCACGTGCTGCTGCCTGGGTGGGCACAAAACCCCTCAGATGTTGTCTCAATCCTGCTGTTTCAAGATACAACTAAACTCAAGAGATAACACAGTATGCTTGTAGGATATTACTCAAAAATGTCTAACACACTTGGCCAGTTTTGAGGCCTCAAACCACAAAGTGCCCTGAGGCCATTTGAAACTGTATCCAGATATGCGATGTACCTCATCCGATTAGAAGAGTTGACTGGTGGACTTTGTGCAAGCAACGCACACAGGAATGTCTTACCAAAACAACCTGCCTTGAATATAGAGATAACGCTAACATGAATTTTGACTTTCATTTCACATTCTCCAATTTCCATGACTGAATTGGGGCTCTGCAATAGCTGACAATTGAAGAGGGAAATTTATATGACGTGGACTTTCATTCACCCAGATTTCTACAGAATATATCTTTCATTAAGAGAAAAGTCTAAAACTTATTCTCATTTTGGTCGGATATGAAAGTTGGTTGAGATTGGAATGAATGAGAATGAAAAAAAAATTAATTCACAAGGGAATCAGATTTTCAAGAATGATAAGAAGATTGTCAAATAGCTCATCATTCGAGGCGGATTGTCCAGCAAGGTGACTTTGTTGATAAAGTTGCAAAAGGAGCAATCTGCCTGAGCCGTTTTTACGTTTTCGCAAGCAACAAGCAACATTTCTTGCATATCATGCAGGAAATCTACTGCTGCCTTAACCTTGAGGCCTTTGAGGCCCACTGAAATGGGAGCCCTAGGCTGGAAACCATACATCAAAAAAAATGGACTAAAACCCATCGTTGAGTGCTTTGCGCTGTTATACGCAAACTCAATCATTGGAAGGCACCTTTCCCAATCTGACTGTCTCCTGGAAACATATGCTCGAAGCATATCTTCATCCTCTCTGTCTGACCATCCGATTCAGGATGATCTGATGACCCCATACTTAGAGTGGTCTCTAATTTCTCAAAGACCGCTTGCCAGAATTTGCCAGTGAACTTAGGATCTCGATCACTAACAATGTCATTCGGCAAACCAAACAACATGAACAGCTTTTCAACGAAAAGCTGAGCAAGTTCAGGAGCTTTGACAGTTTGCTTGGTTGGTATGAACTGCACCATTTTAGTTAACCTGTCAACTATTACCCAAATGGCATCATTTTGCTTCCCCGTCCGAGGAACCCCAACCACAAAGTCCATGGAAATACTTTCCCATTTTCTTTCGGGAATTTCCAAGGGCATTAGTAAACCAACTACCTTCAAGTCTTTCAACTTTATTAACTTGACATTGTGCACACTTGCGAACATATGCCTCCACTTGACTTTTTAAGTTTGGCCAATAAAAGTTCCTTTTTACTAAGTCAAGCGTCCTTTGTGAGCCAGGGTGCCCTGCACACAGGCTGTCATGACATTCATGCAGGATTTGGGCCCTTATATCATCATTTTCTAGCACACAAACTTTTCCATTCCGAAAAGTAACCCATTCCTAAAAAAATAGTCTCTCTGTATCTTGTCCTAAGGAGAAATCTTGGAATCCTGCATTCCAAGCTCATCACTAGATCTAGAAACTGCCAGGACGTCTAGCCAAATACGACCGAAGTAACTATCGGTCTAACACAAATCTCTTAAGGACAGATACAACTCAGATTTGATCTCAGAAAAGCTTAACTGATTAACCTCTCCAATCCGGCTTAAGGCATCCGCGACACTATTAGAAGTACCTTTCCGGTACTCAATGTCATAATGAAATTTTTGAAGCATCTCTGACCATCTGGCCTTACGACCCCTAAGGTCGACCGCATCGTTAATATACTTCAACGCTTGATGGTCAGTAACTATGGTAAACTGGGAGCCATATAAATAATGTCTTAAAATGCATAATTCAAGATGAATCTATGAAAAAACCCCGTAAAGCCCAAAAAGGACTTAACCTCCCAGATGGTTTTAGGGATAGGCCATTCACATACTTGTCGGACTTTATTTGGGTCAATTTCCAACCCATGGTCCGAAATAATGTGACCAAGGTATAACAACCTTTTTGGGAAGAACACACATTTGGACTCCTTGGCAAAAAGCTTCTCCTGTCTAAGTAACTTTAAGACAGTTCTAAGATGCTCCTCCAAGGTCTTACTATAGATGAGAATATCATCTAAGTAGACTATTACGAACTTTCCCATATATGGATGAAGAAGATCATTCATCATCTGCTGGAAAGCCGCAGAGCATTTGTCAAGCCAAATGGTAAAACCAGAAACTCATAGGCTATACCTAGTTCTACACCCGGTTTTTTCAACACCCTCAATCTTTATGCGAATCTGATGATACCCTAATCTCAAATCGATTTTGGTGAAGTACTTTGCACCATGCAATCGATCAACCAGTTCATCCATTCGCGGCAAAGGATAACGGTTTTTAATCGTTAATTTATTCAACTTTTTAAAGTCCACACAAAGACAAGTGCCTCCTTCTTTTTTATCAACAAGGAGCACAGGTGCCCCCCAGGAAGATTTACTAGGCCTAACATGGCCCATCTTAAGATAATTTTGCAATTGCCTATAAACCTCATCCTCTTCAGAAGTACTCATCCTATAGGGGTACAGTGATATAGGTGAACTACCAGGAATCAGTTAAATACCATGGTCAACACCCCTAGAGGGGGGAAGACCCTCAAGAAGCTGCTCAAGAAACACATCATTAAATTCTTGCCTAAGTTTCCTAAAGATTTCACCTTCTAGTGAGTTTTCTTGCTTTAGGTTATTAGACATTAGTTCCATTTAGAGATTGTAAAATTGCAAACTATGTTCATGGTAAGTGAAATCTTTTAACCAACATAAATAAGAACTGCAATCAACAACATCCATACATATAACTATTTCCAAAGCAGAAAGCATATACGGAGTAGAAATATCAGCATTTCCATTCAATTCTATGAGTGAGCCATAATGTAAGAACGACAAACTGTGTGTTACATAGTTTTTCTTCATAGACTCGTTCCTCTCATAGAACCACTCCTTACCAAGTATAACATCTACCCTATCTAGATTCATAATGTGGAAGTCTAAATTATCTTTATAGGCTTGAATCTCTATTGGTAGACGTGGGACTATCCGGTCCCATACTTGGCTTTCTGCTCTAGTTGCCAACTTCACTGTGTACGGCGGTCACTTTGCCTTGTTTCCACCTTTAGCTTCTGCAACAAATTAGCGTTAATAAAGTTATGTGTGGAACCGTCATCAAATAAAACTGTTACGGCTTGGCCACCCACAACCCCCTTCATCCGAATGAGGTCATGAGGGCCAAAAACAGCCGTATTAAAACAACAATGCTCGCACACAGAATTATCAACAAAGGAAAGATCTACACTAGATATGCTAGTTGGTCAGGCAACGATCAATAACTTCAAGTTTTTCTACGCTGAAGAGGGCCCATCGCAGCAGATTTGTGCTTGAATCTGAGGGGAATAGATGTCCAAAAGCCTGCCACCTGGCCTTTCCTGGACAGTGCCACTCAAATTTACCTAAAAAACAGCGGAAAGAACACTAAAAAGTGCATAAAAAATGCATTTTAAGTTCGTCTTGAAATCTATCAAAAGCATCGTAATTTACCAGAAAACTTCCACGGATCAACACACCTGCTTTCAGCATGCAGTGGCTCTGATACCATATGTTACACCCCTACTTACTGCAAACCTCCAGGTGCCGGTTTTCCACAAGAGACCGAACAATTCACGTTCCACCCCGCCGTAGGACCTAATCCGGGTCCACCCACCGTGCCCTGGCCTGAGACCGTATCAAGCTGGATCCGACTTCCATCCTAGACGGCATCCCATACCACCGCCTAGGCTCTCGGCCATCTCCTGCCTCACGCTAGCATACATCCTGGTCGTGCACACGCTCTCCATCCACCTCCTCCTAGGTATATAGAATGGATGGCAAATGAGTCCTCCTCCCCTTGTATACCTCCAAGGAGAGAGACTCCCAGCCATGTGCACACCTAGATCATGACACGTGGCAACCATGCAGGTTCACGAGTCACCGGTCAAGTCTACAAGCCCAGTCAATGTCCAGTCTCAAGTTTAGGGTTGGGACCCAAGGGAGTTGGGTCCCTAACATAAGCCATCAAAGTCTACAAGCATTGAACAAGCTCAATAAGCTAGTAGAACTTCCTAGCATTAAGCCTGCTTGTGCACTTGGGAAGCAACAAAGGCAAAGATTTCCAAAGGAAAAAGCTAACCCAAACATGAATTCTTGAAGCATGAATTGATTTATCTAGGTCATCAAGTCACCTCTAAAGGGATGAAAATCGATTACGAAAAGATCAAAGCAATTGTTGAATGGCCATTCCCACAAACTGTTGATCACTTCAAATCTTTCTTAGGATTTACAAATTCACTTGAAAACTTATTGAAGCATATTGTAAAATAGCAACACCCTTAACTTTTGAATTTGAAGTAACTAAAAAAAGAAAGTCAAGTGAACCATGTATATGGAATGAAAAGTTAGATAGTATCTTTAATGCTCTCAAGGATATAATGTTTAAGCTCCTATTTATAGATTGTGAAATCCGGATAAACCTTACATTGTTAAAATCATTGCAGGTGATTTTGCAATTGCACTTCAGTGACACACAAATTGGCTATACTAATCAAGGAGCTTTTAATGTTATTCATGATCTTAAAACTAGAAGACACTATCTCTCTGGTAGAAAGCTTCTGTGTTTATGGACCAATGGCCTCTTAAGGTAACCTATAACTAGCTTGATCTCAAACGTTGTAAGGCTAGGTGGGCAAAATCAACGCAAGAATTTGATTATAAGATTTGATACATTAAGGGTACTACTAATTAGATAGCCAATGCTCTTAGTCGAATAGGTGAAGAATATGTGAAGTGGATGAATTCTCCTTCATTGAGGTTTCTATTGAATTTTGTCTTTCGCTAGACTTTGCAAGGATGGAATGAAGTACAATCAAGAGATATGTGCAACAATGTTGTAATTGATAACTATGATGCTTAGTAACTAGTTGAATATGAAAGATATCAAAGTAGCAAATCACTTTCTACTTGGAATGGACTATTGTTCAAGAATGGAAAGGTGTGTATGTAACCAATATGCAATTTGAATGGGAGAAATACCTACCCTAAGTTGAGTTTGCTTCTAACAGTAATAAGCAAACAATCACAAGTTTTAGCCCTTTTATGCTTATGTATGGATTTAAGCCTAAGTCTCCTATATATTGTTGAGACGAAAGATATCAAACTCTGAAAGGAAGCCAACTTCTTAAGTGAAATGTAAAAAATGTTACAATTAGCCCTTGAGAATGTCCAAAGTGTATAAGATTGAGCAAGATATCATGTGAATAAAGAAATCAAGTCGTGAATTTCAAGAAGGTAACTGGGTGTATTTGAGGATGAAGACTCTAAAGTAATGTAGACTAGGAAGCATCACAAGGTATTGTGGACCTTAAAACATAGTGATAGTGAAGAGAGTCAAATCATTAGCTTATGAAGTGAATCTTTTCAAAGGAATTGAAGTTATCGAATATTTTATGTAAGTTGACTTAACTTGAGTTTACGACTTTACGTGAAGGTGATTCAATTGTTTCAAATGATGAGTTTCGCTTTGTTCAAAACATTTAATCCGAAGTAACTTAAAAACCAAAAAGAGTACTGGATAAAAGTCATAAAAGCGATTGAGTAATCATATTTTATCTGAATACTTGAATAAATGGAAAGATTAGTTAGAAGACGATGATCCCTAGAAAAGAATTGAAACTCTAAATAGGCATTTTTTTGACTTCCATGTTTGAGGACATAATGTTTGTAAGGAGGAAGTATGTTATGACTCTGATTTATCCTAGTTAACATGCTCTAACCATAGGTTAAGGGAGATCAAGGAATGCCCATGGAATGTATTAGTCATTATAGGCCAATATCACTTGTATAAGATATTTTGGGGCTTCGATTAAGTAAAGGGAGTGTTGACTTAGGTCTTGAATTTTCCCCCTCTTCCTTTCACACTTGGTGCTTTTTTTTAGATCAAAATTCAACATCTATGTATCCAAGTTTACCACAATAATAGCAATCAACCTCTTTCTCTTGCTCCTATGCTTTGGGTAAATGATCTTTGTCAAAGATGACGCCTCCACTTAAGATCTTCCTATTCTCGAGAAAGATATACTTCACGGATTTTGCATCAAGTTTCTTCCGCAATCACTTAGATGTGTGTGCATATGTTGTGCACAAGTTACCCCCACTTTGGACTTGTTGCCGCTATATGCTTCTTCAAGCCTTCCAAGGGTGATTCCTTCAACCACTTTGGTTGGGCTTCTATTCAATAGAAAAATGTCGTTGCTACTGCTTTTGCCCAAAAGGAATTCGGCAATCCTTTTGCCTTGAGCATGCTTCTCACACAATCAACTATAGACATGTTTTTTTGCTTAGCCATGTCATTCTGTTGTGGTGTATGTGAAGTGGCAAATTGTCTCTTTATCCCACATGCATTTGCAAAGCTCTTTGAACTCATCAAAAATGTATTCACCACCTACATTTGACCTTCCTGTGTGATTCTGAACTAGAAATTTCCATTGTTTGAAGTATTTGAATGCTTCAAATTTCTATCTAAGAAAATAAACCCACACCTTCCATGAGAAATCTTCTACGAAGGTCATGAAGTAGTACGCTCTCCTGCTGATCTAGTCTACATGAGAGCCTGAAAATCCATCTTAAGCATATCTTCCAATCTAATCTCAATTTGATCTATAATTCACACACAGCCAAATACCCTCATCCCCATCTTTATTATTTTTCAAAAGCACTAGCACACACCTAATGATGAGTTGGAAGAACTAATATGTCCCATTATGAGTTTTTTTCTGATTGCCTACCAACCTCGTCTTCTTTTTGGCTGAACCTATATGGTTGCCTAAGACAAGTTGACTACAGAGCAATACCCTATCTGATGGTCTATCACCCCTGCGGGTGGCAATTCATGAGGTAAATCCAAAGGAAATACATTTTTTAATTCATTCAACAAGGTATTTGGAGAATTATTTGGAATATGAAAATCAAACAGAAGAGTTTCTGCCAATATGACAAGTTAGTATAAGATTATAGTACCACAAAATAACCAAAAGCACATTAGAGTGAAAAGAATATAAAACAAAGTTTAATAAACATTATCTAGTAAACCGGAATTGATATTGCCAATTCAAATAGCAAGTTATGAGTCAAGTGGAAAAATAAACAACCCCTATGTGGCAAATAGCAATAAATTCAATGGGACACTCACCAAAATTAGTGTAAACTATAATCTATTGTTTTGCTAAAATTAGCAACAACCCACTAACATAACAAAAGAGCTAAAAATTGGCCTCTTCATATTTTCCAACTTTAGTATTGTACGACATGCCTGATAGCTTATTGTGAGCACATCGAAGAGGTATTAGGTCAAATCTGGTTAGCTTAATTGTAGTCAGTTTACTGAACTTATAGCAAACTTGAATTTTTAACCTCATACTACATTTCTCCACATGTACTGCAAATTTGAGTGTTAGTTGTAAACTCTTACTATGAAGCACAAATATCAATTTGATCATTGCATAAATAGTACACAAAACTGATTTTGTGAATCGAACAAGTGTGAGATATTGCATGTAGAGTGTGCACGTTTCCACTAGCTCAAAATTACCATACTCAACCTTACGCAACCACAGAAATCATGCATGCACACGTGCAACTGGGAATCAATCAAAAACCAAAAGATTTTACAAATCAACCTCTCATAATATCACAATACCAAGGATATCCTGCTTCTATTCAATGTAGAGTCAACACAAGCTCTCCAATTGATTGTGTTTGCTTGTGTTGATGAGTATCTCACAAGAACTACTCTAATATCATCATTACAACTCCCTCAATTCTCAACATGTAACTATAACACACACTCAGGAGCTAGGCATAGCACAAACCTCCAAATCAACTATGCATGGACCTATCACACACACACACATACTAAGGGATTACTAACGCACACCAAATCTACTAGGAGGCTTTTATCTCGTACTACCAAAGCTCTCTCAACATGAAATGCAAATTTAAACTCTAAGTAGATGACAAGAACTCTCACTAAAGCATCAGAGGCCAATGATGATAATAATGAATTGCATTGGTGTGCCCTAAGGGCCCTTATAGAGAAGAACTTGGCCCTCTACCTCTATAATTCTAGTAATCCACACTCCTATGCCATTTATTGAGTCAACAACCCTAAGCCAACACTCCCTTTAGTCAACCAAAGCACCAAAATACCATATACAAGTGATATTGGCTAATAGGGTCCATAGGCTCCCCCCCATTGCATGAGGTCCCTTAACTTGTGGTTAGAGTCTGCAAACTGGGATTAAGCAGGTTAATGATGAGAGATTATGGTGAGCAAAGAGATAGAAAAAATGAATAATTCACATATGTACTTGATGATTAGTTTTCATCCTTTTCCATGTTATTATTCTTCAACACCTACAAGTTTGGTAGCTGAGACTTTTCTTGAAGCCTCCTAGACGTCATGAGTGTGTTTATCATTTGTCTAGTTGGATGTAGCTTGTACATACATCTGTGAAGTCTACTTGCCCTTTAAAACAGAATCAATACATTTATAGCCATTTAGACTGTCGCCCGACTCTTGAGCAAGGCACAAAACGAAACTCGAACCGTTTGACAGTGCACAAAGACTCTTAATTTGACCGGGAATGTGCAAAGGAGTCCCACCGGCAGAATTGTCTTCAGCCGGATCGGGGATTCCATATGTCGGAACGGGAAGGGCGGCCTACTGACAGCAAATTTGTTTTTGATAATCCAAAAGGAAAATTTCGGTAAAATTGGTCGGCAATCTACCTTTCATGACTACTACTGCATCGCACACATGATAACAGAAAAGAAAACGCTCTCACTTTCAAGATTCTCAATGAGACAAAAGAAGATAGCAATAATGCACAGAGAAAAACATGGCAAAACAATCACTTCACATCCTAAATGCTCCTGCCTCGAATAACACACTGACCTTAAGCAGGGCAGCTCCGAATTCAAGCAGGGCAAAACTAGAACCTCAGCAAATTAACAAGTCGCCATGTTATTGAAAAAAAGATTAACAGAACTATTTCTCGTCTCTAGCCTAAACTCCTTCATTTCTATGTCTAAGACGTAGCATCATCTGTGAAAACGGTCTCCGTGGACTTGCTATTATTGACTTGGTTGCGATTTGCCCCCTTCTGCTTCTCATAGGTATACTTCTGCCACAAAAGACTTGCGGTGATTGCTATGAACATGGTTGTGCCAAGCATGGCGATTTTAGGGTTGGGCTTGGCGTACAACTCGGGGTTGACGATCCGAGAAAAGGGAGTGGAGTTTCTTCTCCACATATCATCCTCGCGACTCATCTTGCCCTCCTCTTCCTCTTCCTCTTCCTCCTCTTCCTCCTCCTCTTCTTCTTCTTCTTCTTTAAGGTTTTGCTTGCTGCTGCTCCTGCTCGAAGGTTTTGCTTGCTGCTGCTCCTGCTTCTTCAGATCGTTCTTTCCGTTCAATTTAAAGGGGAGAGGAAAAGTACATGTATCCGTACGATGGTACTGACTGTTTTGTACGTTGTTGCAAATAGGGTTGCCATTATTTTATAACCCCTCAATCATTGTGTGCCAAGTGGCACTACTAATTGCCACCTATGTGCAACCCTATGGCAATCCCTCAATCAATGACTGCCATGTGGCATTGGTAATTGCCTCCTTTTATGTGGAGCACCATTTTTATGGGTAGAACGAACATGATAAATATGTTTTCCATTTTTGGCCCTTTCATAGGCATGGCCTTATTGTATTCAGGTTTGCTTTGAAGTGCTTGTGTGGTTTTTTTAATTATCTTGGGTTTCCCATGTGTTTGCTTTTTGATTTTTCGAAAAACATTGGGAGTTTCATTTTGGAGCACTCCCGAACTTCCTCATGCACAAAGCTAAGTCACAAACATTGACAACTTGGAATGTCCAAGTCTCTTATAATTATGAAGAAGGAAAAACAAAGACAGAATGCTCGCTGGACAAGCCGCATTCACATGGAAAAGCTTTTCCATGGCAATGGTAGCAGAAGCACCAATAGAAAGAAACTTAAAATTGGCACTAATTGAAAGCTCTCATTAGGGAGTGCACCTCATGCACTCCCTGCACCATGTCAGGGAGTACAATGGTGCAATGCTCACCATTGCACTCCTTCAACAAAAAAATTTCTGCGTTGTGAGCCACAGATGCACTCCTTGACATGGTGCAGGGAGAGTCTACAGTGCACTTGCTAAGTATCCGCATTCACAAAGGGGCTTGAGGAGGTTGCATGCATGTCAAGCATGTGTTTTACTTTGAATTGCGAAGTTTTTATATCAAGAAACCATTACATTTTGAAAATAGTCTAGCTACAGAAATAGCCTGATTTATGATACCAACAATGTCATAATTGTTTCTCATATATAGTTGATTAGTAATTTTGAGAGTCATGAGGTGCTTCTGATTGCTATCAACGAGTTTGCAAGACAATAATTGCCTTCACGACTAGTTTAAAGTGTCTGAATCTGAGACTTAGTCATCTGTTGGTTTAATCCTTGTCAATCTAATTTTGAATTGAACTCAAGAACAATACATAGAATTTTGAAAGCAACCACACTTACCTTATGTAATTGGCATTTCAAGTCATGTTTCTTTGCAACATGTTGTTCATATGTGCATTTTTTTGTTGAAGAGGTTTTGTAGTGTGAAAGATTTCAGATCCATAAAGACCTAAATCCATAAAATGATCTTGGGTTAGAAGAACAACATATCACCAATCTTGCCAATGTAGAAAAATTAGCATCTACACACAAAATGAGATGCAAATTCTAATAGATCTTGATTAAACATGAACCAAACCAAAAAAAGTACTGTTGTTGTCCGTACATTTATAATAAGCTATTGTATTTCACACGTGTGGATCTAAAAATAACAATTATTGATCATTCTATACATAGAATTGCAAGATATCACAAGTATAGTGCACCAATGGATAGTAGAAGAGAGAGAGAGAGAGAGAGAGAGAGAGAGAGAGAGAGAGAGAGAGAGAGAGAGAGAGTATCCTCTCTATCTACAAGTTACATCCTTTTATAACAGGTCCAAAACCTAACTCGCCACTTGGTTTCCCTCCAATATGAAAAACCCTATTATTTTTAGGACTAGATTCAATGTATCCCAAGATTCAAATTTGAATATATTTAAACTCGACTTCAAAACTTTCCCACACTTTCCAAAAGTGTTTATTCAAATGCATTTAGACTACTATAACTTTGAAAAGTCAAACTCTAAGTCTAATATGAAATTGGCCTCAATTGCCAAATAAAGAAATGTAGCGAATATGACTAAACTAGTTGAATCTTTCACACTCCCTCTTCAATTAGTTTTAGCATGGACTTTGGTAACACTCCAAGTGATGTCCTATGCTTCATGAACAATTCCTTTCCCAATGCTTTGGTGAAGATATCAGCTACACATTCCCTTGAGGACACATGTTGAAGCTCCACCTCCTTTGTAATAACTTGCTCCCTCACAAAATGATATGCCACCTCAATATGACATGAAGAATCACATAAAATGTAAATGAGATGATTCCTCCATGCTATCAACTTTGAACTCTCTGAAAAATTACAACAAACAAACACTAAATGTGAGTGATCAACATTTGCTTGCATGTCTCCTCCTTCTTTGTCCTTTGTTGCCATGTATCCACTATGACACTTCATGAATGATCCTTTACATCAATATCAAGAATGTTAGATCCATCCACATCACCATCAATAATGCTTGAAGACACTTTTGGAATGTTCCCCTCATCAAAAATGACATCCCTACCAACAATCACTTTGTTAGTAGAAGGAATGTAAACCTTGTAGGCTTTACTCACCTCACTATATCCAACAAAAATACCTTTCCTTGAAGATGGATCCTCCTTGGTCCTACCATCAAGAGTAATGTTGGCATAGCATGTGCATCCAAAAGTTCTTAGAAAGTTGACACTCAACCTCCTCTTGAATAGCATCTCAAAAGGTGTCCTTCCATCCAAAATAGCACTCGGCCACCTATTGCACAAGAAATTGGCACATAACAAAGCTTGATCCCAAAATGGTCTATTAATACTAGCACTTAACCTCTTGGCTTTAGCACTTTCACAAAAAGTCCTATTCTTCCTTTTAGCCACTCCATTTTGCTGTGGTCCCTGGTGTTGTCTACTCCCTCTTGATCCCATCATGCTCATCACAAAAGGCCTTGAACTTTGTAGATATGTACTCACCACCATTGTCACTCCTTAAGCACTTGATCCTTGTGAAAATTTGGCACTCCCTTGCATTCTTGAACTTAACAAGCATCCAACAATCCATTAAGAATAACTTGTAAAAGCTCTCCTTCCTTAATGATCTCATCAATGCAAGCCACCTCATCATTCAATGCTTTCACTCTCAAAATAAAAGTATTTGGACTTTCTTCATTCATTTGCAAACAAGACAAGATTTGTCTTCTTAGAGTCAACACTCTAGAAGTAGACTTGGATTCATA
Organism: Diphasiastrum complanatum; assembly: GCA_029204225.1. NCBI lineage: Eukaryota > Viridiplantae > Streptophyta > Lycopodiopsida > Lycopodiales > Lycopodiaceae > Diphasiastrum > Diphasiastrum complanatum. The sequence goes on from CM055095.1 coordinate 27,549,521, forward strand.
AAACTTTCTCAATGAATCCCAAGCATCCTTAGATGAAGTACTCTTACCAACTTCCTTGAGAAGCTCATTGGTAACTTTCATCTTTATCATGTGTAGAGCCTTCTTGGCCCTCTTGTCATACCTCACTTGATCTTGTTGTATTGCTGGTCTCTCCTACAAGCCTACAACAATATCCAAAACATCATTCATCTCAAGAAGTGATTCCATCCTCACTTTCCACAATGAATAGTTACTTGAGGTAAGCCTATCATTGGCTTCCAACATGACTCCACTTGATGTAGCCATGTAGCAATACCTTATCCTCTCTTTCAACATGTTCCAATGCACAAAGCACTCCCTTGAACAACAACAAATATTTACAAAAGGAAATCACAAAGATATGAAACTTTTCAATTCTCTTCTAGCACTTATACCAAGCAAATCAACACATAGAATCATGAAATCTTGATCAATCTATGATCTATCCTCAATCTAATGACTCTTGACACTTCCTAATATTGAAACACACTCAAATAGAGTTCAGCAACCTCACTATCTAAAGATTCAATCAAAATTAGGGTTTTAACAAAATCACAAAAAAATGAATATTTCAAAATCTATATGCAAATGCCAAAAACTTGATATGCAATCTATTAGCCACCACTTAGGCTATCCAATGATCCAAAAATTGGCCAAATCCAACATGTGATGTGAGAAATCAAAATTGATCAAGAATATGAACCTATATAGGGTTTTGATTTACAAAAGGTCCAATCTACATATACAAGAAACTCGATTTTGGTGTAGAATCCAATCTAGTATAGCATGCTCTAGCATTGGTATCTTCTCCAAATCATTGATAGATGTGATTGCCTCCTTCATAACCTAAAACACAAGCTCTGATACCATGTGAAAGATTTCCAATCTTGCCAATGTAAAAAAATCAGCATCTACTTACAAAATAAGATGCAAACTCTAATAGATTTTGATCAAACATGAACCAAAACAAAAAGTACTATTGCTGTCCATACATTTACAGTAAGCTATTTCACACATGCGGATCTAAAAATAGCAATTATTGGCCATTCTACACATAGAATTGCAAGATATCACAAGTATAGTGCACCAATGGATAGTAGAACCCAAGAGAACCATGTATAAGCATGAATGTGTGTGTGTGTGTGTGTGTGTGTGTGTGTGTGTGTGTGTGAGAGAGAGAGAGAGAGAGAGAGAGAGAGAGAGAGAGCGAGAGAGAGAGAGAGAGAGAGAGAGAGAGAGAGAGAGAGAGAGAGAGAGAGTATCCTCTCTATCCATGAGTTACATCCTTTTATAACAGGTCCAAAACTTAACTTGCCACTTGGTTTCCCTCCAATATGAAAAGCCCTACTATTTTTAGGACTAGATTCAATGTACCCAAGATTCAAATTTGAATCTATTCAAACTCGACTTCTAAACCTTCCCACACTTTTCAAAAGTGTTTATTCAAATGCATTTAAACTACTATAACTTTGAAAAGTCAAACTCCAAGTCTGATATAAAATTGGTCTCAATTGCCAAATAAACAAATCTAGCAAATATGACTAAACTAGTTGAATCTTTCATAATGACATCGTTGATATACATATTTGCTGATTTTCATCAAATGTATCTTAGATTTTAACATATCTATGAGTTATCATGTGAAAGCAGGTTATTATAGTCTTTGTCTCTATGTTTGAATCCATAATCCATAGTGCTTATGCCCAAGAGCTGACATATAGTTGCTTAGAATTTAGAAGTTTAAAATTTCTAATTGAAATTGCACCAAGTTCTTGTACTTGCAACAAGGGAGGCAATGACACAGGCAACAGCGGAGTTGAATGCACGGGTTTGCAAAATTCACATGAGATATTAGATGGCTTCTCGTTGATGGAGCTAAAATGATCTAAGCCAACTTGTGGCTTCTGAAAGGGTGCCCCACAAGATATCCATGGTAGTGTTAAATCACTTATATGGCAGAAAGCTGGCGGGCTTGAAAGATGCTTGTTCAATTTCTTGCATGGTATGTTTGTCCACATATGTGTCTTTCCCTTGATGTTCTCCTTGGCTTTTGACTTGATGAAGGTCCATCATCATCAGCATCTAAAGTAGGATTCTTTACATCAACATCAAGAGTGTTAGATCCATCCACATCATCAATAGTGCTTGAAGACACTTTTGGAATGTTCCCCTCATCAAAAATGAGATTTCTACCAGCAATCACTTTGTTAGTAGTAGGAATGTAAACCTTGTAGGCCTTACTCACCTCACTATATCCAACAAAAACACCTTTCCTTGAAGATGGATCCTCCTTGGTCCTATAATGATGATAGATACCTTACAGTGGTTATAAAATCTTACAGTACCATAAAAGATGATAGATACCTATCGTACACAGTGGCTACCGAATTCGTTTCTTGCCACACTATTGCAATACAATTCTATTTGTAGCATTCAGGTAAAAAAATTAAAACAGACATTTTCTCCATTGGTACAGCTTCTTAGCGCGGAGGGGAGAATTGCGGCATGACCGGTACGGGGATTTGTGGTCCAGCTTCCAATACTTGAGCGGCTGCTTTTTCGTAGGCGGTGATGGTCTCCTTAGCCTTTGCCAACTCGATTGAAGCTGCTCCTTTGAACCTGTCAAAGCGGCCTTGAAATCCCTGAAGGGCCACTTTGTATGTCTCCACTTTCTTGAACAAATACGAAATCTCCGTCGGTTTGACTAGATGATCTGGTATTTGTGTTTGAAGATACGCGTCACGTTCAAAGGTGGTCGCATCCAATTCACCTTGAAGCCGCGTGCGATCTTGTTTGGCCATCTGTGATTGACCCTTCAACAACTGCACTTGTTGCTTTGCATCCTGCACGGCCTTATCCACCTGATCCTGTGCGGTTGTCAGGGCGTTTTGCAGGGAGCTGATGTAGTCTTCCAAGCGATCAGCTTGTTGCTGGACCAACTTCTTTTTAGCTTCAGCCTTGTCTTCATGCTGTTTGACAATCTTTAACTCTCAATCCAACTGGACAATTTTCTAGCTGATCGGAGTGTTTTCAGACCCCATCTCGGAGATTCTCTGCTCCATTTCTTTCTTCTTATCTAGCATAGACTGGATCACTTGCGCAAGGCTTGAAACCAAACCCAGAGCATCACCAGAATCGACGGTCGTGGAGGCGGCAGCAGTAGGAGGACCTGATGGTACTGTCCTTGGTATGCGTGGAATAGGTGCCACTAGTTCTTCTTCTTAAAAAATGTCCTCCTCTTCAAATTTCTCAAGCACTGTGGCATCGAACTATTTCGGTGATTTCACAGCTTTGTCAACCCGAAGTGCGGCTGGGCTATCTTCCGTGTGAGGTTGATGGCTGACATCTTCAACACCAACAGTAGATTCATGGATATGTCTGAATCCTCTTCCAAGGGATTGGAGTTCAAAGAGTGCAGGGCTCTGGGGCATTTCAAAAATTTTGGTGGCCCCAAGGGGGTCGGAATCATTGAACATATCCATAAAGAACTGTGTGTTTGGTGAGGTGGCTTCGGTGTGTGGGGGTGAGGCGGCCTGGACAGTTGTGATGGGAATGGTAGGCCCAATGGTCACAGACTGTCCTTGAATGGAAGCAGCGAGGGAAGCATCAGAGGTTGGGGGAATGGGAAGTTCAGTGCGAACATCAACAAGGGGTGGAAGCGCAACTGACAAGGTATGCCTAGTGCAACGTCGTGACGCGGAAGGCGAGTCAGGAATAACGATCTCGCTGCATGGACGACGACGACTATGAGAACTCAAGGCCTGGTGAGATGACTCTGTCGGTGCTTCTTCGTAGACCGAAAGCACGGAATCCAGGTGGAAGCCATGGATTTTGTTTTCTAAGTGAGAAGCGGCTAAAAGGGACAATAAAGAGCCAGCAGCAAACTGTTGCTTAGTATTGGCCTTAATAGTTCGTTTGAACTCACTAGAAACAGTCTTGAACCAATTATATGGTTCAAGAGGGGCTTTGGCCAACTTGGTGTGGGACTCCACTATCCTATGGAGGATTTGTGATGTGATGCGGTCTTTCCTGAGGTTGCCAACCATCAGGAAGTTGTTCAGTAGCTGGGCAGCAGCGTGGATTGAAGGCTCAATGATGGCTTCCAGAAGGTAGTCGTCATTGGTCTAGCGCAGATCGTTGGTGAGGTCAATATATGGCTTGATGGCCTATTTGGCGTGCTTGTGATTGGGTGAGGCTTGCGTGCCATATGCTATACCTATAGCTGCAAGGGCGGCCTCAGTGACGCGCATCTTGTGTACTGTGGCTCCCTGAAAAGTGAAATAAAATTTAGATTTTTCTTCCTTCCATGTACTGAATGCAAGAGTGATAAATTCCATATTGATGTGACCAGAAAAGGCTCTCTCATGAATACCCATTGCAGTGAGCAGAGGCTCCGCAAGGGTCATCCACTAAGTGACCATGCTTGTGCTAGGAAGGACCATGATGTCCGTTGCAGATGGGACATCACGATGGATAGTATAGCGCGGAGACTGAGAAGTATCGGTAGAAGACATGATGATCAGAAAGGAAATATAAAACGCGTAAAAGTGTCTCAAAAAGCAGTGCAGGAATTTAGGAAGGCTTTGGTCACGGTAAAAATTCGCAAGAGCTTCGCTAGCACAAATGAGGAATGAATCGAATTCAGTCAACTTATAGGTGAATTTGGTGGGTCCATTACACAGAATATTAGTTTGGCTGATCAGTGCTAAACAAAATCTACAGGCATGTACAGTACTATGATAATAGGGTATAAAAATCTCGGCGAAGGTTTCTGGGGATCTGAACCTATCAGGCGAACGTTTTCCAAGCCTGGCGAAGGATGAACCTTCGCCCAGAAGGGTCCTTCGCCCAGGTACTGTCATAAATGTATTTTTCCAAGACCTGAACCTATGGACAATCTAATTTTGACATTTTAAGATCATCTAACAGGTCAACGAAGGTTAATAATGAGGTTAAGATGCTTGGCGAAGGTTCCCAAAATGGCATATCACTGATCCTTTGTCGGACTCAAAAACTGGGGATTTTCTGGACAAGAAACTTCGCCCACCTCAAATTAGATAAATCTAGAGTGGATGTACAGTCTGAGAGCTCAGCGAAGGTTTTTGGTACTGAATAGACTAAATCTGACCAAAACAGTGATTTTTTAAGTCTTTTTCCATAAAAAAAAATTATTGTGCTTCCTTTTCCTATGTTGATGACTTTCTGACTTTTGCTCATCAGTCTTTTCTCAGTTTAATAAACTTTTTTTTTTAACTATCTTTTTTCAAAAAACTCAGCAAATTAAGTACTGAAAAACAAAAAATTGAAAAACAAATAAAATTAAAAGACCATTGAGATCAGACTTGCTAAACTGGCGGAGCAGGCTGCCAAAACTTGCATAAGCGACTGCCATTCACCAGAGTATCAAATCATTTTCCATCCAAGTGCTCAAGAATTACTGTGCCATAGTTCAAGATTTCCTTCACTTTATACGGGCCTTCCCCGATAAACTTCAACTTGCCCTTGATCAGCTTGCTTTTGTATATTAATGCAAGATCTCCTGGTTTCAAATCTTTTTTGTGCAATCGGCAATCGTGCCATGCCTTGCGGCGGGCTTTCTCTGCTGCTAAGGCATGAACTGCCATCAATCGGGTTTCACATAATTTGTGCAACGCTTCATGACGGAGTTGTTAAGACGTATCATCATTTAATCGTTCTGTGGTCGCTATGCGTAAAGATGGGATTAAAAATTCGATCGGCATGATAACATCTTGACCATAAACCAGTTGAAAAGGTGTTTGATTTGTACTATTTTTGTAAGCGGTTATGAATGCCCATAATGCTGCATATAGTTTATGTTCCCAATCAGACCGACTCGCTTCAATTGTCTTTGTCATAATGGTGCAGAGAATTTTATTGGAAGATTCAGCTTGGCCATTCCCTCTGGGATAGTATATAGGTCGTGCTAAATCCGCAAAGAAGATAATAAAGATTCGATAGTAGTTCGCATGACCCGTAAACACGTAAACTCCACGAATTGTTGCTGGCGGTGGCAATTCCACAATAACTTTGATCTTAGAATAATCTTTTGCCATACCATGTCTTGATATCACATGTCCAAGCACAACTCCGTGGGAAACCCATATCTGACATTTTTTTAGATTAAGAGAAATCTGATATTTGCGACATCTTTCAAATACTTTTTCCAATCGATCCAGGTGGTCTGTATCTGTACTATGAACTCCCAAGTCGTACAAGTAAATTTCAAGAAATTTCTGCAATAATCTTTAAAAGCAAATTGCATTACTCTTTGGAATGAACTTGGTGCATTACAGAGTCCAAACGACATTATTTTGTAAGCATAGGTGCCCCATTCTTTTGCAAAAGCGGTTTTGTGGCAATTGACAGGTGCGATCTTAACCTGGTTGTAACCACTAAATCCATCCAGAAAACTATAAGCTTTTGCTCCAGCAAGGCGATCCAAAATGCTTTCAGTAAAAGGTAATGGAAAGTGATCCTTCCGCGTCACTTTGTTCAATGCTTTGAGGTTCCTACAGATCCTCAATTTCTCATGTTCTTAGGAACAATGACAATCGGTGAAATCCATTTAGTATGCTCGATCTCATAAATAAAATCAACGTCAAACAATCTCTGAAGTTCTTTCTTTATCAGATCCGCTACATTAGGATTACAGTGATAGAACTTTGTAACCTTTGGAACTGCATCAGGTACTAAAGGTATGGTATGTTCAATCACTGATGTCGGAATATCCTTCAAATCTTGATAAGTCCATGCAAAGCAATCTTGATACTTAATAAGTGTGGGTGTTCCCAGACCTAAGAACTTGGAATGCATGGGGACGTCTAAGATGTTATATTTCCACCTACCTTGGTCACTATGGCCCAAACTAGATAGCTAGTTATCATGCTGCATACTAATGATGGCTACCTTTTGGAAGCCATCACTGAGCCTTCCATCCATGCCGCTGCCCAATTGCTGCGCCCACACAAATCTATCATAGAATTAGCCCATGGGGAAACATCCATCCAACCATCCGTGCTTTCACCATTAAGCAGCACATTGCCTCAGTCACGCCCCACCACTTTCTGGTCGATAGCCCTTATAGCTAAACGATCGGCAGCTATCCCGCACCGGCAACTAACCACCCGTGCTTTACACCCAAATTTGAGCAGCATCTCTGTATCAATGGTTAACTCGTACAGTTTGAATATGTCACCCCGCACCCCACAAGGCACAGACCGTGCTTTCACCAACCTAATGGCAGCACATTGTCTCATCTGTCCCTACATGCAGACGGCACCAGGCCCGAACCGCGGGAACTGACTATGCATACACCTCAAGGGCAGCACCTTGCCTCATCAAGTCTCCCGTTCTGTCGACCACCCCAACCGTGGACGCACCCGTGCTTACACTATGGACAGCACCTTGCACAACGGTTGTCTTGACAAATCCCAAAAAGTGGCCATCTCTGTGAGACTTGCGTAGCTGACCGACTGGTCGACTTTGATACCACATGTTGCGTCGACGTCTCAAAGGGCACTAGGACTTGAGCGGTTTTCCCAACACGCGCTTAAGTCTAACATTCATCCATCATGCACTTACGTAATAGCCAAGTTAGAAACATAACAAGCTTAACCATTCAGACTTAAGAAAACTGGAATCCTAACCAACCCGAAAGCCAACTCAGAACCCGTTCCCAAAAGGTAACCAAAGGCAAAGACAAGCCACACATGAAACCCAAGGCATAGTGGTCGCCAAACTGACCAATTGGCATAGCGACGAGCCACACGTCGGTGACGTGGACCCTTGGACACCGACGACGCAAAAAGGTTGTAGTAAGGGTCCTTCCACTTGGACCAGTCCCGGAGGCGAAACCGAAATGGTAATCATCTCCAAGGATCAACTTTATTAAATTTGGAAGAGGTTACATTCATACATAGACTGACTAGTCTCGGGGCCACCAACACGTGCTGGGCATTGTGCCTGGCTCGTGCTGGTAGAGGGAGCTGAGTCCTGGCGACTGGATTCCTGGCGCTGGTTGAGCTGCCCAAGTTTCTGTCTACCGGACTCCTCCTATAATTCTGGTGTGATTCGGCGCGCCCCCTCTGTCCTGGAATATAGTGTTTTCTGGTAAAGCACGTTTTTCTGGACTTAGTTTTTATTATGTTGATTAAGCTTGGCAGAATCAGTCTGGCTCCCAGACATGGGTCCCGGGAGCCGTCCCAGCGACAGAATCAACTTGACTCCTCACTAGGCCATGACTCGAGCTCCAAAGCTAGCTCATGACTTGTGACTACTTGACTGGCTTACCATAGGTCGGAGGCTCAGTCCTTGACTTTCTAACTTGCTCTGGGACCAAGAGAAGCGTCACCCCTTAGAGTCTTATAGGGCACACTGGGTGCACCTAAATCAGCTTTACAACACGTGCTCAAATCGATCCAGAAATAAAATTGATCAAGCAGAAATCAGTTTGGGGAGGCGCAGCCGTACACAAGGAGGAGCGTGGAGTTCACGCGTGACGAACAGGGGCAGCAGCTTAGCATTAAAAAGTGTATAGCGGTCCCAAGAAAGGGTTTCGGCACACAGGAGTAAATGTGACCATAGGATTGGACTCCTATTGGATCAACGGCCATGATAGATTGCTCAGGAAACAATCTAGACCACAAGATCGTAGTAGACCATTGGATGAAGTGGAAAAGGTCTTGAAGGGTCGTGAAGTGCATTATGGCCTTCAACTTCATTAAAAATTTTCATACTGAAAGTTGAGTTGGGTCCCTTCACAAGTGAAGAGTGAAGTTTCTTCAAGGTGAAGAAATAGGTAAAAAACAAAAAAAAATCCCTATTTTTGGGTCCTTTCTCTGTTTTGACCCAAACGAAAGGCTATAACCTCCAAACAAAGGGCACCCGGACTGTACCTACAAGTACGGTACAACAAAACAGAGTGATTGTAGTGGAGAAAGTGTTCAAAGTGTGCCAAAGCGATTTCACCATTCCACTGGGCACGTAGTTGGGAGTTGACGACTGAGTGCATTTCGGAAGGCGACGTCAATTTGGCTTTCAAATTGGTGGAAAAGCGGCGAGTGGTCTGGTAATGGAAAAAGTGTAGGTCATTATTTTCAACTTCTGACATCACAGTTGGCCTCGACATATTGCTTTTAACTTATGGCAGAAGTTCCAAGCAGTTTTGCGATGGAAAACATGGGAGAGTCCATTTTGAGTGAAAGTAACAAATTGGATGGGATTTTCAACTATGCAATGTGGAAAATCAAAATGAAAAACATACTGATGGAGAAAGATGTGTGGGAAGTCGTCACAGGTGATGAGAAAAGGCCGCCAAATGAAGCGGATATCAAAGTATTCGACAAAAAGATGAGGAAAGCTTTGACCTTCATTAACTTCTCATTGAAGGATCACATCATTACCCACATTTGTGATGCTGTTACACCCAGACAGGCATGGGATGTGCTAAAGGAGCAGTTCGAGATGTCAAATCCATCAAGAATCATGTTTCTGAAGTCAAAGTTGAATAGTGTCCGAATGGAGCAAGGAGAGTACATTCAGACGTACATGACCAGAATCAAGACAATGAGGGATGAACTGCATTCTATTGGTGAGCGCATACGTGATGTGGAGCTGTGCACAATGCATTGTGCGGCATTGCAGAACCCTATCAGATGTTTGTGAGTAGAATAGCTTCAAGAGAAAGATTGCCAACCTTTGACGAGCTCACAGGAATCTTGATGCAAGAAGAGCAACTGCGAGAAATGGTGAAAGCTAGACATCAAAATACTGATGATCAAGCACTTGCGACATGCCAAAAACAAGGGCAAGAAGAATTTTAAGCAGCAATTTGCCAAGTCTCAGGAGGATGAGGGATCTTCCAGTAAGACCAATAAGAAAGACAAGTGCCTCCATTGTGGTAAAAAGGCCATTGGAAGAGTGAATGTCGCAAATTCTTGGCGGAACAAGGCAAGGGGAAACCAAAGCAAGCAGGTAACCGTGTCGATGAGGGTGAGATTGAAGACTCTAGCATCTTCATATCTGCATTGTCATCTAATCAAGATGATCAAGCGTGGTATATTGACTCGGGAGCCAACTACTTGATGGTAAAAGCAGGATGATCAGGTACTTTACGTACCAGGTTTGAAGAAAAATCTACTTTCTGTTGGAGTCATTACTGATCAAAAGTTGAAAGTAGAATTCGCCCATGATCGTTTCTTTGTGAAAGATGTGAACCAAAAATTCAAAGCTATTGCGGATGGAGTAAGGGAGCCCAGTACTAAATTGTACAGGTTGAATGCTACAATCAAGGGGCAACATGGACTCGTGTCATCCATTCCATTGCAAATTGAATTGTGGCATAAGAGGCTTGGTCACTTGAACTTGGGAAGCCTCAGTTTGATGAGAAAATTGGAGATGGTATTAGGATTGCCTACTATAGAAGACCACTTGAAATCGATGTGCGAATCATGTGTATATGGGAAGCAGCATCGAGAGAAGTTAAATAAAGGTGGTGTTGCAAGAGCAAAGAACATCCTGGATTTAATCCACACAGATTCATGCTGGCCTATGAGGACCATGTCCTTAGGTAAAACCTTCTATTTCATGACCTTTATTGATAATATGTCACGTAAGACGTGGATCTACTTCTTGAAGAAGAAATTGGATGCATTTGACAATTTCAAGAGCTTCAAAGCATTGGTCGAAAATCAGACAGGTAGGAAGATCAAAGTCCTAAGATTAGATAGTGGAGGTGAGTACAAGTCTAATGACTTCAATGATCTTTTTGATCAATGTGGGATTAAAAGACAATTTACGCAAGCTCATACTCCTACTCTCAATGGTGTAGCTGAGCGCAAGAATCGCACAATTGTGGAAAGTGCCAGATCTATGCTAGCTCAGATGAAACTACCAAAAGATTTCTGGTCAGAAGCATGTAGTACGGCAGTCTAACTTCAAAATAGAAGTCCTACCATTGCCATACCAAAGATAACACCTGAGGAAGCATTCACGAAGAAGAAGCCAAAGGTGAACCACTGGCGAATCTTTGGGTGTAAGGCCTTTGTACACATTCCTAAGGAAGAGAGACGTAAACTTGATGTGAAAGCTATCAAGTGTATATTCCTAAGATATGATGAACGTGTGAAGGGCTATAGATGTTTTAATCCAGTGGAAAACAAAATTCATGTAAGTCATGATGTTATCTTTGATGAATCCAAGATGTATGAAGACGAGGATGCTGAGAAGATAGATACATCTAGTGGGAAAGATGGTATAGTGAGGATACCTCCTGATGATGATCCATTCATTGACCTTCCAAGTGATGAACATGAGGATACATCTCAAGATACTACTATTCAACCCCAAGAAATAGGTTGGAGAGGTAGAGATAAACCTTTTGGTACAAGAAGGATTGAAGTTGCAGGTGACAAACGCAAGGAGAAGGATGTATCGTGGGATACATTTTCACCAGGAAGTCGATCACCTGACAGGAAGCTCCCTAAATGATATATGATCTTGAATGCAATTGTGTCTGCTGTTATTCGTGTGTCTGATTCTCACATTCATTTTAATTTCGCACATTGGTTGAACTTGTTGAATGCTGCATTATTTTATGAACGTAGATCAGCAGTGCCTGACTACATTCTGGAGGACTGTAGGAGTGATTCAGCTGGTAGTGTCCAGCGATCACATCTGAACTCTATCTGAATCGCATTGAGTCGTGATTGTTTCGCTTTCTCGATAGTTTCGCAACTGTTTCAGAACCGCGACATCCATTCATCACTCCTCATCATGTCAACCATAAAGGAAATTTTTATAGCAATCGTGCACGAGATAGCACCCTAAAGACCTCAATGTTTGACAACATGGATATATGGTTGTGATTTAATCCAAATACCCACATGTAAACAAAATACATATGTTTACAGGCCAAAAACCTTTTATCTCTTGTGGAATGAAACATAAAATCTGGACATGTGCAAGAGGGGCCTTTTATCTCTTGCGGAATGAAACATAAATTCTAGACATGTGCAAGAGGGGTTTGTGCTAATTATGACCTGATACATATGTCCCTTAATCCTTGAGTGAGTTGTCTCTATCTCAAAAACTTCATTCTCTTTTGCCCTCACTACTTTTGTTGACACCACTCTCGCTATCATGTTGGCAGCTGACTCTATTCTCTTTAAAGCCTCCTTTGATACATGTGACCTATAGCACCCATTTCGAGGTCTTCCTGGTATTGAGGCAATGTTGTTGGAACCTCTACTTCAGTTTCCAAATTGAAAACCTGCCAAATTGAGATTTTCAACCTCCTCATTTGTTAGGTGGGTGCCAATGGCTATGGGCCAAGTGCTTGGAGCCATTCTAGGTATTGTTTGAATGCTCCTGTAATACCCTATTACATGCATATTTTTCTTAAATATTACTTTGTGATGCAAAACCCCAATGAACCTACTCAATTGATAAAGATAAACATCAAATATGAAGAAATATCTAATGGTCGCGACAATGACAGGTTATTCAAAGATATATAAAAGATAAAGAGGCCTAAATAAATGAAAACTAAAGGAAGGACTATAACCCAAAGGGCAGTTATGAAATGACATGGACCTTAATAAGAAGGCTAGCCCTAAGAGGAGAACATTCTAGAAGATTCATTTATTGCGCTCAAGCAAACTTTGCAACTTTTCACGTGCTTGCCGATACTTTGAATCTTGCATATGGATACTCGTGCAGTTTAAATTTGTGGTCGATCGTTCGTTTGAATGAGCGACAATCCGTTGTTGAGGACAAATTGTCGGACTACATTTGGATTGTGCTGAGACATTTGTATGTTTCTCTGGGACGGTTTATCTGATTCAACAGACTATGCTTGTCTAACAAACTTAATTAGGTGCACAGAACTATAAATCGGTCTAGCCAATAGGTTGGTTACACTAATCAGCAATGAAACATGTTCAATAGGAGAATTGTTGGCATAAATATCTTTTGTTTTTTATGATTGACACCACATCTTTATCGGTGATACTAGTTGCCAATTCTTCAAATGTCTGTTGACAATCAGATTTTAATCCAAGAACATTGAATGAGTAAAAAACATCTAGAATTATCAACTTCGAGTTGCTTGACTTTTGCTCCAAGAATGTGCACCTCGTATTTAAGGGCTTTCAATTTTTCACATGCTTTAAAGATCCACTTGATATTACAAGCATCATGGGAGGACGTGGAGAGTTTACCAAAGTCACCATGAGAGAAAGCAAAAGAGAGGAAGTTTGCTTCCAAGGTGGAGAGACCAAGATCTTGTTCGCATCCAACTTGGCTATGGTGAGGAACATTCTGTGAGATTTTTCTCGATTTAAAAGGCAAGGGGTCCCTTGAAAGACATTGCACCTCGTAAACTCCTCGATGATGGTAGTCATGCCATAGTTTTTGGATCACCTTAAGAAATGTATGATAAATTCACAGTTGACTTGAAATTGGAAAATAGGTTTTTTGCATATAGTATGGCTTTCTAATTTCGGAAATTGGGAAGTAGGTTTTTGCTCTCTAAATATATTGAATAAAATTTTGGTGGATTCTCAATTGGTCCACTAAAAATCTCGGAATTTGTTTTTTGCTCTAGTGTAAACAAAGAGGGATTATGTCTTATATTGCCCAATTGACGTGTGCAAGCAAAGATTACTATTCATACTAGAAAAGGTTTATTTTTGGATTCTTGTGAAAATAACAGCCTAGTCAAATTTTAAAAGTTAGTCAGCGCAATTAGGGTGGTTTCACACTAGAGGCAAGTCCCTTTGCCTAGCCCTTTCACTTGCCACCCATTTTTTGAATCTTGGCAAGTGAGCTGATGGGCAATGGACCACCCCTATTTCACATTTGGATGGTAAGTGTTAAAGGAAGGGGTACAATATGATTGGCTGATTTGAATCCTGACATACGATTGGTCCATTTTATTAAGGTGCTGTGTTTTGAAGTGCAGGTATGAAACTTTTCATGTTAAAAGGTTGAAAAGTGTTGTAGTTTTTTTTTTCAAACAATCACCTTTCAACTAGAAAGATCAAAATTGAAATGCATTTCATTGAAAGGAATATTGGCATTGAAGGGTTAAAAAAACTTCAAAATGCAAGCCCACGTACCACAGGAGAAGTTCAACATGCCAAGGGACAATGGCTCACCCAAAAAATGGCTTTGAGTTGCCCCTACGTGGCAGTGGGTCCCTGCCATGTCATCTGCCACATAGTGGCAAGTGCGTGGTAATGCGAAAGGGTAAAAGGCCCATTTTTTGTCCCAGGACCAATCGGAGAGCTCCATTTTAAATTTTGGACTTGCCGAGGAGTGGAGTGTAGTTTGAAATGGCCCGTAGACTCTTCTCTAAGTTTCTTTTCCTAAAAACATTATTGACCATGTTGATAATGAAGAACGTGAGTTTGAGAAGTCACCTCATCTTTCTTTTGGCATGTTATGTTGTAATGTCAAAATTTTGGTTATTCTTTGTAAATGGAGTGCACATCATTGACTAATTATTCTCTCTCCATCCTGTGTGCTTGGGAAATGTCCATTGTATTCCTAGTGAGTCATTGACTTTAGCATGTGATTCAATGGCCATTCAATTGTGACTTGGCTAAGCATTATTGATCCCACCATCCTTGGACTCACCTACTCTTCTATCCCACCTTCCATAATGTAGTGGAGGCTATTTATTAATATTGCTATTTAGGTGGAATTCTAAGTAAACAAGTTCAATTGGTGCTCGTCAAATAATGTTTTTCCAACCAACTAGTTATTAGGTCAAATTCATTTGTTTTTAAAGAATGATTTTGTAGTGCCTTTTGTACTTGGCAAAAGGATAAAAAATTTATGATGAGGCCTAAATTTTCTAGTGCCCATTGTACTAGTAGGTAAAAAATTGTCAAGCTATGACAAGGCGGCAAGGCCTAACTCTAATTTTTTCATGCCCATTGTGCTCTCCGTAAAAGGACCGTGAATTTATGTCGAGGCGCAATTGAGTGTAGACTCTCTTGGAGGTCAATAAGAAACCATTCTTTTCTACCACATAATTGACATTCGCCAGATTTTAAGGCCCCAACATTTTAATATATTTTTTGTATTGCACCCTGCGTACGTCTTAGGCCCTTGCCTACTATGAGTGTGAGAGAGAGAGAGAGAGAGAAAAAAATGTTGTGAACATGATAGATAGCACACAAGAAAAAAAAATCAAGCAAACTTCAATTATGTGCGATAATGACCAATTGGTCGCGGGCAATAACCTAGTAAGTAAAAGGAGCTTGAAGATTTTAACCCAATTTTGAGATATGGTCATTGGTACGAATTTTATTTTATGAGATTGGGACAGATGTGCTATTGAGGGGTGAGTTTGGAGGTCAACTTTGTAGGTGGAGGAGGCTAGCAAAAATAAGAAAGAAGGAGCCTTTTCACTGGATTCTGGATTTTAGCAGGTGCCCGGTGGGGTGGACCATGGAAACAGAAAACAAAGAAGAAGAAGTAGAGTAGGTGAGTCGGTGGCGATGGTGGGGCCATACTCGTGGATTACCCGTGGAGCTCATTGATTCGAGGGATATTCTGGGGGGCCTGGGGCCTGCTTGTGAAGCGAGGAACTTGGAAGCAGCATGTTGGAGAAAAAATGACGTCCTTATATAAGAGAGAGAGAGAGAGAGAGAGAGAGAGAGAGAGAGCGAGCCAGGGCCAGGTAACCCCTTTTAAGCTTTTTAATTCGCCTTTTTTTTAATGGAATTGCTTATGCTTGCTTGCTTTGTACCTTCTTTTGAAGTCACTGATTTGCATTCTCATATTTAATGATTAACAAGGGACGGACCTACGTGCATTGTACAGTTTCATACTGTTGTAGCTTGTGGCAAAGGACTAGGAGAGGAAAGGGTGAGAGAGAGAGAGAGAGAGAAAATTAAGAGAAAGAAAAGAGGGAAAGCTGGCTTCTTATTAGATATTAGATGTGAGAGATAGGGAATCAAGAGAAAGAAAAAGAAAATAAAAGAATAGGGAACACGGAGAGCATTGCATGATTGCACCTCTGTGTGTGCACTGTTGGTTGTGTGTGTGTGTGTGTGTGTGTGTGCACTCTTGGTTGTGTGTGTGTGTGTGTGTGAGTGAGAGAGAGAAAGAGAGGGGGGGGGGGGCAGAGAGAGACGGGGTAGGCAGGGGGCAGGTCCAGGTGAGAGAAAGAACGTGGTGGGAAATAAAAACCCATTACATAGGATCAAATGACACCCATTTCACGGATCTGTCATGGACTAGTCTCTCACAGTAGGCAAAGATTTAGTGGGTTAACGTAACATCGTCGCTTTAACCTGCTATCATCTTGCTTTCAGCTACCAGATCTTAACTGGCGCATATAATCTTGCTTACAGCTACCACATCTTAAGTAACTCAGACTGATTCTTATGTCACATGTGGGGATTCCAGATTAAAATGTGGGCAATGCTGGCTGAATACAGATACACCAGCTGATTGCCTAAGTCGACTGTAAGCTTTGATCAGCACAGTTTGATTCTCTCAGCTGGACGATTACCGACGTGGGTTGTGATCAATACTAAGTTTGATTTGCTCTCAGCTGGATGACTGCTGCAGTGGGTTGTGATCAAAGCAGTCTGATTTGCTTCCAGGCCTGAAATAGCAAAAATAGAAGATGTTTAAACTTTAGTGAAGAGAATTTGCTGTTTCAAAAGCGTAAGAAGTTATAAAAATTGTTTTTTGCAAAAGCAGAAGAAAATTTGACGCCAGTGAAGAAAATCTGTTTTTGCAAAAGCAGAAGAAGGCTAGATTCTGAAGAAGCTTTCTTTTTTTGTAAGTTGTGGGATGAAGATGGTGGCGATGGAGGTTACCACCAGGAAAGCCGAGCTTGTGCCCCCTGCATCCGAGACCCCTCAAAGGAAGCTATGGAACTCCAACGTCGATCTTGTTATACCTCGGATCCACACGGCGAGCATCTATTTCTACAGGAGGCCAGAAGGAAGCCACAGCTTTTTCACATGGGAGGTCTTGAAGGAAGCGTTGGGCAAGGCGCTGGTGCCATTCTATCCCATGGCCGGAAGGCTGAGCAGGGATGAGAGTGGCAGAATTGAGATCAACTGCAATGGAGCTGGTGTGCTTCTTGTAGAGGCCACCGCAGATGCCTACATTGACGATTTTGGTCAATTTGCTCCCGATCCTGTGTTTAAGGAGCTCATCCCCTACGTGGACTACACACAAGATATTGCTTCCTATCCGCTTCTAGTCCTGCAGGTATGCTCTTATGTTTTTTTGGTCCCTGCTTCCTGTGTTCAAAGCATAAGTTAAATTTTCTGCTGTTTGACAACAGAACTGCAAAAAAGGTATTCATCCAATTTTTTTTTTGAGTTTTTCTACTTTCTGAAACTCCAATCAGATAGTTTAAACCATCTGTGTAGCAAAATTGGAAACCAATCATTTAGACTGTAATTTCTGTTGAATCTGGTGCTGCCTGAGTAACAGAATTGGGTACAGATTACCTTGACTGTAGTTTAAGTTACCTGCGCAACAATACTTGAAACAGATCATTTACACTTCAATTTCTTGCAAAGGTGACGTTCTTCAAATGTGGAGGTGCATCCCTTGGTGTGGGGATGCAGCATCACGTCGCCGATGGAATGTCGGGGATCCATTTCATCAACACATGGGCGGCTATGGCGAGAGGCGAGGGCCTGGAAGTTCCACCTTACATAGACAGGACTTTGCTCAGAGCAAGATCTCCCCCCACCCCTTGCTTTGCCCACATTGAATACAAGCCACCTCCATCTCTTCTCAGCACACTGCCAGATGCAGGCAAATCTACCTCTGCCGACGGCATAGCTGCAAATGGGCATTCACAAGCCAATGGTAGCCTTGGCAATGGTGGTACCACTGCTGTGAGCCATGCTGAGGATCAAGCTCTGCCAGCCTTCTCAGTTGGTGTATTCAAATTTACAAAAGATGAGCTGCAGCGCTTGAAATCCAAAGCCATAGATGAGGACAATCTGTTGTCTTACAGCAGCTATGAGATGCTGTCTGGCCATATATGGAGGTCCCTGTGCAAGGCAAGAGGCCTGGTGGATGATCAAGAAACCAAGCTCTATATTGCAACTGATGGAAGGTCAAGGCTGAGGCCTCCTCTGCCTCCAGGCTATTTTGGAAATGTGATCTTCACTGCCACCCCCATGGCCACAGTCAGGGATCTGCTGTCCAAGCCCCAGTATTTTTCTGCAGCTCAGATTCACGAAGTGGTTGCTATGATGGATGATGAGTATCTGAGGTCTGCTTTGGACTTTCTGGAGCTGCAGCCTGATTTGAGCAAGCTTGTGAGAGGAGCTCACACCTTCAAGTCACCTAATCTTGGCATAACTAGCTGGGCAAGATTGCCTGTGTATGATGCTGATTTTGGGTGGGGACGACCCATCTTCATGGGGCCTGCTGTGATTGCATTTGAGGGGCTGGCTTATATTCTGAGAAGCCCAACAGACGATGGCAGTCTGACCTTGTCTTTAGCTTTAAAAACTGACCATATGCCTGCATTCGAGAAGTGCATACGAGAAATTTGAAAACCCAAGTTACAGATGAGGAGCTTAATTCCTGCTGTTCATAATTTAGTGAATAGTACTTCCTGTTGGCTCCTGATCGGTCGAATGGGCTCTTTACAATAGTTTTGTTACTAAGGAGTCCATCATTTGGTTTAGCATTGAAAATAGTGAGTAATACCAGTCAAATTGCAGATTAAATCATGGATAGTAGTATGAAGAAGTGCAATCAAAACTTCTGCAACAAAAAATACTATTACGCTGTAAGGTTCTGCAGATGGACATCGTGTGCTCTTAACATTTTGCAGATTCAATCAAGAATCTTCAAAGACTAATAGAATTGGAATTTCAGATTTGCAAGAAGAAACTGTATGGTATAGAATCAGCATAATGTGGAAAGATAGTATGGTTGCTTACTCTCTCAACTTGAGGGTTCAGTAAAGACATCTTTAAGATTATCAACACCCAAATTACTGCTTTTTTGCTCTTACCACTCAAATTAATTCTACAGTTTGTAAGTTTGAATTGCGTAGTATAGTTTGGCTGGATGGGCATTCCTAAATTTAAACTTTTTTGGCCAGTAATTATCTTGATATATTTTCAACTTTTCCCAATTCTTTTGCAAAGACACAATCTTTTCTTCTTTTTTATGTATTTTGTGCACAGCCTCCTGTTGCAATAGCCACATGAACATAAAAATTTGCTTCACTGCAGCAAATTGCTGCACCTCCTTGATTTGCTGCAGCTCAGCAACGTCCACATGATTTTGAAAAAGAGGTTGCAATTATCTAAACAGTACTTACCTCCAATAATAAAAGGCTTAGCTTTGCTCAACAAGCCACTCTGGTGAAACCAGCTGGCAGTGGATGAAACATGCCTGCAGCAAGTCTTGGCATTATTCGAAATTAGCTCGGCAAGTTCCAGTATCTATGTGGCCACCACATTGGCTGATGTTTTCAAGGACCAAAGTTCACTCAAATCAAACAATTTTCATCAGAACCTAGAGATTCTGCTTTCCTTTTTCATACTAGGTAATGTGCGCTGGAAGGATTCTGGACTGTGTGAACTTTGAAGATGCTTGGTTGTTTGGAATACGTATCCTGAAGTAATGAATGATTTCTGTGAGTTAGGGAATGGATTTTCTAGTGACCTTTGCACTAGATCATTGGCCATAACTCTATGGTAAGGACATCCCTGAACTTGATTTTAAGGTCTCTAGAAAATTATTTCCAGAATGTGAAGGTAGGACACATGGAATTTTTGTACACACATGTCTGTTATGTATTGCCCATTCATAATGTGCGTGCAAGTTGTCTTGCTGCTTTCAGTATCCATAATCTTTTCGGTGGTTTTAAAAACCAGTTTTATGAAAATATTCAAATAAAATAGGAACCCCAAGCAGAATCCATGTTGAGCAAGGCAGACATGCTTCAGGCCATTATCTCCCAGAGGATAGCATTTATTTGCAGAGTTTAATGGTCTGCAATAATATTCACAGTACAATTTGGGAAGCTGATGAATGTAGTAACTTTTTAATTTTAGTTCATGTAATATGATAAAGGATTTAGTCATTGTCTAAGGCCATAACAAGTTAGTGAGAGAAACTGCTGCATGTAGGTGCAGGCTTGAACCCCACCTACTGTACTTGCTGAGCCTTGCGCTTTCAAGTTAGGTCCAGCTTAACATTGAATATATGTGAACAGTGAAAAAGTATATGTTTTGATAGCATGTTTTAAGAACACTATGCTATGACCGCACTTAAAAACAATAATGTATCTAATAATGGCACTCGCCATTGTTCATGTTAGATACCCTGTCCCATTGATTGACATAAACCAAAAGGCATTGTTATTGTTAGGAGACTTGGGGCTGACAGATTTGGTGCTGCTGAGATCAGCATGACTCTTCTTGGTGAAAATGGCATTTTATTTGAACCTTTCCAAGAGATCTAGCTGCAGAGTAACATCCAAAAGGTGGAACTTTTCCTAATTATAATTTTGAGTCTATATTCCATAAAGCAACAAGGAAAAAGGATGATATGACATCACAATCCACATTCAATGCACAATCCGTATGTTTATTCTATGATTATGACTTTGTATTACATCACAACCCACATTCAATTCAAAATCCATATATTTTTTCCATGATTCTGTCTAGGTAGTGAACATTGTTGAAATTTGACATCTGAGGTGGGTTGCTCATGTCATGCATTGATGTCTTTGTCGAGTACAATGAGGATAGACACATGATGTTTGGTTGTGCACTTTGGCTTGCAAAAAATCAGGATACATGTTCAAGTGGAATATATGATGATGCACGCCAAATCAATACTTAATATATTAATTGAAACTAAATGGTGGGTTATTGGCCTATTTTTTCAGAAGTCCTATGGCTACAATATTGCTAATTCAAACGTATTGCAATGCATCCTACAAGAATAAGTATACATGTTTTACCAAGTTTGGATTTTTTTAAATAAATCATTTGTTGACTACATGTTATAAACCTCGAGTCAACAAATGAAATATGTTTCCATAGCTCAAAATAACCATCTTCACATGACAATGTAATTGGGGCTTTCTAAACTATAGTGAGATGATATAGTTTGAGTTTTTCCTTCATCAATTTGTAGTGAAGTTTCATCTTAATTTGAGAAGTTAAAATATATCCATTCCAACAATCACAAAGATCAAATACATACATATTTGCACACAACACACTATATTGAAAAGACAAGTTTTAGCATGAAAACCTTTTACTTCAACCAATATTCAAAAAGTTGAAATAGTTTCACTTGTTGACATTGCATATTGCTTTTACGAAGACTAAGAAGAGAAATCCTAGAGACTATTCTCTAGTTTCAATAGCCAATCATTGTCAAGAGCTTCAAGACAATTGTTGGGCAAGTACATAGGTGTTGTGAACTGATATCAACACGTGTGTAGAAGAATTGATAGGATATGCATATGATTATTTGATACTAGGTCAATACATGACTTTGGCTGGTCTTAGCCATTCAAGGCTCATATTTGTACTCAGATGAGGGGCAAAAAGATCAATTTTGCCATGGTATCAATATAGCATCCATTTTTTTATGGTATCCAAAATTTACCGATGTAGTAAATTCTAGTCATTGTGCCCCAAATGCATTGGTGGGCACCAACAAAGTATCACCCTTTCAAATCATATACATATTGCATTTAAAAAGGTCAAGCTTTTCGTTAAATACATCTTACCTTTGCAAAAAAGTGTGATTTTAGAAAGAAAAAAAAAAACTTATATGCAAGTTTATACTCGATTGCTATCACCCTTGCAATATCTAGATCAGTTGATACCATGCCAGCCACCAGTTTGTAAACTTGCTTACATTCATACTCGACTAATATCAATAATATAAAAAAAGAGTAATACCATAAACTAGCTAGTACTAAAAATTTCAATACCCTCCCAACTTTTTTCAAGACCTTGACGTCACATGAAAAAGCTCATGCTAATCTAGTACAAATTGGTGAATGAACTATTCTCATTCACATCTAATTCATACACACTCAAAGAACAAAGTGCAAATGCTTATGTGGCCTATGATTTATGCTAGAAACTCCTATTTGGAAGTCCATGCACGTGCAATGATCTACCATACTACTATTGAAGCTCTCAATGACATAAGCAACACTTTTTATGGATTTTTTTTTCTTACTTATCTATAAAAATATTGATAAGCTCTAACCTTTTGAGCAAATTTCATGAGTTCTAACGCAAACATGAATTTATTGAAGTCTCTTGTCTAGAATATGTATGTGATGAATTTTTTTTTTGTCTTTCAGAAAATATCATCCACTTAAGCCAACCTTATTAAAAAGTACAAAATTGCTAGAGCAGTACTCCTAAATGGTCATGAGCAAGAAATAAGTAGGATAAGTTTATGTTGCTGAGAGCTTCAATAATAGTATGGCAGAGACATACATTGTTACAATTTCATAAGAGCCATCATTGCATTTGCATGGATGTCCAAACATGCATTATTAGGAGAAGTGACAAGTCATGTAGGCATATCTAGTTAGTTTGTTTGAAAACATCATTAAATTTGAATGAGAACATGTTTAGTCACACTTGAACCACTCTCTCTCTCTCTCTCTCTCTCTCTCTCTCTCTCTCTCTCTCTCTCTCTCTCTCTCTCTCTCTCTCTCTCTCTCTCTCTCTCTCTCTCTCTCTCTCATGGATGCTCCTTCGTCTCCTTCGTCTATCTCTACCCTGCTATGCTACCGAACATATGGACAACAAATGACGAACCGTTTCTTCAAAATTGCAAGGTCCAATTAACCTTCTAAACTTGCATAAAATAGTTTCCTTGTTTAAACTTGAAAGATTTCCCACTTTATGGTTTTTTTTTTTTTTAATTTCATCTTTTAATGATTTTATTTTGTTTCCATAGGTTTCAAGTTTTTTTTTTTGTGAATATCACTTGCCATTGTAGATGACATCCTTTTGTGCATAGTCTTTTACTTTCACACTTGCATGATAGCCTTTGGTTTGATGCCCATTTGTGTAAGTTCTCTATAAGTTGCAAATAATTGTTCTACAAATATATTATTTTCTATCAATATTGGCATTAAAGAAGTTGGGTGCTTTCTCCATGTTTCTTTTTTCCAATAGGTCTTGTTCTTTTCATTCTAAATAGTTTTGTTTTCTAGAATGTCTCCGCTACCTCCTATTCTTATGCACCAACCACTTTCTGGTAACATTTTTTTAGTATTATTTTTATGGTTTCTTTACCACCTCGATTAATCTAACAAATGATTTCACTACCGCTTCAACTATTTCTGAGAAATTTCAAGTCTAGTTTTTTTCCCCTATACCATCACCCCCTTCCAAAATAATTCTTCTCTTACAATTTTCTATCATTTTTAATGGAAAACTTCCTAGACGTATGTGTTATCATTGAGGTTTTTCTATTTTCTAAAAGAACCAGTTTTATTGTTGCCATATATGAAGTAAAGAAAAGCTAGTTTTTCTTGGAATTTCTCTATAAGAATAGTCATTTCGAATAAGATTTTCTCTTCTTAACTCACCTTCTTTCATTTATCTAGTCCCTTTGCAAAGGTATGCTCATACTACAAATTTGAGAGGTTCTAATAACTATCCTAACATACCATGATTCAAAGATTTATGAGTTTGCCACCTAGAAAAAAGATTATATAGTAATTTCAAGGCACTAAAGTTGCAAGTTTTCATTTACTATTGTAATGCCAAATCTTTTGTAATTTATTGCTTTTTTAGTAAGTGTCCCTTCTTCTAGAAGTTTTTATTTATATTATAGAAGACAATTGATGAGGTTCATGAATCGCGATTTGGATTTCGCAATCGCGAAGCTTTCGCGAAGGAACCACGATCCTCTTGCGACTCGGGTGGAGTTCAAATGCGATCGTTGGACACTGCTAGCTGAATCACTCCTACAATACTCCAGAATGTAGTCAGGCACTTTTGATCTACGTTTTTAAAATTAATGCAACATTCAACATAGTTTCAACCAAGGTGAGGAATTAAAATGAACAAGAAAACTCGAACACATGATTAACAACAGAAGCATTTGCATTCGAGATCAGACACAACAAGCCACGACCTAAAATGTATCTGCTGACGTCATGCCATCAGATCAGATATCTGTACTTCTGGGTACTTGCATGATCTCACTGGTACTCTTTGGAGCGTGGAGGGCAAGAGAAGGTTTTGTTTCCGTTGTTAATTTTGTTTTGGTCGTTTGCCTTCTCTCGTACTGGACCGCAAAAGATTCTCGTTCGTGAATCTTTCGTGTTCGCGAACCGTTCGTCTTCGTCTGCTTTGACTTTCGTGTTTGTGAAACTTTTTGTGCTTCGTGTCTCCAGATCTTCAAGTTCGCGAATGTCTTTGTCGGGCTGAGGGCTGAAAGCTAGCAAGGCTTTGTAATTAGAAACATTTTGTTTCTTCAGCTCCCTCTCAAAGCATGATTGCTTTACAATCCCGAGACTGCTCCTTTGTCTCTCAAAGAGTCCTTTGTCCAGGGCTTTAGTGAAGATGTCAGCAACCATGTCTCTCATTCAAATAAAGGTGGTCTACAACATCTTCTTCTCAATTAGATCCCTGATCAAGTGGTACTTGATCGCAATGTGCTTAGTTCTGGAATAGAACACGGGATCTTTCGTCAGGTGTATTGCAGAGGTGTTGTCCATCTACAAGACCAGGGGGTCATTTCTTGTTTCGCCCCTTCGTCCAAGAACTGTCTTAGGCAGATTATTTCGTTGGCCATCTTTGCTGCTGCAACATATCCAGCTTCGCAGGATGACTGGGCTATCTGCTTCTTGCTGACCCAGAGAACTGCTGCTCCTGATGCAATGGTGCATCCTCCCGAGACGCTTTTATAGTCGTCCTTGAGAGATGCCCAGCTAGCGTCGTTGTAGAAAAGTATCATGAAACCTGCACCACGACAATAACACAAGCCATAATCCCTTGTTAATTGAAGATATTGCAAAATTCGTTTTGTAATCTTTCAATGTGTCGAGCCTGGCCTCCTCGAAAGTCTGTGGTTTGTCAGTGAACCCGCAGAACTCTTCTGATGTGGAAGCTAGGCTACTTGACACATATCTTGTTGGCGCTCTTCGTGGTCTTGTCGACCTTGTGGGAGATCCTCCTAGAACAGTTATGTCTTTGCCCTTGTCTGCTCTGCTTGGTCCAAAACCATGTTGGTTTACAGGAACCGCGACAGAAGGTTGCCTCTCGAATTTTTCTTCGTCAGATTTGTCGCTCGACTGGGAGACGACTCGAAAATCTTCATTTTGTGTTTCTCTGTCGTTGGTGGCAGGTCATAGTACTGTCTCTGTAGAACTTTGTAACTAACAGGATTGTCATTGGCCACTGTCCTGCTCTCATCGAATCTGACATCTCTCACTATTTTCACAGTGTTCGTGTCTGGCATGTAGACTCTGTAGTATGACGAGTTGTTGTCATAACCTACCAGGAATCCCTGCTCAGCTTTCTCATCAAGTTTCTTTCGAAGCTTATCAGGAATATGTGTATAAGCTGCACAGGCAAAGATTCTGACGTGAGACAGGTTGGCCTTTCTACCCCACCATAGCTCATGTGGTGTCGTGTGAGGAACACCAAACTTGTCTGCTCTGTTATGAATGTATGCGGCTATAGCTACGGCTTCAGCCCACAGTGCCCTTGGAGCTTTCGAGTAGGCTATCATGCATCTGGCTGCTTCCATCAGCATCCTGTTCTTTCGTTCAGCAACACCATTGTGTTGCGGTGTGTAGGTTGCAGTTCTTCTGTGAATGATGCCACAATCATTGTAGAAGTCAGTGAAGCGATTCGAGATGTATTAGCCACTTCAATTTGTTCGGATTTGCTCTCTGTGCATCTTTCTGCCCAATTCACATATTCTGTAAATTTATCAAGTGCTTCAGATTTATTCTGAATGAAATACACTCTGACAAATTTGCTATAATCATCAATGAAGGTTATGTAATACTTTGAACCTCATACTAATATCACGTTGAATAGTCCGCAGATGTCAGAGTGCACTAGCTCCAGAATCTTTGTCGTTCTGTAGGAGTCTTTGATGAATGGTGTGCGTGACATCTTGCCCTTCAAACATGCATCAGAGGTGGTCGAACTAGTTGCATTCGAGATGCTGACCCCTGTTATCGCTCCATGATGGCTTGTCTGGTAAAGTGCCATTGAGTTCATGTGACAGAGTCTTCTATGCCACAGAGTGTCTGGCAAGTCATCATGAGTCTGATGCACCTGACATTAGAGGAGTTTTGAGCTCCAAAAAGACCCTTTAAGAATTCGTGCAACACTAATACTTTTTACTTGCCATAACTTTTTAATCATAGCTCAAAAGTATGTCATGTACCATATCATTGAAAGTCCTTGTGAAGCGCTTTCGAATGCACCAAACTTTGCCAAATTTGGACTTACCACTAAAAAGTTATGTCATTTTTAGCGTGGAATCAAAATATGGACTCAAAAAGTTACGTTACGTTACGTAGAATTCAAATTTGAGTGTTTTGATTGGTCCATGTGTAAGAAAAAATTGAGAAAAAATATAAAAAGAATCTTTACAAAGGGTCTTTTTTGGATTTAGAACTCCTCTAATGTCTGCAGGTAGGCGTACCTTCAGATGATATAGGTTCCCTTTCCTTCTTCCTTGAGCGATGAGAGTACTGCTACTAGCATCAATCATGTTGCATGCTTCGTCGAAAAACATCACACGCATCCCTGCATCTGCTATTCTTGCTACAGAGAGCAAGTCTTGTTGCAAAGTAGGCACGAACAGAACGTCTTCGAGTCGTCTATCTGTAGCACAGGCATCCCAAAGGGAGCCGGGAACCACGACTTAGCTTCCCAGCCTTCAACTCTTGCCATCCAAACCCACTTGACATACAAGCAGCCAACTTGCCAACAAAGGTCAGACTTAACCAACTTGAAGTTCCAAAACCGACATTGAGATCCAACCTGGCGCCATGCCAGATCGGGGGTCCCGATGTGGGCGACTTCCCTCCGCGCCAGCCGCCCGACATACATCAAACTTAACCAACTCGAAGCTTCATTACAAATGAGTAACATCCATTC
Organism: Diphasiastrum complanatum; assembly: GCA_029204225.1. Taxonomy (NCBI): domain Eukaryota; kingdom Viridiplantae; phylum Streptophyta; class Lycopodiopsida; order Lycopodiales; family Lycopodiaceae; genus Diphasiastrum; species Diphasiastrum complanatum. The sequence continues at coordinate 27,576,697 of CM055095.1, forward strand.
CAAGCAAGTGGTCTGACTTACATCAGATTTAACCAACTGAAAGCTTCGTCACGAGTGCTGGAAGCCAACCTGGCCGCCACGCCAGACTAGAGAGCCATAAATAGGTAACTTCCACCCAAGCAAGCCATCCAACTCAGCCGACAGGTTAGAGTCCGTTCCCCAAGAGCTTAACCCATTCACGTTCATGCAAGGAACACTCAGAACCACAAGCCGCGACAGATATGGAGACAACCAGTTCCTGGACCAAATGGTCCCGACAGCATACCGCTGGCGCCGTGGACCGAATGGACTCGACGGCATACCGTTGGCATACCGAGATACGACCCTCAGCTATGTGTCAAATTAAAAAGTTTGAAGCGGCCTTACAACTGGCGCTTTTACCGAACACTGAAACCCAGAAGATAATCAGAGTCAATTTGAGAAAAATCCCACTTTATTGATAAATCTGAGGGCGCTGGCATGCCAAGGCGAGTGCCAAGACAACATTCCAGCTAGGGAGGCTGAGACTTGGTTGGAGCTCACCCTGAGTCGCAACCCACACTCCCCTATAGTATTGGTGGGATTCATCACCTCCCCTCATACCAAGTACTCTACCCAGGCTGGTAAAGCATGTTTTCTCTCTCTAGGATTTTCTCTCTCTAGAAAGTCATTTTATCTCTCTATAATCTATTGATCTCCAGGCTTCCTTTAATCATGCCTAGATCGTGTGAGGTGATTGCACATCGATCTGAGCTCTCTGGACTTCGCTAGAACAGATCAAAGATTTTCAGCCATAGGAACTTGGCACCGGCTGGATTCTGGTCACAGTGGCGCCTGTGGCGCCGGGAGCAGCAGGGGCGCTGCTGGCGCCGAGGACAATGCTGGCGCCGGAAGTAAAGCTTGTAAAGGTAGCTTTACAACACTGTCTCTACCATTGGTGTTGAGCCATAGTGAACCAATACCGTTCACTTGATGTCTAGATCCATCTCCAAGAACTATGAATCTTGAGGGATCTGCACTTCTGAAATCAGACATGATTCGTCTTGATGTCACAAAGTGTGAGGTGGCTCCTGAATCTAGGATCACCTCATGTGTGTCAGATGTTGATGTTGCACACACATCTTCACAGTTATAGGCGGTCGAACAATTTCTGTTCGTTCCTTCTTCGCCCATTTTCGAGCTATCGGGCTCATCGACATAGGATGAACTATTGCTGTTCTCCTGTCTGTTCTGTGCTGACTTGTTTCTCGGGTTTTGGCGGCAATCCATGGCTGCGTGACCCTTCTTGTGGATGAATACACTTAATCTTGGGATTGAGCCAGCAGGTATCTACTGTATGCCCGTCTCTTCTGCATCTCACACAAGTCTTCTTGTCTGCACCTTGTTGTTTTGACCTCCCTTTGGTCTTTCAGTTGTCTTTGCTTGTTCCCTCTGCTTGCTAGTCACGATCCTGCCTCTGATTGGACTCTCTCTTAGGCTTAAATTGCTTCTTTGATTTTTCTTTGTTGTCATAGAGGGCTTGGTTAGAACCATCTTTGTGATCAAGATGTTCTCTGGCCTCAACTTCCTCTCGAATCTCGACAATCGCCTTTTCGAGGTTCATGGCGGGATCTTTCGCGAACAGGGTTCTTGTGATCTGGAATGATCTGGGTAAGGCTCTCAACAGGTATGTGAGCTGCGTCTCAACTGACACAACGTTCTCTATTCCAGAGTTATGTAGTGACAAAAACAGATCCTTCATCTTTCTTACGAAAGAAGTGAGGTCTTTTCCATCCCACTGCAAATTCGTCAGCTGATCTTCCAGCATCATGATTTGACTTCTTGATTTCGTCTGAAATCTGGTGAATAATGCATCCCACATCTCCTTAGCTTTGGAGAGTGTAGCCAGGTCAAGTGTGAGACTATCTTCGATGGAAGATGATAGCAAGGCTACTGCCTTGTCGTTTTTCTCCCTCCATTCACGTAGCTCCTTGTCTGTTGTCGTAGGCATTTCTTCTGTGCCATCCACCCAGGGGAATAGTCCTTCGCCCTTGAGTATCAAAGATGTCTTAACTTTCCAGGCTAGAAAGTTAGATCCTGAGGAATCAAGTATTGTGCAGATCTTGCTCTGCATGCTGCTGATTGAAGCCATTGCTTCTTGGATTCTGTTCCCTTGTTGATGGGTGTTTGTTTGAATGCTTGGCCTCTTGGATCTGCTAGCTTCTTGGATATGTCAGAATATGACAAGATAACTTGGCTCTGATTCCACTGATGAGGTTCATGAATCGCAATTTGGATTTCGCAGTCGCGAAGCTCGCAAAGGAACCACAATCCTCTTGCGACTCGGAGTTCAGATGCAATCGCTGGACACTGCCAGCTAAATTACTCCTACAATCCTCCATAATGTAGTCAGGCACTGCTGATCTACATTAATAAAATTAATGCAGCATTCAACATAGTTTCAACCAAGGTGCAGAATTAAAATGAACAAGAAAACTCAGACACACGATTAACAGTAGAAGCATTTGCATTCGAGATCAGACACAACAAGAGAAATTATCTATATTGATCTTTCTCTGCTTCTTCAAGCACTGCATGCAAATCCACCCAGTGCGTTGGCATGGGAGAAACACGGTTCTCTCACGAGTAATCGTCTCGCTTTACTAGCGGACAGTTGGATTTCTATGGATCCTGATCACAGAGCTTGTCTCACACACAGGCGAACTTGTTGTCTGTATTTCGTCTTGATTGCTTACTAGCATCAGACTACTACCTTACACTGTATGTGTATTCTATTGATCTATATTTCAAGTATCATCCAGTAAGTATGGTCGCTCTATGTAAATCTAAGATTAGAGTGATGCATCTACAACTAATCAGGGAATTGCAAGAGTGGCGGATTAGCCACAACCTAAAATGTATTTGCTGACGTCAAGCCATCAAATCAGATATCTGTACTTCTGGGTACTTGCATGATCTCGTTGGTACTCTTTGGAGCGTGGAGGGCAGGAGAAGGTTTCGTTTCCGTCGTTGGTTTCGTTTTGGTCGTTTGTCTTCTCTCGTACTGGACCACAAAAGATTCTCGTGCATGAATCTTTCGTGTTTGCGAACCGTTCGTCTTCGTCTGCTTTAAATTTCGTGTTCGCGAATGTCTTTGTCGGGCTGAGGGCTGAAAGCTAGCAAGGCTTTGTAATTAGAAACGTTTAGTTTCTTCAACAATATTTGTGATACATGTCAGTGTATTGTAGCTTGTTGGCTGACATTTATTGTATATTGTGATGTGATCCTTGTGGTTAGGAGGATAAATTTCTCACTTTTCAAACATGCTTGTGTGTCAATATTCATTCTTCCTCTCTAAAGCCATCTTGTGTTTGAAGATGCCAATGTGTATTTTTTTTATGAAGATACTTCAAATATTTGTATGAATTGTTTTTTGAGTTTGGTGCAATCACTTTGGTTAGTCATTGTTTCTTTAAGTTAAGGAAGGTGACATTGGTTCTAAATAATTATATACCTAGTATAATTGCATGTGGTCAATTGGAGAAGTTCACAACATAAACATGATGTTCATCTTTTGATGTTAAATGGCTGTCTTGCTACATCTATGTGGGACCAATTGTTAAATTTTATTTCTTAGGTAGTTGCCATATATATCTTGAGTTTGACAAGTTTCCTAATGACATATTTTTAACATATAAAATTAGGCAACTCTTGATATCTAGACAATTTTCTTTTATTATAAGCGAGGACTTGTTTACGTGATTGACGTGGCATGTATTAAAGAAAATAAGTACATTTTGTAGTATCATAGTGGTTTTTCTCTTCTATATCCTCATTTGTGAAATAGATTAGAGTTGAGCTCTTGGCCTCAAGGAAATAGAATGAACTCCTTCCCACCTCACCATTTCCTAGAGGACTTCAATATCAATTTTGGATTGCTAAAGTGATTGGCTTCATTCAGAGAAATGACACCAATTCGGCCAAGATTGTACGTGTGCACTAGATGCATATCGTTCAACAAATTCTTTCTTGGAAAGGTACGAGCTGGAAATGTTGCAATTAGATCCAAAAGGCAAGTGGAAGCATTCAAGAAAGAACCAACCAAAAGTCAATAATATAAATCTTGAAGAAGTGGATGTGCGTGCATTTATTTTTGAATTAACAATGATGAACCATTTACGAAAGTCAACAATATCTATTTTACAAAAAGGTTAAGTGCACAACCATCATCTTCGACTCGGCTTCAACTCAACAAAGCCACAATAAATAATTTTCTCTCACCATTAGATGCTGATTCGGATGAGAATTTGTCGGTAGACTCTAATGAAGAAGATGGGTCATCAATTTCTTCAGCTGAAAAGGAGAGCCTTGAGAATATTTCAAGCATTGACTTAAGAGGAGTTAGTGAGAATTCCTTGGAATTTGAATTGTAAAAAATAATAATATAAAAATTATTCAGTGTTTCAACATTTGTGGAGTTAGCGTAGTTGGCTTCAAATGGATCAACTTTCCAAATTCCAACTGAGTTTCCAGAATAGCATTCCATCTTCTTCCAATCGGAACAGTGATGTATTTCCCACATGTGGATCCAAAATAAATATGAGCATTATACACACAAGATTGCAAGATATTTTAAGATAGTGCACCAAAGGATAGATGAACGCAAGATAACTCATGTATAAGCATGAAATAAGATAGAGGTGTCATACCAATAGCATGTAGACACTAGTGAGAGCCCAATGGTTATACTAATACTCCCCAAGGCCATGGATGCACCACTAGTAGTGCATTGTGACACCTCACTCTATAGCCTAATTGGGGCATGTCATCCAGTTTCGCTTGTTATAATGGATTTCTACATTAATTACTAGGGATAAATAGCTATCAAGGAAGTCATAAGAACTATGATTGTAGTAATTTACAGTCTTACAGTCTATAGTAATTTATAGTCTGTAGTAAAAAAAAAAAAAAGTGAAATGTTAGATTCTTTTTTGAATATAGAATATTATCTATCTTTGAAAAGAGTTAATATTAATATGAATCTTTGAGTGATCATAACTTCCAATTTGTAGCTCGGATCTTGGTGATCCAAAAAGGTAAATTGACTTTTAGAATGCCTAGAATTTGTTAAAATTGAGTAATACAACTTTCTGCGAAGTTTTGTCCTAGATTTTTCAACTTAAACTATTTTCAAATTCTAATAATTCTAATGAAATGCAACTATTACCGAAACATTGAAAAACGTGGTGAAGCTACTTCTTGAAATGATTGAATATATATATATATATATATATATATATATATATATATATATATATATATATATATATATATATCATAGTGGCACGTGGTACCGCCATTATGGCACCGCGGTACCATAATGGTGGTACCGCCCTCGGACCAGCGATACCAAGGTGGCACCACAATAATAATATTTTTTATTATTATTTTTCTAATAAAAACATCTTTTAATAGGTTGATTCAGGGTAAAAAAATTCAGGAAAAAAAAGAGTTAGGGTTTAGAAAAAAAGGGTTACTATACAAGGGACTGCACAGGGGACTGTGCAAGGGGACTGTACAGGGGGCATTGTGGGAGAGCAAACCTTGGGGTCAATGGGAGTGCAGCATGTGGGGGAGCAACAAATCCGGACAGGTACACCGTCACATGGGCAATGTGGGAGAGCAGACCACGGACCCAATCGGAGTGCAGCATGTGGGGGAGCAATACATGGGGCAGGTACAGTAGCACATGGGATCATCAACACCTGCAAATGGGGAAACAGACTGTGGGGTTAAATAGGCACTCACGAGGCTGTGAGAGAGGCTGTGAGAGGCATTGTGAGAGGCTGTGAGAGAGAGCCAATGAGAGGCTGTGAGAGAGAGGCATTGTGAGAGGCTGTGAGAGGCTGTGAGAGAGAGGCATTGTGAGAGGCTGTGAGAGCCAGTTCGAGAAATAGGGTGTCGTGAGATGGTGGAGTGCATACCACCGAGGCCTGAGGGCGAACCCAGGAGGAAGCTCGAGGAAGATGTCCGAAGGCACAACGAAAGGCATCGAAAGCGAAAGGTAGACACTGTAGAGATGTTGTGACAGGCTCGGCAGAGACATCCGAAGCCGGAGAACCCAGCCCCCGTTGTGACCCCTGCCCCTACTGTCGAGCTAGATTTGGATGAGCAAATCGGAATGAACTTCACACGACGGCAGCTCATCATGGTCGTGGAAAGGGCTGCCCGTCGTCGGGCTAACCAGGAGGTAGCTCGGGCTAACCGGGAGGTACACCGAGAGCGAAAGAACAATGCACTTGACGAGGGCGAGGAGTCTGTGGAGGATCCGTAGGAATGTTTAGAATGGATAGGATCCAGTCGTATGTGGCTGGCTGTTGTTATGTAGTTTTCGGCATAAATGAGGCAACCTTTAGTGTTTAACACAGTGTAAAGAACAGTCTCAACCATATGTGGCGGAATACGTATTGTTATTTTGATACCATTGTTGAATTAATGTTCAATGTGTTTTTTTTGCAACGCATGCCTGGTGGAATGCAGTGTAATATGGGTGTTTATAAAATGCTATAAAGGGGGTTGTATTTCTGTGTTGTGCATCTGCTATCAATCTCTGCAGTTGAAACTAATTGCACATACCATTCAAAATAAAATTGAAACAGAGCATCACAATTATAAATCAACAAATACAAAATGTGTAGCGAATAAAGTACGTCCAACACTGGATATAATATGAAAAATGGTCTGAATACAGTGTTCGACCATCTGGACGCCAAACATGGAACATGACATCAAACTGCTAAAATTAAAATAACAGAGCTACAATCAATGCTCTGGCTCTGACTCAAACGAATGCTCCAGAGACAACTCGGGGCCTCGAGCTGACTCTTGCAACTGATATCTATGCATGTCTGAAACTGGCATGGGCTGTGTATCCGAGGGGAAAGACTCGTCATTTTTATCCTCCCAATCTGCCTCTGCATCAGTCCCCAGGCAAGCTAAACCAACAACACCTGCCCCAGCTGGCTGTAATACTGCACCTCTACCTGTAACTGGAGCCCTGTGAGGTCGTCCTCTCTTCCCTGGCTATTTCTGTGCTCTGCCTTTCTTGTTCGGTGCACCCTTGGGCCTTCCTAGCCTCTTGCGGATGAGGACAACCGTCAATGCCTCATCACCCCCATGCAGATCACCTAGATGGCTAGGTTGGGCCCAAGCTACAGCCGGCTGGGATAGAGAAGCCAAAGATGGGTGTCCCTGTGCAGCTCATAGTGGAGGATAGGTCCGTGGGGCTGCTGCTGGTGGAAGAACTGGTTGTGGAGAGGCCGTCCCTGCAGGAGGCAAGTACAGCAGCGATATGTATTGAAAGGGACGCTGCAGTGGCCAGTACTAGTACATCTTGGGTGCTGCAAAAGAAAACCTGGGCACAGATGGTGGCCTGACATGGAGACCTGGTGCTGCAGAAGTGGATGGCGATGGAGGGGCTGCAAGCCTCAATGGCATCGGTGGAACTGGAGGTGTTGTGCGGTGCACATACACCCTTTGAGGAACTGGAGGAACTGCAGACACCTCGTGTAGCTGCTTTGGCTGAGACTCTGTGTAGGACATGCTAGCTAGAGAGGATGGCCCTGATGCTCGGCATCTGCTGGGCCTCTGAATCCAACTCTACAATCAAGTCGTCCAGCTGGGCATCCGAATACAAATGCTCTGGGCTCTGGGACTCATCATGTGCACCATCCTCTAGATCATCTTGTGCCTCACCTCGTGCCTCATCCTGTGCACCATGCGGACCTTGCATGGCCTCCCAATCAGTACAATCAAAGTCTGGCGCGTGCGCCGAGTAGGTGGCCTTTAAGGCGAGTTAGGATGGCAACGAACTCGGCCAGGCAATATCGACAGCGCACGATCTTTGCACCGGACTTGTTGGACTTGTCGGGAACCCGCCTGACAATGTCCACCTCGTCCCACAGATCGGCAAGGTTGGAATGCACCATTTATGTAGGAGGAACCGGGGAAAGAAGACAGAGATGATCGTGAGTGCGATAGGAGGCGGAAGGCTGAAAAAACCACAACAAAGGCCGAAATAACAATAGCAAGAGCGGAAGCGATCAATGCAACGTGAAGACAATATGATGGCGAGGAGTGGGCGAACAGCAGGGAGGGTGCGGACAGCAGCGCGATGGGCAGGGAGAGAGATGAAGTGAGGGGGGGATTAGGTTAAAAATATATATATTAATATATTAAATATTAAAAAATATTAAATATTGTGGTACCGCGGATCAGTATGGATCCGCGGTACCGGGATCCGCAGATCCTGGTACCGCTGGATCTATGATATGTATATATATGTATATGTATATATACCCCATATATATATATACATATATATGTGTGTATACGTATGTGTATATATATATATATATATATATATATATATATATATATATATATATATATATATATATATATATATATATATATATATATATATATATATATATATATGTATACATATCATACATATATACATATACATATACATATGTACATATGTATGATATGTATGTATATGTATATGTATATGTATATGTATATGTATATATATCATACATATATCATACATATGTACATATATGTATGTATATGTATATATGTATATGTGTGTGTGTGTGTGTGTGTGTGTGTGTGTGTGTGTGTGTGTGTGTGTGTGTGTGTGTGTGTGTGTGTGTGTGTGTGTGTGTGTGTGTGTGTGTGTGTGTGTGTGTGTGTGTGTATATATATATATACACATATCTATCTATACACACACACACATATATATATACACTAGTTGCTTGTGTCCGTCGATGGGGCGGACGTGCATCAATGTCGGACGCGCGCACGTGCATAAGTGTGTGTGTGTGTGCCCTAATGGCTTTGTGTATGTGTGTGTGTGTGTGTGTGTGTGTGTGTGTGTGTGTGTGTGTGTGTGTGTGTGTGTGTGTGTGTGCGATTGTGTGTATGTGCATGTGTTGTGTGTGTTTATGGAGGGTGTGTGTGTGTGTGTTTATGGAGTGTGTGTGGGTCTAGGGAGTCTGTGTGTGTGTGGGTTGTGGATTAAGATTAGGTTGTAGCCTTAGGCTTTAGGCTTAGGCTGGGAGTGTGTGTGTGTGTTAGAATTTAGGGTTTAGGAGGTGTGTGTGAGAGAGAGCTCAAAAGTGTGTGTGTGTGTGTGTGTGTGTGTGTGTGTGTGTGTGTGTGTGTGTGTGCGTGTGTGCGTGTGCGCGCTGTGTGGGGGTCTGCATGTGTTTGTGGGTGTGCCTGTGTTTGTGGTTTGAATTCAATCCAAATCAAATAATTGAATGAGATCTTGTGACGGCCTCATGATCTTTGCACCACAACCCATATTGAGGAATTCAGAGCGATTTCATTATACCAAGTTATGCTTGTCACACAACTAATCCGGAGACTTTGTGAGTAGGGTTAAAGGCTTGAACCAAGATCCAATAGAAAAACACGATTTAACAAAGCAGGCAATTGTAGCACATGTTTACAATACCAATCTGAAATTGAAATCAGGGCTAGAACTGAAGTTAAGCTTCTAATAACAAATACATGATAACATAAAGTCAAAAGATATATAAACTTGATGCCAAACTCAGAGTGTTCTGGCCAAATTAAGGGTTAGTACACAATGAAAGAAATACTATTAAGTTTACACTTGCAAGCTATAGAATAGCTACATACAATGACAGGTGTGATACAAAGTGAAAATCGGGTGCTTGTCAAATATAGTGGAGGAATGGCCAGGAAACCCGTTCCCCATCCATTTTTCGCCTGTTCTCTTGCTACAATATTGGGGAACGACCATTCCCCCATTTCCTAGGCAAGGACTGGGGAGAAACTCGTTTTCCTATTCCACAAGGGGTGGAATGACATTCTTTTGCTACTATGGCTAGAAGAATAAATTCTCTTCGCTCATGATCATGTAGCTTCACATTAGAGTTGGATACAAAACTTCCATCTCAATATTCACGTCTTATTTTTGTTGTTATTATTCAAGATGCCAAGGGATTGGTCTATGTGATGGCCTCTTGAGACAATGTGGTTGGCCTTGTGAGGCAACTCCGGTTGCTTCAGTCAGAGGAAGCAAACAATGAGCGTTGCTTGGAGGAAGTGTTGGCTATCTTAGGCGTCATTGTTTCCAAGTTAATGACTCATAGCCATTACAATCATGGTTTTATGGTGTAACAGGCGGAAGGTTGGAGAAGATGGTTGGTCGAACATGAGGCAATCCATCTCGTAGACAATGGATTAAGAAGGACCGTCCACTAATAGAGAGAGAGAGAGAGAGAGAGAGAGAGAGAGAGAGAGAGAGAGAGAGAGAGAGAGAGAGAGAGAGAGAGAGAGAGAGAGAGAGAGAGAGAGAGAGAGAGTATCATAGCTTTGATATTAGTTGCAATCTTCATGGAAATCAAAGAGAGAATGGAAAAAGAAGAGCAAGTGTAGAACTAACGAACTTTGGTGTAATTTAAACTCATTATGAAATGTAGCAGCTTGTGTACTCTTCCTTGGATCGTCAAAACTCCTTTTTGCACTTTTTGTCTCCTACATCAATATCTTTGGCAACATAAACTCAAAACTAATATTTTCTAACTCTAGCTTCAAGATCTAGACAAAACATTGAAAATTTTATAAGAAAATGGCAATAATGACCAGTCAAGTGCAGATGGCGATGGTCACGGTAGTTGTGTTCGATCAAGATTTGTGCTATGAAAATGTAAATGTGCTTCACCAAGCAATCAATAATCCAAGAGAACTTTTCCAAACAATAAAAAATACCTGAATCAAGATGGCAAGAAATCAAGAATCAAGATGAACTCGTCGCCTTCAACATTGCTGCCTCAAACCTTGCTGATTAGATTTTTGCCTTCTTTCATCACAACCATGCGACTTCTGGCAAATTTTTGTTTTACTCTAAATATAAGCTTTTGGAAATGAGAAGCATGTTGGAATCCGCTTTTCAAAATCTACCACTGCCTTTGTTGTCTGATTCACTTTGTTGTCTGCTTCAAAATCTGCCACTGCTCCTTTGAGACACACATTGAAAGAGAGAGAGAGACCTGATTGAGAGAGAGAGAGAGAGAGAGAGAGAGAGAGAGAGAGAGAGAGAGAGAGAGAGAGAGAGAGAGAGAGAGAGAGAGAGAGAGAGAGAGAGAGAGAGAGAGAGAGAGAGAGAGAGAGAGAGAGCAGGCGCACGTCGGTGGGGGCAAAAAAAAATTAAATCCACTTGTGTGTGAAAAAAAGACAAAAAAGGTTTCTATGTGTTGTTTTTTTATCATTTTTTTTCAATCACTATCTGTGTGTGTGGATTTGTGTATATTATTTGTGTTCGATGTGTGTGTGATTTATGTGGCCGCCTCTGATCAGACAATGGCTGTCTTTGACGCCTGAGGCTATCACACTGCTATTTCAATCTATTTCAGAACTAACTTTTGATTAAATCCATTTTTCAATAATACCACACACAAACTATTTCTAATCTCTTCGGTGGACTGTACTCATTTCTGTATTTTTGTGAGTATGAATTAATTTATAAGCACCTGTTGGGCAACAGAACTTTTGAGCTGTGACTACAGTTAGCATTAACAATCTATTAGACTATTTTTGCATCTAGCAGCCCATTATAGCGGGAGAGCTGTTCCGCAAATATTCATGCTCTCTTCTCCGCTCACGTTCTCCATACTCCCTTGCCCCATCATTTTTTATGTCCTTGCATTGACATTGTGTTTGCATTTGGAATTGTCTTGTTTGGTTCAAATTGGGAATTATATTTATGTTGCCGATTATGTAAACGTTCCATAGCACTGCATACATGTTGATTGGCCCTTTCCTGTGAATTCAATAGGAAATCAAGAGTTGTTGATGAAGTTGGTTGATCTATTTGTTGAACAAACTTTCCCATTGTTGATAGTTGTTCTTCTTCATCATGTTGCACTCGTTGTTCCAACGTTCCCCTATCCTTTTCTAGTCCAACCGAATATTTAATATGACTCTATAATACATGTTTTTCCTTGTCCATGTCAATTCTCCGGACATCTTGAGAAGGTATTACATTTTGTGATGGAGATTGTAGTTGGAATGATGTAGATGGCTCATTACATTTTTTATCAGCTCCCGCAATTTTGTCTTGTCTACCAGATAGGCTAGCAAACAATCTTTCCCATTTCACCTCATCAGCTTGCCGATTTTTTTCCATTCCTTGCAGCATTGTAGCTATTAGATCTTGTGTGGCTTGCATTTTACATAGTATGTTTCCTTGTTGGTTCGAAACCTGTAGTTCTTTCATTACTTCTTCAGTAGGGTTTGATTGTCCATTGAACAATAGTAATGACGAACCACAATGGGTATGAATAGTGGCATTATTGATAGTGCTATTCTGTATGTAACGTTGCACTAGAGATAACGATTGTTCAAGTTGGCACATAGAACTCATGTACCGCAGTGCGTGCTCACCACCTTGTGAATTGCGAGGATATTTTAATTGTCGTGAATATAACTCACCATCACTGTCACTACTATAAAAACTATCATCAATATTAGATTATTTGACTGGTATAGCTCATGGTCTTTATTTTGGTCAAAATAGTTTTCATCATAATCCAAATTGTCTCCATATGAGTCATGTTGCTCATATTGAATTGGATTACTGTCATTGTGTTCCTCATACTGATAATCACAATATGATTGGTCATCAAATTCAGATTGATTATCAAATTTCACCTCATAATCAGAATCATAATCCATTTTGACAAATCAAGGGAGAATATGAATTTGAAAATTTATAAGGACCCTTATAGAAAAAATTGCAAAGTTTTATTTTTGCAAGGAAATAAGCTCTTCACAGTTTCTCCACCCACTTAATAGTCAGAGTTCTACGATGAGTGAAACTAAGAATGGAAAAAAGTTGTAGTTCATATACAACTGAGCACTTTTGCTTTTTACAACGTTCAATTCCGAACTCAGACGGAGATGATATGAGGATAAAAAATACACAAATAAGATACAATGAAATTTGACTGAGGGTTAAAAGGGGTCTTGAAAAAAATTGAAAAGTAATAATTACAAAATTTTAATAACTTAGCAGTGTCAAGCTCGTCATTTTGATCACTTTTAGTTTTTACTTCACTGAAATCCGAGCTTACACTAGGAAGTTACATCAGTTCAAAGAAAGAGAAGATAAATGAGTTGCATTCAACTTAGAAAATGGGGTATTAAATTTTTTATTTTCTTTTTACAAATTAGATTTTAAAAAACATAAAGAATCGTGAAAGAATTTAAAATTTATGACAAAACTTTTTGTTCTTGCGCCTGCTTCTATTGTGCAGTCGGGGTGCTCGTGAAAGAATTCAAGGAACCATGAGAATTTTGAAGATTTACACTTTTTTTTTTCTTTGGGGATCTCGACCGACCGAGCCGCCGGGACGAGGTGCGTGAGTCGATGAAGAGAGAGAGATCTCGACCGAGTGGGGAAGGAAGGACGTGAGGGAGAAGTGGTTTTAAACCGAACAGAGGGACATAGGAGAGAGCCGAGTGGGGAGGAGAAGGAGAAGGGATTTGATTGCTAGCCGTGCTACAGAGGAGGAGGAAATTTCTACTGGGATTCTCGTGATTCGCAAATCTGTGCTGCTGTTAGAAGTTGAAATGAAGACATTTTTTGTTCACCTCCGAGTCAGTCAATGAAGGCATCCAGATAAGCTTTGTGATCCGATATCTGATGCTGTCCTTGATGCTTGCCTTGCAAAAGATCCTGACAGCAAGGTGGCATGTGAAACATGCACTGAGTCACTCCAGACTGACTTGACAGAGGCTTAAACTTCGCTATCTTCTAATCAAAGCAAAATGTTGATGCAACAGAGATGGATGATATTCTACTTCTTCCTCCTTGCTTGCTGCAGATTGCTAATTCGTTTCTTCAATATAGCTCTTGTGTCTTCCTATAGCTCTTTTCTTCATCGCTGGAGCAATAGTAGCTGATCGTTTGGAGAGATTAGTTGTAGTATCTGTGCCTAAGATAGAGTTCGAATTAAGCTGCATTTCTGGGGATAACTATAGCTAATTCTTCTGGGAAGACCTGCAATTGTAGGAACGAAAATACTGTCATTTTTGGAGATAGTATTGTTGTGTGTGCAGATCAGTCTAGGCAATCATTCATGTGGAGTTTTGGAGATCGGTCTGCCTGCGGTCTGCTATCTCCAGCAATGGTGGCTGTTGAGCGATTGTTGCAGCAACGACGGTAGTTAGATAGAAGGCCTTGTCTACTTTGTGGCTGTAATTTTGGAAGGAGAGTGTTGTTGCTGATGATCCAGATGCAGTGTGGCTGGTTCCAATGAAGGCATTCTACAAATGCTAACACTCTTAAAATTGTGTATGACCGTGGCCTGATTGATACTTCCCACGACTTTTCAACTTATCCCCGCACATTTGATCTTATTCATGCTTGGATCATTTTCTCGGACATTGAAGAACGAGGTTGTAGCTTGGAAGAGAGAGAGGTCGGGGCAGAGAGAGAGAGAGAGAGAGAGAGAGAGTTGGATCGAGTGTTACAGAATGAGTTTTGAGGCTGGCGCCTGGGGCTGGGTATCTGAGTATGGTTAGGGTAGGGTTAGGTTTTGTTAGGTTTTTTTATATAAAAGCTTCAAAATGAAAATCGTGAAATAAATTTGCAAAGGCATCAAACTTCAGAGTTGAAGCGTTGAATTGATTCTCTCTCTTGGAAAATCCAATAAATTTTTTCAAAATTTTGGCAATTCTAACCCATCTTCACTAATTTGATCACAACTTCTCCAATATTGATCCAAATTACAAAAATTTAGTACCTATGAAAAGCTAACAACAAGCTCTATTAGTCCATAGATCAAATCAATGATTGAATGTGATTTGATAGATCAAATTTACAACAGAACAGGTCTGAAAATGTTGAAGAAGAAAAACTAACAAAACTAGAGCCACAAATCAAGATTTGTCATAACTTTTTGAATACTAATCCAAATGACCTGCCATATGGATTAGATCAAAGCTAAGGCAATGCTCTAAAATCTTATGTAAAAAAATTTGAAATAAAAACTTAAATCAAATCTGAAAAATTCAAGCAAAGTGAAAGGAAATTTCTAATCACCTATTTTGATAGCTTTTGGGAAAAGTGCAATAAAATGCCTTGAAAATTGATGAGAATCAAAGCTAAAAAAAAGTCTACAAACATATAAAATGAAATTAGAAATGAAAAATGAAATTAAATTCAAAACTGGGTCTGAACAGGCTTGAAAATTTCAAACAAGAAAGCTACAAATGCGATAAACTTATCAAATCTAATGAAATTCACATAGAATCATCATGAATTTAGGATCTATGCTCTGATACCAAGAAATTTCATGTGCCAAATCACAAACTAATAGCAATTATAATAGAATTAAAGGTAATAGCATATTAATAGAAAGCTAGAAACAATGAGATCTCAATGGAATCACATTAGCAATGAAATAAAGAGTACAATCAATGAACATTGAGCATGGATTCATGTGGATAGGGCACACGAGACCTAGCAATGGAGATCCCTATGGCTCACATTCACGAGGAAGCAAGAAGCTCTCACTTGCAAATGAGCCAAAAGATTCAAAGGTTGATGTCTCTTGTCTAGTTATAGACAATGCTCTCACTTAACATTGAGCATGGATTCATGTGGATAGGGCACATGAGACCTAGCAATGGAGATCCCTGTGGCTCACATTCACAAGGAGGAAGCAAGAAGCTCTCACTTGCAAATGAGCCAAAAGATTCAAAGGTTGATGTCTCTTGTCTAGTTATAGACAATGCTCTCACTTAACATTGAGCATGGATTCATGTGGATAGGGCACATGAGACCTAGCAATGGAGATCCCTGTGGCTCACATTCACAAGGAGGAAGCAAGAAGCTCTCACTTGCAAATGAGCCAAAAGATTCAAAGGTTGATGTCTCTTGTCTAGTTATAGACAATGCTCTCACTTAACATTGAGCATGGATTCATGTGGATAGGGCACATGAGACCTAGCAATGGAGATCCCTATGGCTCACATTCACAAGGAGGAAGCAAGAAGCTCTCACTTGCAAATGAGCCAAAAGATTCAAAGGTTGATGTCTCTTGTCTAGTTATAGACAATGCTCTCACTTAACTAAACTTAACTATCTTGAGGGATAGTTAGCCCTTGTTAAGTGTTACTTAGACTACTTATTGGCCTATTATCCTTATTAATTACTTTGAAGGGCCTAGAGGGGACCGCCTTGTTCTTAAAGCTAATAGCTCATTTTGGGCCTACAGAGCTTGCAATGGATATTCTAATGCGTTGATAAGCATTGATGTACTAAAAGTACATGACACAAGCAAACTACGCTCTTTGTCAACTATGGAGCCCTCCTATAGACATGATCTCTATAAAGACTACCAATCTCATTGAAAGCTTTGGCATGAGCTAAGGTCCATGACATAGCATAGCTTGGTAATCTTTTTTCTTCTTTCCCTTTCTCCTTTTGTTACCTTTGTTATGAACTTACTTTTTTGGAGTGTTATATTGCTTCAAAAAGGACTTGAGTTCAAGGTGACAGGCAAGGAAATCTAACTCTAGATGATGATGGAGTTGATGATCAAAACACAAATGATGATGCTTTTGTGATGTCTTCATGTTTGGTTGCTAATGTTGGAGATATTGATCCTTGGTGGATTGAGGGTAGAGCAAGCTCACACATGAATTTTCACAAAGAATATTTCACGTCTTTGTTGGCATACGGAGATGACAAGAGGGTGATCTACATGGCCAATGATGGTGAGTATGCAATCAAAGAGATTTGCACAATTCCTATTTCTCTCTCTACAAATAGGAATTTTTCATTTGAAAGATATTTTGTGCATACCTTCCATTACCAAATTTTGTGCTGAGCTAAAAGATAAGACCTCAGAAATTTCAAATGCAATAGTAGAGGCCGAAGTTTCTTTTTTGCAGAATAGTATTAGTTTCGATACAGTTTTTGTAGTTAGTCCATTTTTCATGGGAGCGGTAAAGGAGAAGACTGTCTATTTCATTGAGTGCAGTCCTACGACGAAATTCTATTTGATTCCATATAAAAATAAGTAAGGATTGCTCTTTTGGTTTTGTTACTTTAATCTTGATTGTTGTATGCTTTATTGCTTTAATAAGAATGGAATTTTTTCATAAATATGAATTTATCGATATTTGTATTTTGGTTTTTGCAGTCTGCATTGGAGCCTGGACATTCTTTTTGTAAAGATAAATAAGGAGGGATTATCAAATTTTCTATGTGTAAAATTAAACTCAACTGCAAATACACATAGAAAATTTGATTCTCTACTTCATGATGTCGTTTGGGAAATACCGACAACGACAACTTCAATTGGAGAGATAACCATTAAATCTCTCAAGGTATATTCAATTTTTCTCTGATATGTATGTATTTTTTTTTTAATTCAAATGTATCGTCATAGCATAAATAAAATTTCTATCATTATATTACTAATTTTCATTCTATATATGCAATGTGTACAGCAACAAGACGCTTTTAGTTGTGCATGGTTTGTCCTGTACAATACGAGGCTATATTTTGAATGGTATAATCTACAAACGGATGTAGATATTGAAAAGGTAATATTCTATCCATTTGTAGTTCATTTCATTCTGATTCATATTTTATTACTATCATTGTTTGTAATTTGCTGATTCTCATGTTTTGTGATGACAGTTCACTCTTGAGTCGTATACTCCTGATGATGTATATAGATTTCGGCAAGAGTTGATCAGAACCTATGTCTAGTACGGTGTAAGTGTTGCACCTGCAATCGAAGGCTCTCAAAAGGAAGATGCTCTTGTCTTAACAGCCTTTCAGGTTGTTCAGGATGCAGATCTTATTTTATATGATCAAAAATAAATAAAAGTCCTTCCTAATACAGAGGAAGGCAATTTTGTAACAGATATTCCTCTTGTCTTAAAAGGCATTAAGGCCCTTCCCGAAACAGAGGAGGGTGAGATTATAGAAGGAGCTGTTGCCTTATCAGTTCCTAATACTGATATAAAAAATATAGAAAAATTGATTGAATAGAGATCTATTTGTAAATAGAGAGACATAAAAAAAAAAAAAAAAAGATACAATCAATTCACTTGTAAACAACCCGTTTATGGATTTTTTTTATTGATATCACAATAGATTCTTACAATCAGCTTGTGCCCATAGTCTAATACTGGAATGCAATTTTTTTATAATGATAAAAATACATGATGATTGGCATGTATATATTGTAGTGAATCTCATTGTTCTTCCATAAGTTGGATTGTTTCGCCAATATCTCTGCATTTGATCTCGAGCTCATGTCTTTTACGTACCTGCATAAAACTAATACAAAGTTAGTTAGAATCAGTACAGAGTTTATATTAGAAAGTTTTGATTGAAACTATTCATAAAAGATTGAGTGTTTACAATTAGTTACTTACGAGTTTACCATCATCTTGTAGGAGCAATAGTTCCCGCCGGGTGTAGTTTAGACTCCAATGTTCTTCCACCTCAACACATGTCAAAACGGCATCATTGTATATAATTTCAATATTTTTTCGTTTTGAATATCCACTTGCTTCCAAGTCTTGATCGAGTGGCACCCATTTACCTTTATTTTTTTTCCATCTTTGATAATGGAAGCATAAGCTCAACATTTGTTTTTCAATTTGATAATGGAAGCACATGGAAGACATTTTAATTCTGCATTCTATTTCTCCATCTGATCTTTTGTCCCAGCCTTCATCCATAAGTTCAGATAATAAACTATCTGATAAATTTTTGAATACAAACATCGTTGGGGTTTTGTGTACATTGACACTTGAAAAGAAATCCACAAATATATTCAAGGAAATAAACCAACTCAATCTGATTTTTTTTTATCTCGTGCTCATTTTTACTGAATTTTTTACATCACTATGCATGCTCTTCCATGAGAAAATAAAGATTTCTTTTAGATTTATTAGGATCACAAAGATCTAACATCATGTTACTACGATCTAGAGAATTAGTCTCATCCAAATTGGAAAGACTATGCATGCTATAATAACAAAGTGTTTGCAATATATCTTCATGCTTGTTTACCATCCTAATCAAAGATCCAATGAGGCTAAATACTTCATTATGGAGATAAGTGTCTTTAGAAGATGACTCACTTACTCTCATAAAGAGTTTACAATTTTCCTCAATGCAAATTTTCAAACTATGAGTGAACAAATCACTTTTGCTCTTGCATGACTCAAGAGCATACATTTGATGAGATAACCATTTGCTTTCTAATTGATTTAAAATCAATTTCAACCTTTTAAGAGCATCATCTATGTTCTCAAGAGAGACTTCATATTCAACTAGTATGGCTTTATTCCAATTTTGAGATGCAATGATCTCACTAAAGCAAATTGATTTATCAAATGACATAAGAGAAGTAAGTATGTGATGTATACCACATGAGATATGCTCTTCTTTCCCTTGAAATGTGAGCCACATGGACTCAACCGTATTTCTTGAGTTTCTTTTTGGAATCACAATTTGAGAAGGTCTCTCCTCCTCAATCCTTGGCACACTTGAACCTTGAGAAGTTCTCCTCCTCAATCCTTGGCACATTTAAACCTTGAGATGACTCCTTAAGATCCTCTTCATGGTGCTCCTTTTTTATGGAAATCCGAGACCTCCATGTCTCATAATGATCACAACAAGTATGACCATTCAATATGCACTTCCTATAATTATCAAGATTACTTATGCTAGAACCATAAGTCCAAAAATCACCACAACTTGGCATGATTTTTTCAATATTGAAATCAAAAGGTATTTTCATCTCAATAAGGGTAACTACTTGCTTATGGATATAAGTGTCCACTTTGGATGCTTCACTTATTCTCGTAAGAAGTTTACAACTTGCCTTTAAGATTGAAAACTTACAATTTTCATCTTTATGAATGAACACATCATTCACGATCTTATTGAAACCAAAAGATCCTACATTATGAAGATATTTCCATTTTCTTGACTTCATAACTAATGTAAGCTTACAAGGAAAACATATTTTGCCATCTTTTAAGGCATCACACTCAACTAGTATTGCCTTAATCCACCTTTGAGATACTAAAATCTCTTCAAAGCAAAATGGTTCTTCATAAGTTGACATGAGAGCATAAATGAAACTATTTTCATTTTGTGATTGCTCCTTATTCTTGATTGATTTCTCTTGGATAATAACAATAAGTTTGAACTTGTCCAAAGTTCCAAGCAAAATACTTTCCAAGGACATAAAATAAATCCAAGTTACTTTCATGAAAGTGACATCTATCTTTGCATCTTGAACCAACAATGCACTTCCAAATGAAAAATTTCAAAAGATTTGACATGTGTTGTGATGGACTCTTGAAGACAAATCTTGCAAGTCCTTGTGAGACTCCAAGCCTCATTCACCTTTCCACAAAGGAAACACCTTTCCTTGGACTTGTCCTTCTTGTATTTGTATTTTGAACTTAAAGCTCCATCCTTCACCTCGGCCCCCTTGCTTTGGTTCTCCTTGGATGGACTGGTCTTCTTTTTGTAGCATCTTGAGAAAAAATATCCTCCCTTGCCACAAAGGTTGCACTCAGGATCCTTTCTTTCCTTCAATAGGATGCCACCTATTGATGCCATGTGAATAAAAACCTGTGATATGATTCAACAAATGTAATTTGTGACTTTCAAGAGACTAGATTGAACATGTTCAACAATCTAGAAGGATCTACAAAAGATCTAGATTTCAAACCTAAGAATCAATCTTCACAGTAATGACTAGTCACTTGGAAACTTTGCTTTGATCACTAAGACAAAAGCACACAATCTTTGAATCAAATCACTAAAGAAATCAGATCCAATCTCCTATTGGACTCATCAAATACCAATGACTCTTTCTTTTGAAAGTTGAAATGGATATGAAAAAGATTTGACACCTAGATTTTCCTTTTCACTTGACTAGTTCTCTCAACACTTGAGATTCTTGAACAAAAGATGGGTTTTGTTTCAAACACATGAAAATCAAACTTAATCACTTCTTTTGGACTCACTCTTGACCCAAATAATCTCACTCTTGAGATTTAGAATGAATTTGATTTGATTTGAAAACAAACTATACCACCAATTTTTCACAAAGCTTAAAAATTTAGACAACTAGAGATTCACAAAGATCTCAACCATGCATGAATACTCAAATATGGACTCCTCCTCATTCTAGTCATCCAATGGGATCACAAATTGACCCTCACACCCTCACAAAGAAAGTTCAATAGAACTAATTTGAGTTTCATACATACTATGTCAATTTTTGCTCAACAAATTGAATGCAATCACTCCTATTGGATTACACCAATTACTCTACTTTTTAAGACTTGGAATGAAATTCAAAATCAAAAGTTGTGATTTTTCTCACTAAGATATTGTGCTTCAAAAAACTAATGCCACTAAGAAATATTTCATCACATAGGAGAAGACAAATTCTTCACCAATAACAACACATAATGAGCTTCTAGATCTTGCCCTCTCCAAAGGAAGGAACTCTCAGAAAATTGGATCTCTCTCTACACATTTGTCATAGACACCTTAAGGACTCTTTTCAAACCTTACAATCACTCAAACAAATTGAGTAGGGTTGAACAATGTGACTTGGATCTCAATCTCTTTTCTAGAACTCTCAATTTAAGCCAATCTATGTCAAATTCTACAAAAGATTTGCATACATGCTCTATATGCACTAGAAACTCTCAAAGGTTTCACTTGGAGGACAGATCCAAGGATGTTTTCTAGCAAATTGATGCTTCTAAACTTGACCCTATCACTCTTGAACAAATCTAGAGTGATGGTACAATGGATTTCAACCTCTCACCTTGCATATCACTCCTTAATCTATGATTTTTAGCAAAATCTCTCTCAACTTCAACATGCACTCAAAAAATCAGAGATAATCAATTAATGCACCTAATTCAAGCTTCAAATTTAATTCCTTGACTGATCTAATCCAAAAACTAATCAAGGCATTAGATTTTCTATAGAAAATGCTTGATTTTGCACCAAAAATTACTCAAATTGGGTATGTGAGTCAAATTCTACAAATTTTTGAAATTTCTCAATCAAAACCAGAGTTGTACGGCCTCACACGTGTGAAAACGATTCCTACAGCCCACAACAAGATCTGGACCAAAAATTTTGAGAATAACTATCAAATCCAACTCGCTACACAAAATTTGACTAGTTTCCAAAAAACTGCTAATTTTGGCTTTGATTTGGATTAACCCTATCAATTTCAACAAAAACTCTTGAACCTGGCTCTGATACCATGTGCAAGAAGTACAAAAAGGACCAAGAGTGGATCCTAATCTGATCCTCAAGAGGGATTGGTTGTCAAATTACTTAATCTATCAATCTACTTGAGATTAAGATCAATCTGGATCAATTCTAGACACAAAATCCTAACAAGAACAATCATTAATTGAAGGTAGGCGTACTTTCTGGTTTCACACGTGTGAAACATTGTCTGAGTACGGACTCCAACCTGAAAATCAAGTACACATTGATAGAACCTCAAAACAATCAAAACAAATGTAGACAAATGGAGAGAATCACTCTAAATTGCTTCCAAAACCAAGATTGGTGTCTCACTTTGATTATGGCCAAATGTGGCTCTATATATACAATAAGTGAGAGCTCGTGGTACTGATCATCCCTCTGATCCCACATGTGTGAAGGTGCTTTGTCATATGATGATTCATCATGCAAAACTGACACTTGGACAAAACCTTCTATTTTGCGCACTTTTGGTCCTCATCGACTGGTGAAGTCATGCTCTCCTTGGCATCTCCTTAGAATGTATACTATACGTAGTGTACATAATGATGCTAGTGCAAAATCTATAATTTTGCAACAAAAGACATGTCTTTGAGCTTTAGTGTTTTTGGCTTTAACACGACAATGGTGAGCTATTATTCCACACATGTGAGTTGTCCTCTACACATGTGATATGACACCTAGCCAAAGGATGTGGCTCATGCAATCAATAGATTGATGCCATGTGTCATATGTTTAGAAAACTAGTTTTTGGCCTTTTTAGCCACTAGAACTTGAATTAAATCATATGTACAACCTATATGATTATGGTACATGACAAGTACACTATTTTCACACGTGGGAACAGGCTCCACACATGTGTAATCGTCCTATATACATGATTTTTGGCCTCTACCAAGCTTATTTTTGCATTTTTCATAGTCTTGTGGAAGCTCCTAGCTTTCTTGTTGAAGCTCACAAGATTCGCGAACAGAATCTTGTCGCAAAATTTTTCTGCATCTGGTTCAAGCCTCATATGTCACAAAATTGTCGCGAACAATTCGCAAAATCTTCTGGACTGTTCTGCAAGCTCACCTATCGTGAAACTATCTCGAAAAGTTCCCGAAATATTCTAGCTTCCTTCAAGCTCAAGAATTGTCATTTGTCATGAATGATTCACGAATGACGAAAATGTCGCGAAGAGACAAGTGTCGCGAATAAATTCGTGAAACACAAAGCTGAAACGAAGAGACAGACTGTCGAGAAATATTGGCGAACAGAAGTCATTCGACCCTAGAGACCAGAGCGTTGTTGAATATCAACCGTCAAAACGATTGGATTTTGTTACAGAAGGAGAAAGGCCAAAGGACTTATCTTATAACAATATAAATACATGTGCACTTATAGTAATGACACACCCTCAGATTCAAGCTCAAACTTAGACTCGGACTGACTTATTCACTTGCGCACTTACGTACTCTTCGTAAAAGAGATACCACAAGGCAGCAAGAAAAATGTATATTGATTCAGACTCAGAATTATAAAACTCGTTTACTGACCAAAGTTTTAGTTGTTTATCTGATTTTCTAATTGTCTATCACATTCGCGCATATATTTTAACTTCTTGTCATGCGGAGATTCATTCCCATGAGAGCGATAGCATAGTTCATAATCAAGCACATGCTTATGATCCACATCTAACACTAACCATTAACACTATGATCCATTAACACTAGGAATTAAGACTACTCAACAATGATAGATCTTACTCTTCTCTCTGTCTCTTTCTCTCTCACAAAAGGTATAATAAAGATAAACTCCAACAAACATCAAATCCAACAATTAGCAAATCCAAGCCTATGGCTCTTTTCGGGGTAGTGTGATAGGCCCATAGAGCAGTGCGAAATTTCAGTTCCCAATTGAATCGGCTGGACTCGACAATTTTTAAGAGGATTTTTTTTTGGCAGTCATTTCGGAAAAGAAATGACCAGCTCCCTAGCTCTAGATTATATGCGACTCGTAGGGATGGAATATGGAATTCCACAGGCATGACGGCTTCCTGGCCATACACAAGCTAGACATTTTCTAGCAGATCATCTATCCCGAATCCCTAATATACCAACTCCAGACCAAGGCATCAACAAATTATAGCTGAAGAAACAAAACATTTCTACTACCAAAGCTTTGCTAGCTTTCAGCCCTCAATCTGATCAAAAGCCACGAAGCGAAAATGTTGACGAAAAGACATGAAGCGAAAATGTTCATGAACATTCTGACGAAAAGACACGAATGCGAAAAGTTTGCAAAAGAAAAATTTTCTTGATATAGCAGGAGAAAGTCAAACGACGCAAAAGTCAAACATCTCGAAGGGACATAAAAATCTTCGCGACACCTTTTTGACCTTCACGCTCCAGAGGATCAGGAAGATCATGCAAGTACCATGAAGTACAAAAACCTTGATTTGATATGATGATGTCAACGGAAGAGCGTTAGGACATGCCTAACCCACCTCTCTTGTAATCCATGATTAGTTATAGATTGTTTAGCCTATCTAATCTGTTGTGCTAATCTGAGTGTATAAGATACATATAGTAGCAGAAAGAATACAGAATATAGAATAGAAGTCTGCCTGTGCGCAAGACAATTTTGTAAGCAAGATCTACAGAGATCCAAGAAGTCCGCTAGTAAGCAAGACGCCACTCATGAGAGAACACTATTTTTTCTCACGCCAATGCGTTGTGTAGGTTTAGTTATTATGCACATATCACTCTTATCTTTGTCTAATCTTGAATGAATTACTGTTTGTTATCACTTGTGTATCTCATTCACTTATTTTATCAACTTTGCACACTGGTTCAGGTTTTGTTGAATGTTGTATTAATCTATAATGTAGATCAGCAGTGTCTGTCTATTGTAGGAATGATATAGTAGGCAGTGATAAGCGATTATATCTGAAATTCATCCAAATTCATTTCATTCGTGATTAATTTAATTTTGCTTTAGCAATGTCAATATTAGAGCTCGTTCAAGTTTCGCCTCGTTTTGCTTCATTTTGTCCAGTTTCGTTTCGTTTCATTTCGTTTCGTTACAAAGCCTGATTGATATTTGCAATCTGCAATCAATGATTTTTTGCATCAGTGGTATTAGAGCAACCTTGTCATAGTCTAACATAGCCACAAAGCTATCAGATCTAGGAGGCCAAGCATTCAAACAAAGAACCGTCAACAAGTGAGAACACAATTCACAGTAATGGCTTCAATAAGCAGCATACAATCCAAGATCTGTACAGTCCTCAATTCATCAGGATCTAACTTCCTAGCATGGAAGGCTAAGACCTTGTTGATACTAAAGGGAGAAGAATTATTCCCTTGGGTGGATGGCACCAAGGAGATGCCTACAACAACAGGCAAGGAGCTACGTGAATGGAGGGAGAAGAATAACTAGGCAGTAGCCGTGTTATCTTCATCCATCGAGGATAGCCTAACTCTTGACCTGGATACAATCTCTAAAGCAAAAGAGATATGTGATACATTACTCACAAGATTTCAGACGAAATCAGGCAGTCAGATAATGCAGCTCAAAGATCAGCTGATAAACCTACAGTGGGATGGTAAAGACCTCACTTCCTTCATTAGGAAGATAAAGGATCTATTCCTTTCACTACACAATTTTGGAGCAGAAAATGCAGTGTCAGCAGAGAAGCAGCTTACCTATCCGTTGAGAGCTTTACCAAGATCCTTCCAGACAACCAGAACGTTGCTAGCAAAACATCCTACTATGACACTCGAAAAGGCTGTTGTCGATATTTGAGAAGTCATGGGTCATGCAGCCATGCAATAAATTAGCTCAAAGCAGACAGGAGAACAATAATAGTTCATCCTATGTCGAGGAGCCAGAGAGCTCAAAGATGGGTGAAGAAAGATCGAATCACGAAAATTCGACCGCCTACATCTGTGTAGACATGTGTGCAGTACCAACACCTGACACACAAGAGTAATCCTTGATTCAGGAGCTACCTTGCACTTCGTTACATCAAGACAGATCATGTCTGATTTTCAAAGTGCAGATCCATCAATATTTGTCATTCTTGGAGATGGATCAAAGCATCAAGTGAATGGTATTGGTTCACAATGGCTCAACTCAACACAAACGGCAGAGACAAATGACTCGAAGATGTTCTGTTCATGGTTAGTTCTTATACTATACATACAAAACATCTTCTTCTTCTTAGTAGACTACTGAGCAGGACTTGCTATCAGTGGCAAGAATAGCTGATGCAGAGATGTGTGTAATGTTCTCGGACGAAGCATGCAACGTTGTTGATGCAAGTACCAGTACACTAATCACTCAAGGTAGAAGAAAAGGCAACCTGTATCACTTGAAGGTATGCCTACCTATAGATCAAGTGCATCAGACTCATGATGATTCACCAGATACTCTATGGCACAGGAGACTATGCCATATGAATTCAATGGCACTATATCAAGCAAGCTATCATGGAGGAATCACAGGGGTGAGCATCTCGAATGCAACCAGTTCGATGACCTGCGATGCATGTCTGAAGGGTAAGATGTCACGTACTCATTTTGTCAAAGACTCCTACAAAACTACAAAGATTTTAGAGCTTTTACATTCTGACATTTGTGGACTTTCTCAACGTGATCTCAGTAGGAATCTCAAAGTATTACATAGCCTTCATTGATGATTACAATAAGTTTGCCAGAGTCTACTTTATTACCAATAAATCAGAAGCACTTGACAAGTTCACAAAGTATGTGAATTGGGCAGAAAGATGCACTGGTAATAAAGTGAAGCAGATCAAAACAGATCGAGGTGGAGAATACATCTCAAATCAATTCACTGACTTCTGCAATGATCATAGTATCATTCACAGAAGAACTGCATCTTACACACCGTAGCTCAACGGTGTTGCAGAAAGAAAGAATAGGATTCTAATGGAAGTTGCTAGGTGCATGATGGCCTATTCAAAGGCTCCAAGAGTATTGTGGGCTGAAGCAGTAGCTACAGCTGCTTACATTCAAAACAGGACAAGAAAGTCTGGTGTTTATCACATGACATCACACGAATTATGGTGGGGTAGAAAACCCAATCTGACTCACATCTGTACTTTGGCTGTGCAGCTTATGCACATGTTCCTATTAAGCTTTGAAATAATCTTGATGAGAAAGCAGAACAGGGATATCTTGTAGGATATGACAATCATTTGTCATACTACAGAGTCTATATGCCAGAGATAAATATAGCCAAGATAGTCAGAGATGTCAAATTTGATGAGAGCAAAACAATGGCCAACGATGATCCTGTCAGTTATGAAGTCCTTGGAATACAGTACTATGATCTACCAACTGTGACCGAGGGAGCAGAAGACGAACACTCAGACGAAGATGTTCGAGTCGCACCTCATTTGAGTGACGAATCAGACAAAGAAAGATTCGCAAGCCAGCCTACTGCTACAACACCTGTAAATCGAAATGGTTCCAAACCTAGCAGAGCAGATAAAGGCAAGAGCATTGCAATTTTTGAAGGATCTCCTAGAAGATTGACAAGAGAACGAAGAGCGTAGCAAGGTTTGTGCCAGGCAACTTAGCTTCTACATTTGAAGAGTTTTGTGGATTCAGTGGTGAACCACAAACATTTGAGGAAGCAATTGAATGTCCAGAGAAGGACAAATGGATCCAAGCCATGAATGAGGAGATGGAATCCATGTGGAAGAATCAGGTATGGACGTTGCAGCCATTACTAGATAAGCGAAAAATTGTAAAATGCAAGTGGGTATACAAGCCGAAGTATGGACCGAATGGAGATATTTCTAAGTATAAAGCAAGACTTGTAGAGAAGGGATTTTCTCATAGATATGGTATTGACTATGCTGAGACCCTCTCTCCTGTCATGAAACATTCGTCCCTACGCTTATTATATGCATATGCAGTTGCTTATGATCTCAGGATTCACATTGTGGATGAAAAGACAGTGTTCTTGCATGGCGAGCTAGACGAGGAAGTCTACATGGATCAATCTCCAAGCTACATTTCGAACTCACTTCCTACTTATGCATGCAGAATGCATAGGAGTATCTACGGTTTGAAGCAGTCAGTGTGGTATAAGAAGAAAGATCAAGCCCTGAAATCCTTAGGATTCAAGCCATTAATGGCTAATTGGCAATAGAAATGGTAATTTGTATCACTTGAGCATCCAAACTAGATTTGAACAAGCTAATCAACTCAGGAATCAACAGATATTCTGCGGCACAAAAGGCTATGTCACATGAACATGGAAGCCATGTATCAAGCCAACAAAAGCCTAGAGAATTGAAGGAGTCGAAATCAAAAGTCGAGATATTCGAACTACCTGCGAATCTTGTCTTAATGGCAAAATGTCTCAAACACCTTTCAGTAAAGATATTTATAAAGCAACCAAGGTATTGGAAATTGTGCATTCAAATATTTGTGGACCATTTGGATTGTTGTGATTGGGTAATGCAAAATATTTCATTATGTTTATCGATGACTTCAGCAAGTTTGCTGTAGTATACTTTATTCGTACAAAATCAGAAGCCTTCGAGAAATTTGTTGAATATATGAATTGGGCTAAGAAGTAGACAGGTAGCAAGTTGAAGCAAATTCGCACAGATCGTGGAGGTGAGTACATTTCCAATGAATTCAAAGCTTTATGTATTGATCGAGATATTATGCATACAAAAATAACATCATACACACCTCAGCATAATGGAATAGCTGAACGAAGAAATCGTACACTTATGAAAGCTGCAAGGTGTATGATGGCTCATGCAAAAGCACCAAAGGAGTTATGGGCGAAAGCAGTAGCTACGTCAAACTATCTTCAGAATCAAATTCTAAAATAAAAAATGACGGATAAAACTCCTCATGAAGTATGGTGGATGTCAAAGCCAGATTTGGCTCATGTTCGGACATTTGGATGTGCAGTTTATATGCACATACCAGACAAATTGAGGAAGAAACTTGATGAAAAAGCAAAACAATGTTTTCTGTTAGGATTCGAGTTGCATTCTTCATATTATCGAGTTTACATACCCGAAACTGGAAAATTAAAAGTTGTACGAGATGTAAAATTCGATGAATCAAAGAACATAGTAGACAGTGACTTAGTCGGCTATGAAATTCTCAAGAGTTATTATGAGTTACCATCTATAGAAGTAAAGCAAGCAGATGATAAAGAAGAATTACCATCTGGACACAATAGTGATTCAGAGGGAGTTCAATTTCAAGAACCTGAAAGACTCGAAATACCAGATCGAATTCAAGCAGAACAGGTCGAACCTGAAGATACGTCTTTAAATTTGAGACCTATACAGACTGTGAGAAGATCTGAAAGATAGTGCAAACCACCAATAAGGTTTGGTCATGATGAATTCTGTGGCTTCACTAACGAACCTCAGATATTCAAAGAAGCTATTGACAGACCAAATAAAGATCATTGGATTCAAGCAATGGAGGACGAGATGCCATCCATGTATAAGAACAATGTATGGACACTTGCACCTGTACCTAATGGAAGCCAGTCAAATGCAAGTGGATCTACAAGATCAAAACAGGTCCTGATGGAGAAAACATCAAATACAAAGCGAGGCTGGTGGCAAAAGGTTTTTCACAGAAATATGGGATTGACTACACTGATACATTCTCACCAGTAGTCAAACACACATCAATTCGCTTGTTATTCGCTTATGCAGTGGCTCATGATCTCAAAATCCATATAGTGGATGAGAAAACTGCTTTCTTGCATGCAGAATTAGAGGAGGACTTATTCAACCACTTGGCTTTGTAAGCCAGGAATATCTAGAATACGGATGTTACATGAATACAAGTATCTATGGTCTGAAACAGGTAGCGAGACAATGGTATAGAAAGAAGGACGAAGCACTGCGTTATTTAGGCTTCAAACCTTTATTCGCTGAATCGAATGTCTATATCAAACATGTCAAAGATGAAATTATTATTCTAGCTGTTTATGTTGACGATACTCTAATTTTCTCAAGAAAAGATAAGTCAATTTCAGATGTCAAAAGAGACATTTCTGAAATATTCGAGATCGCTGACCTAGGAGAAGCAAGAATCTATCTAGCATTGCAAATCGAAAGAGGCTTTGAAGGTGGTAAGTTATATTTTCACCAACAAAAGTATACTCTGAAAATAGTTGAAGATTTCAACATGCTCGAATGCAAAGGCGTGCATACTCTCATGATACCTTGAACAATACTAAGCAAGACAGATTGTCCGCAGACTCTCGAAGAAGAGAAGTGAATGGCCAAGACACCCTATTGCAAGCTGATTGGATCATTATTATATCTTGCAGACAACACCAGACCTGACATAGCATTTGTAGTATACAGGCTGAGCCAATTTAATCAGAACCCAAGATCGTTACATTGGAAGCTAGAAAAAAGAGTAGTGCAATATCTCCAAGAAACGAAAGACTATGGACTGTGTTATTCAAAGGAAACTGGATTTCACATCGAATCTTACAGTGACACAAGCTGGGCATCCATGAAGGATGATAGCAAAAGCATTTCAGGGGGTTGTACACTAGCATCTGGCGCAGCCATACTCTGGATAAGCAAGAAGCAAACGACAATAGCTCAATCTTCCTGTGAGGCCAAATATGTAGCAGCAGCTAAGATGACAAATGAGTTGAATAAGATCAAACAGATGTTAGAAAGATTTGATAAATTTATTTCTGAACCTTATGTTTTGTTAATGGATAACACTTCAACAATCTATCTTACAAAAGATCTTGTGTTTCACTCGAAAACAAAGCACATAGCTATTAAGTATCATGTTATTCGGGACTTAGTCGAGAAGAAGATACTAAAGATAGTCTTCATACCTATAGAGAAAATGACAGCTGATATCTTTACAATGCCACTAAGTAAAGCCTTGTTCAAGAAGTAGCAAAGAAGATTGGGGTTAATCCAACTGCCACTTTGAGAGGGAGCTGTAGAACAACTGATCAGACAGATCTTGATTCTACCAACAAAGCACGCAGTTTATTTAACAAAGGATGAGAAAGAAATAAACGTGAACTCAAAACTTTTTCCATTCATGACCAATGTGAAAAAATTTGCGAAAGATTCGTGAAACAGTGTCTTGTGAAAGCTCGTAGCTTTCCTGTTGAAGGTCGAAAGATTTGCGAACAAAATTTTCTCACAAAATTTTTCTGCTTCTGGTTCAAGCCTCAGATGTCGCAAAATTGTCGCAAAATTTTCTGGACTGTTCTGCAAGCTCACCTATCGTGAAACTATCTCGAACAGTTCGCGAAATATTCTAGCTTCTTATTGTCATCTGTCGCGAACAATTTGCGAATGACAAAAATGTCGTGAAGAGACAAGTGTTGCGAACAAATTTGCGAAATACGAAACTGAAACAAAGAGACAGGCTGTCGCGAAATATTTGCGAACAAAATTCATTTGACCCCAGAAACCAGAATGTTGTTGAATATCAACCATCAAAACGATTGGATTCTGTTATAGAAGGAGAAAGGCCAAAGGACTTATCCTATAACAATATAAATACATGTGCACTTATAGTAATAACACACTCTCAGATTCAAGTTCAAACTTAGACTCAGACTGACTTATTCACTTGCGCACTTATGTACTCATTAATCCACAAAACTGAAACAAGAAACTAATCTAACAGCATTTTAGAATTTCCAAGAATTAAGAAACACACGTTTCTTGATTTTTGGACACCCTAAGAACAATCAAGAACTGGATTGTAAGAGGATATGCAAGATTTACACCACAGATCCAACCTATCTAGTTTACGTGAATGTTGATTCCTACATTAATCCACAAGCAAGAGAGGAAATCTAATCCACTCTAGGAAAGCAAGAACACTAATCCACACACAAAGGATGGAAGGGCAAGATCATGAATGCATCACTCAAGAAACAAGCATGATCAAGGAGCTCAAAGGATGCACCAAACTCGTGGAGGTTCTTCTCATTTGGGCATGGAGTAGATGCATTACACAAAAAGCTCCTCTTCTCAAAGAGGGAGTCTCTTAAATAAGCAAGAGAGCTTCTTAGGTGACGTCCTAGTGGCATTTCCACATTACACAAATTACAAGTGGAATTATGCTCTCCACTAGATGTCACCATCAAAAGGTGGGTCACTCTACTTTCTTCAAGAGAGGTCTACTAGCATTTATTACTTTGCCTAGAAATACTAGTTCCTACATGGTCATTCCATCTTTCGGGATTCACCATGAGGCTTACACAGTTTCTACTTGTCATTCTTAACTAGTACTTCTCGGCTCTCATACTCGGCTCTCAGTCTTCATTCGTCTCGTCTTCTCATAGACCTCCTCGGTCTAAGGTGAGAGGTGCTCTTGGATAGCTCTGGTCGAGTATCTTGGGGATTCGTCAGAATCAGTCAACAAAGAACTTGAATGCCTCTGATTTGTTCTTCAGAAAATAGGTTGCAGGCCTTCGAGAGAAGTCATCGATGAAGATTAGGAGGTATAGAGCTCCCCCTTTGAAAGCAGTCTGCATCGGGCCATAGATGTCGCTATATACAAGATCTAGCAAGCCTTTGGAAGTATGAACTGAGTCAAAAATAAAAGGAATTCTAGCATGCTTGTTGATTATACAGCTTTCACATGGAGAAGTTGGCTTGCTTATAGAAGGCAGATCTTGTACTAGTCTCTGAGTCAACATTTATTAAATATTGCTGTAGCTCAAATGGCCTAATTTAAAATGCCAAAGAATATCAGTTGATTCAGAAGTAGAAGTTGTTGGATTATTCTCCTACTAATCGACTAATCGAGTTTTAATCTTCATCCAATTCAGTTATCCAGACCTGCAGTTTCTTCAAGTTTCTGCAGAACTACTTGGAAATGGCTCACAGGTGGCTCCGACATTTATTGACATCATCAACAAACTTGAAGACTTTGGGCATTTCGGTGACTTCGGAGACTTCAGCCAGTTTGGTAACTACAGCCACTTCTGCCACATCAACGACTTCGGCCACTTCGGCATGTTGATTGATTGACAATTAGTGTTCCACTTGTCTTGAAGCTAAAGACTTGCCCTAATCTTATAGCAAGTAAATTTCCAGGAATTACCAACTGGATGGATGCCAACTCACTGTGGCTCACTGGCCATTATGATTTATGACCTAATTAGTTGTCCTACTAATTGAACGTTGTCGCATTTGCTTAGCATAAATAGCTGCTCATACTTCTATCAAATATAATGTCTTTGAAGCATAGTTAGCATCTCTCTCAAGCTTTCAAGCTTAAACACTCTTGAGCATTCTAGCTCAGTTCTTTAGAGTTAATTTAGAGTTTGCTATTGCGCTTACTACTTATAAGAAGAAGTGCTTAATTCAGACAAAGTTACAATTACTCAGAGATAGCTCAGAGCACGCTTTGATCCACAATTTCTTTGTGCTCATTTCCATTCTGATTTGTTTCTTTTACTGAATCAATCTATCATTTATTACTTTCAATATCATGTCGATATGCATGCATCTCTGTAATTCTTTTGTAATTGATAATCTCTTATTATTTGTCTAATAATCAATGTTTTATATTTAGAGTTATCAATATGTTGTTGCAAACTCTCTACAAATTTGTTATTAGTAAGTAGAATTACAGATTTAGGTCATAAGGTGGAGTCTGAGTCTGATCAATGCAGAATTATCGATAGGAGCAATAAGATCCTTGCACTCAGCAAGAGGTAGAGATACTTATATAGATTGGCACATTGTTATTCTGATACTAGTCAAGCCTTGAAAACCTCTATTTTTGTCAATAAAGCATTACTATGGCATCATCACTTAGTACACTTGAATTATGCATATGTATCGAACATGTCCAGACAATCCCTAGCACTTGATCTCGACTATCCAACCGACAAAGTCGACCTCCCTGTCTGCCATAGCTGCATTCTTGGAAAGCAGACTAAGATTCCTTTTAGACCGAGTCATAGGCATGCAGTAAAAGGTCTGTTAGATGTTGTTCATTCAGATATATGTGGACCTATGCAAACTCCATCATTGCTAGATGCAAAGTATATAATTACTTTTATTGACGTATGTTTTAAAAGAACAGCTGTTTATTTCATTAAACAGAAATCGGAGGCTTTCATCAAGTTCAGACAATTCAAAGAGCATATTGAAAATAAAACTGGCAAAAGAATCAAAGCACTGAGGTCCGACAAGGGGGTGAATACATCTCCACCGAATTTAAGGAGTATTGCCTTAACAATGACATTGAGCAACAATACATTACCTCCTATTCGCCTTAGTTGAATGGTCTTGCTGAGAGAAAGAATAGAACCTTAGTCGAATCTGCAAAGTGCATGTTATCACATGCGAGACTTCCAAAGTCCTTCTAGGCTAAAGCTGTTTCAACAACAACATATATTCAGAACATGCAATTTAGCAACTACAGTATGATAAAAATGATCAACTTCATCTATCACCCAGAAGATCGACAAGAGTTAGCAGACCACCTATCAGGTATATCGATGAGTCTGCAGCCTACCTTGTTCAAAAGCCAACAACTATCGAAGAGGCACTTAGTCGATCTCTGGAAAGAAGCTATGGATAAAGAGTATTCATCTCTTATCAAGAACCAGACATGGACGCTTGTCGACTCACCTGCTAGCAGAAACATAGTTGATTGCAAATGGATTTTCAAAGTCAAGTACAAAGCAGACGGAAGTATTGACAGAAGAAAAGCTCTGACTTGTCACCAGGGGATTTTCTCAGGTATACAACGTCGATTACATTGAGACCTTTAGTCCAGTAGTCAAGCATTCTTCTATTCGACTTTTATTATCGTTTGTTGTTGTAGTAGATTTGGAAATACATCAAATGGATGTACAGACAGCATATCTCAATGGAGTTTTTGTTTGGGGTATTTCCAACATAGATCGAATAAAAGAAAACGAGTCAATAAATGTGTTGTGAGGGCATGGCTTCCTGCATGTATAAGTCCATGACCCAAGGAGAATGCAAGACGATTGTAAATAGAAATAATGGACTTAGGCCCATTGTAATTAAAATAAAACTTGAGGCCTAAAGTCATTTTAAACTTAGAAGTTTATTATTTTAGAGTTGGGTCCAACTTTGGACGATCAATGTACATATTAGCCAATAGAATTTTGGTGCCAGGGCTTTTCCCATTTATAAAAAGACACCATTTGTACTCTATTTTTCATGCTTAATTGAGAGGAGGAGACTCTACCATTTTGGGAGCTCAAGCATCCTCAAGTGCTAATCACTCTTTGCTTATGCTTTTGTGATGATTTGTGTGTTGGTTTCCATTTGCTATGTTTTTAGTTTATGCTAGTTAATGTTTTTCCATAAGCAATGATATTGAGCATTTGAGCTAACCTCCATCTCAAATCTCTCTCCTCTTGTCTCTCTTTCTCTCGCTCTCTCTCTTCTACTCTCTCTTCCCTTTACAAAATCATGATGAATATTAGTTTAGTGGAGTAGATTTAGGAGTGAGTAGTGTTAGTGGTGATAGAGTTAGAGAAAAAGTGGAGAACTATCTATAAATAGCATCTATTCATAGTTAGGCACCTATCCAGTGTTCTAACCCTTGTTGACAGGCGGGAGGGCTACTACGACGCAAGAACATTGACCCTACAGTGGCGCCGTTGCCGGGAATAGGTTTTCACTAACTAGCATAGCTGCATTTTAGTTATTTCTTGCTTTTTAGAGTAGTTTTAGGTGGATTTTGGGGTAGGAAGAGTTAGTTTTCTATATTTTCTTGTGTTTGGATTTTTTCCAGCTAGCAGAGGAGGTGTGAGAGGGTGGAAGAGACCTTGAACACCCTCTACTTGACATCCAAATCAAAACCTAAGAAAACCCAAAAAACACACCAATCTGCATTTTGGAGGGAAAAAGAGCCAAATTTTCCATCAGATTTCATTTTCTCCAAAGCCAGTGAGAGATAATCCTCGCATTACTGGCACCAGCTCTAGGGTACTATCCCAGACCTGAATAGAAGTCTGCGAGAGTTAGTTCAAAAATCAGAGAAAAATCATAAAATTTCAAAAATCCTTGTAAAAAATCAAAAAAATTCACATCTTCACAAGAACTCTCGCAGAGCCCTCTGAAGTTCCATCTCATTGAGACTAGGGCACAGAGAAGCTTGCGAGAGTTAGTTCACTGTTTAAGTGCCTATGCGAGAGTTCCCAGTGGAAAAAAGATGAGAAAGTACCAAAGAACCCTCGCAGACACTAAAATTTTCAATTTTAGTGGTCAAGAACAATTGTAGAGAATTCTGAAGTTCCATCTCAATGAGACTAGGACACTGAAGAGTCTGCGAGAATTAGTTTGATTCAAGTGAGCAGAAAATTGGGTTTAAGTGCTAAAAATCACTAGAATGTAAAGATCCAACGAATCCTTCCAGAGAGAACTCTCGCAGACGATTCCAATCAATCCAGAATGTCAATTTCCATTAGTAATGAAGCCTACAAGAGTTAGTATTGATTATTGGTGAAGATCAAGCCAAATAAGTGGTTTTGAACCCTCGCAAACAGTGAAATTTTCACTTAATACGAGAGTTAACTCTCGTAGAGATTTTTAGAGTTAGAGATCTAGGCCAGATTTAGCTCTTGTGATCCTTGCGAGAGTTACTTCCCAATGATCTGAGAGATATCAAAGTTTTTTGTTTGCAAAACAGCTAAAGAACTCTCGCACAACCAACCTTCTCACTAAAGAACCCTCAGAGACTAGATCAATGGAAAGATCTGCATCTGATCTAGCTACTATCAAAATATCAAGACAATCAGTGCAAGGAGTAAAAAGTTATCAAGGAAAAACTACCATACAAGGCCTGAATCCTCAACACCGGCCTATTAGTTGATCAGATCCATAAGATCCAGATTGCATCCCACTATACAAGTAAGATTCAGCTATCTTGGACCTCACCATCGGATGAATCTGAGATCTGGACAATCAATAGCAAGAAGGACAGCGAATCAAGCACCACACCTTCCCAGATTAGTAGCTACGCCACAAGAGACAAAACTGAAACCAGTGCCAATGGATCCAGTGGGTCAACCTGTACCTATCGCTCCCTTGCAAGCAGTCCGGAGGGCACCTCGGATGGAGATACCAAAATACGATAGATCATCAGATCCCATCCGCTTTTTCCAAACCTACGAGCAAGCTTGTGAAATCTACAATGATCGGACACCTGTAGAGAAGTTGATGTTGTTTTCCCATGTCACCAATAGCGGTGGCTCAAGATTGGTTTTTCAATTTGTCAGAGGAAGAAAAATCCACCTGAGACGCGGTTAAAGCGACTCTCATCATGCGCTTTAAACCAAAAAATTTCCTAGAAGACCCGTTTCTCCTACTCAGCAAGGTCATCATGTGGTTCCTAGCAAGATTACCACGTAGCATCAAGAGAGAACTGAAATGACGGGAGCAGTATGCTACTCTACAAGAAGCTATGGAAGATGCCATGAGGGAAGAGGATGAGAGATCAGATGACGAATATCCATCCACCCATACTCCTACTCCCTCGATAGCATCGTCATCATCAAATGCTTTCACTCTATCCACAGAACTGCTGTTGGAACAGCTGACAAAATTACACAAACAGCAGATGGAGCAGCTTACGGCGTAGTTTAATCAGAAACCGAAAGCCTTACAAGGAGCTGTAGTAGCAATGCCCAATCTATCGAAACAAAACCAGCTACAGTATCCCTGTCGCAAAAATGTATGGTGTTCAGTATGCACACAAAACCATACAGCAAACGAGTGCCCGGTCCTAAAGCAAAATCTGAGACTGACCCATAGGTTTTGCCATTTGTGCAACGCAACATCGCACGATACGGCCTTTTGCCCATTTAACACCCGGACTGTTCAACAGAAGAGTCCTTATCAGACTTCTTATCCATATCATCAAGGGGCATGAAATGCGGCACGGAGGTACGGTGCACCAAATAATCAACAGCACATGGCCTTACCTGCACCACGAGGGCCAGCCAATCAACAAGTGGCCCATGTAAACTTGACATCAGCAAAACCAGAGTTCTCAGTACCACCCCAACCTGAGCAGCAGCAATGGTATGGGCCGGATAAACCATATATGGATCCTATCATAAATGAATATATTGCGGCCTATGCAGCTCAATCTCAGCGTCAAGGCGAAAGAAATTACGGCTGCTACTAATGTGACGAAGGACACAGAATTGCTGAATGTCCTTACAAGAACAATATACATGAATGCAATTATGGACACTGCTTCAAGAATTGTCCATTGAGACCTGGGATCAGCGCACCATTGAACTTCATTGCAATACAACGAGCAACAGTTCTAGCGGGGATGCCACCGGAAAGGAAACATTTCCATGCCCCTGTGTTAGCTGTTACGCGAGCACATAAGAGAAAGGAAGTGGCTCCCTCACCACCACCATTGGTCATTGATGACCAGCCCTCAATCTCAGCGCCATATCTGAATGTGAGAAAAGAAAGGAAACAGTACCAGAAGATACGGTACTTTGGGTACAGAGAGCACAAGCGGAGGGAAAAGAGCAAGAAAGGGACAACCCCATGGAACTTTCTGATGATGATGGATGGGTACCATGAACGAGCTCACCATTGCACACTGATCAGAACGATCGATTGCATCGTCATGAACCACCTTTCCACATGGTGGAGTCCGAGGAACCGCACACTGAAAGGCTCACAAGCCTGCTGGCGAACCATGTTAGTTTACCCCTCGGGGAATTACTGCGGATTGCAGCACAAGCTAAAAGCCTTTTGGTTGAATGGGCCAAAGTGGACGCATAACCAGTAGCGCCAGAGCCCATATACTGTACGGGCTACGAAGAGACTAGTAACGTCCTCCACATCGGGACAGCGTGGGAAAGCGAGGAACACAACATCTCCCTGTCGATCAAATACAAGAGATTCGAGGACGAGGTAGTTGTGGTAGATGGAGGATCCGGTGTCAATTTGATCTCCACTACTTTGTATCAAAAGTGGAGTTTATAGGGATTGAAGCCAACAAAATTTGCCATCACGCTAGTGGATCAATCCTGTGTAAAACCGAAGGGTGTGGTTGTCGATATCCTTGTAAAAATAGCAGGCATGCAGTTTGTGATCACCTTTGTAGTAATGGATATACCTGATTCTCCATCTGCATATCGTGTTTTACTGGAAAACCATGGTTGAGGACTGCGCAAGTAGTACACAACTGGGGTACGAAAAAACTCACCTTTGAGAACATAGAGCAGGCTGTAAAGGTCGATCCAACCACATGGGCGGTAAAACCACTTGCACCCAAGGCTGATGACGAATCATCCATGACAGATCACACGATAGATTGCCCAAGACAAGCCAAGGGTGGTCACTATGATTCAGAGACGGATGTCGTGAGATGGGCGGATGCATTAGCAACGATTGGTTTGCTCCTTATTGTAACCAAAGATCAGGAACACGGATTGGATCTTGAATGATCTGAAATCCTTCACATTCTTCACATTGATTTCTTGGTTGAATGTCTGACCTGCATGTTTTGGTTTGAAGCATGTGATTCTAGTACAAGAGTGACCAATCTGAGTGTCCTCTGACAAGCAGGAAATTTAGAAAACGTAGATACTTTCCTTCTGCCTGATTTGGGCTTGAAACAAAATGTGAACATCCAAAAAATGCCCAAGAAGCCTGATAACAGGTAGAACCATTCTTCAAAATATCAGAAGCAAAAAATAGATAGCCAACAGATCCTCTGGAGCAGGGGACCTGTCAACATTCTTCATGCAGTTCAAGGCGTCTGCAGAAAATCAGACCCAGAGGAAGATCAAAGCTCCACACACAGATGGAGGGGGAAAATTTATCTCCACAGAATTTAAGAGTTCTGCAAGGCCAACAAAATACATCAACAATTCACAACTAGCTACTCACCTCAGTCCAATGGTGTAGATGAACGGAAGAATCGGACACTCATTGAAAGTGCCAAGAGCATGCTGACCCATGTCTCTCTTTCGAAGAAATTTTGGGTAGATGCTATTACTACAGCCACTATCTACAAAATCGTTCCATCACCAAAGCCCTAAATGGCAAGACACCATATGAAGTGTGGACAAGATCGAAACCATCACTCAAGAATATATTAGTGTTTGGATGCATTGCTTATGCTCAGATCCCCGAAGATCTAAGGAAGAAGCTGGATGACAAAAGCGCAAAATCGATTGTCATTGGCTACTCCCCAGATCCAAAGGCATACAAGCTCTACAATCTGAACAGAAGAAACATTCATGAGCAGAGATGTCATTTTTGTGAAAGATCGATTTATCAACCACAAGGGAAAAGCTCGAGAAATTTTCGATCCAAGTATTGAAGAAATTTCCGATCCATGTATCAAAAAAAGCTCCAGGATCGAGAACCAGAAGATCAATATTGACTCGAAAAATGAGTCAAAACCTCAACGGGTCGAATCACATCACGGGGTCAAAATTCAGCCAAGAAGATCGAATCAACCCAGACAACCTCCATCCTGATTTATAGATGATGCAGCCTGCTACTTTTTGCAGGAACCAAATACAATTTTAGAGGCAATGTGTACACCTGATGTTGATCAATGGAAAGCAGCGATGGACACAAAATTTGATTCTCTGATAGAGAATCGAACGTGGACAGCCACTGAGCTGCCAAAGGGAAGAAATCCGATTCCATTCAAATGAATATTCAAGACGAAGTATGATGCTGAAGGAAGGCTGAATCGATACAAAGCCAGACTGGTTGCCAAAGGCTTTTCGAGTCATTGTATATTTTTCTGATACTTGTAAACTACGATATTGTCGATCTATAATTTGACCCAACGACTTCGAGTTGACAGTCCGCCTACATTGTACAAAGCATTTATAGTAATGAGGCGGCTGTAATAACTATAGAAAAGGTTGTCGTAGACATTTGTAGGATATCAAAGACTTAATCTTCATCAAAAAAACTTCTTCTGATTTTTCGAGTTTTAAGTAGACAATCACATATTCTAACTAAAAAATTTGTCTCAAGGCCTTTGTGATACATCACTACCTTCTTGTTTTCTTGTATGATAGTAGGGTGAATTTTTGGAGGGTCATAATAATAGTAGGATATGATAGATGGCATTAAATAGGATCACAAATGAGCATCATATGTTTAACACTTTGTTAACATTAATGATCATTTACATGGGCCTCATCTCTCCTCTATTGTAGTTTATCTAGAGCATAAGGTGTGATATTTTCTTAAGTTGGTTCTCATGCAACCTCTTGCATTTCCAGGTGGTATTGTGCGGTCGAGGTGTGCCTCACATTATTGCACACGCAAGCCTTGCGCCAGAAATACTCTAGTGAATCAACATGTGCCGGATGGAAACCATTGATTTCTCCTCACTAGCAAGGGTAATGTTTCTAATGGCCATTGCCTCCAATATCCTAGATGAACCTTGGTTATGGATAAACCCTAACCATGGTCAAGGACTTGACCTTAATAAGTCGAGTCGTTTTCTCTCAGAAAGCAGCCATTGAATCGGTCATGGACCCGGACTCCCGATCCTACTTGAGATGGCAAGATCCTTCCTGGGTATGGGCATCAATGAAGGTTCTAGAGGTGCAGATGCGGAGGGCAAATTATGGAGGAATCTATCTGGTTGATGATGTTGGTGGTTAGATCAAGCAAACAATCAAGCTTGGGGAAGTTATATCTGTCTTTTTTCTGCTTTCTATGTTCGCCTTGCAGTTGGGTTTTGTGATCAGATGGCTAATGCGGCTGCCCACTATTGTGTTTTCTTGCAGTGACTTATCTATATGCTTTGTGGGGTTCATCTCTCTAAGATCAGGCAATCCTCCCGGGGAAGTTGTCTTTGTCTCTTTCTTGCTTTTACTTTGGGCTTGCAGTTGGGTTTATGATCGGATGGCTTAGGCTGCTGCTTATGATTGTGCTTTCCTGCGCTGAGTCATATTTATGCTTTGAGGGTTTCCTCACACTTGGAAACTGTGTAGGAGTTTACTCCACAGGGCAGTGTAGTACTTAGTGTTGTGCTTATTATGATAGTTCATGTGTAGAAGAATCAAAGTGAGGCTGGGTATTACTTCTACCTAGGCATTTCATGGCGAGAGCCAGTTAGATGGAGATATTATCCACCTATATTCTTTATTTCTGAAGTTCTTTCTTCAATCCAACGCTTATGTGAATGTTTCTGGCTAGGGACTTTCAGTTTGGGTGATGGAACTCCCACCTAACATTTCATGATTTTGTTGCAACGACTTCTGTTTTCTGTATGGCTAGTTGTCCTATCTTACTGTTTGCTTTACTTCTGCTTGGCAATGACAATGTGTTTCAAGGAAGTTTGTTATGACTAGCTTCAGGGTAGATTTTAAGAGGGCTATATGAATCTGTATCTGCAGTGTCGAGCATTATGGTTATGGTATAGATTGGTGCAGTCCTTGTGGAAAACTTGACCCTTTGTAGTGGAATGTGCGTAAGTCTGATATGGAACTAGTTTGCTTGAGCTTAGCAAGGACAATCCAATACGGCACTAGTTGCATAGCTTTGTCAAAAATAATATTTGCAGATGAGTATTTGTTTGTTTTTTTGGTTGGCCCCATGGTATATAGCCCAACTTCTAGATATAGTTATGTTATGGCACAATTTAAATGTCTATGATCTGCTTTCCTAGAAAAAGGCACAGTAGGTGGGAAGATCCTTACCTCTATTACCTTATGGATTCTATCAACCAAGTGCTTTTAACAAGTTGGCTATTACCATATCTGTTTTTAAGGTTGAACAAGTTTTTCCTTAAGAAATAAATTTCAGTCTTGTTCAGTTAATCGGATGTGCGAGGCTCTTGAGTATCTACATCAATGTTGCGCAATGCAATATTGGGAGTTTAGATCAGCCTTGGTGTAAGGTTTCCTTCTAGCTCTTGATAGTATAATGTACTTCTCAAGAGAATTCTATTGGTAAACCAAGATTTTCAAAAGAATAGTAACACTTTTCTGACTATAGGTAATGCATTTTGCAGTGTCGAAGTATTGAGCGAAAGATTTTTGTGAAAGTTCATATATTGATAGTACTTTGGTAGTAGCTTGACCTATTCATTAACTTTACGATTTTTATTCATTTTGCAAAGATAGAAAAATCGCTAGTGAAGGTGCTGCAAATTGGGTTTATGCCCTTTAGGAACTTTTCTTTATAAATTTCTTTTGCTTGGTTGAACTATTTTAGACTTTGGTGTTGATGTTTTAAATCATGGATATCATATTGGAATATTTAACAAACATTTTGAACAGTTCACTATCTCGAATGTGAATCTCATATATTATAAATATTTGAACTCTCTACTTCAATGACAAATTTGATGAGTTTCAATAGGTTTTCTAATGAGGATTGTGCTATATTATCATTCTATCCTAGTAGATTAAGTCATGGATTGCGATATTCCAACTTTAATCCTAGTGGTTTTGAAAGTTGGTATTAGTCAATTTGAGCTACTGTGGAGATCCAAAC
This sequence comes from Diphasiastrum complanatum, assembly GCA_029204225.1. Taxonomy (NCBI): domain Eukaryota; kingdom Viridiplantae; phylum Streptophyta; class Lycopodiopsida; order Lycopodiales; family Lycopodiaceae; genus Diphasiastrum; species Diphasiastrum complanatum. The sequence continues at coordinate 27,620,559 of CM055095.1, forward strand.
ACCAAGGAAGCTCGATTTCACTTGGCTACACTCGTTTGCACGATGTAACACCAACAATTTTGCTCAAGGTTACGATTGTGGACATGGTCAAGAGTAATTTAACGTGTAATGCATGTGTTTTACCTTAAGTACATGTATGTCCTCATCTTTTTCCATCTCTTTGTTGTTAGGGGATATTATTTGCACTCATTTTATATTATCATAGTCTTTTAATTTGCAATTTTGTTGCATTTTCCTTTGTCGACGTTTTCTTTCTATTCTCCTTGACACAGCTTCTTTTACTTCAATGAATCTCGTTTGTTAATGCCTCTATAGTCCCATATATGTTATCACAATTCACAATCTTTCACACAATTTCTTTCCATTTTCTTTTGTAGAAAGGAGGCTAGGTAACAATTTTCTTTTGAAGAACTTGCAAACGAATTAGCGGTTTGACTTTTAGACTAGCAATAAATTTTGTCAACATTTCAAATACTCAGACCATAAGTGTGTGGTTTTTTAATGTATGTTGAGATCATGTGAAGAATTAGATCGATGCTTTCAGTATTTTATTAATTGATACTCAATTACTTGCAAAGAAGAGTTTCAATAGAGGTTTAATAGAAGAGTTTTAATATTTTTTGTGAATATTATATCAAATGTTTATTCATATGCTAGATAATCATATAAGCACCTTTTGTATGCGCCTCCTGGTTTGTTATATATTGTTCTTATTTCACTATTTTTTTTATTATCCTTTCTCCAATAGTTTATTGAGCTTTTTGGGCTTCGTTCGGCCATAACATGGACTTTATTACATGTTTACCACGTGCGGAGTAGCAACATAATGCCATCCTAGTTATGGTTGACAGGCTCACTAAAATGTCTCATTTTATTCCGACTAATAATCGATGCACTTGGTACGGCTGATTTGTTTATGCAGCATGTGTTCAAACTTCATGGATTACCTAGATCCATTGTGTTCGACAGAGACACTTGTTTTACTGGCAATTTTTGGACTGCAGTATTTGAGAGGTTAGAGGTGCAATTGGGAATGAGTAGTTCTGATGACCCTGCAAGAATATTTATGTCTCCATTTTTTCATTAGTTATTTAAACTGGCACCATTCCATCGTAGTAAAGTAGTAAAGGATTGTGCATTGTCTAGTTGTCTTTTTTGTTTACACAAAAACCTAATTTTTTTATTGATACCAACTATACTTATCTATATTGTACTACCTCATTATGATACAAGTGGATGAACCTCACATAGTAAAAAGGATTATGTTCACATTTTATTGTAGCACTAAATATGAAAGGAAAGTATGGCAATTATGCTTAGTTAGGTTACTTCTATGGGAAACCAGGGATCTCATTTGTTGGGCTTTGCCCTTCATTACTAATCTATATTGTGATTAAGTCGACTTTCACTTTGAGAAAATTTCTAATAACTTAGTATGTTGGTCTTAGTATGTTGGTCTTTGAAAACATCTAGTAAAGGTAATGTGGGCATATGTTTCTGCATGTCACTTGCCACTCTAATTTTGGGCACTAATGAAGTGGGTAGGTATGTGGTGTCATCATTTGATTCAAGCCATGTATGATGAGGTTGATCATGCACTCCATAAGGTTGAAGAGTTTATGTGTCCTTTCTTATATAGGGGAGTACTTCTGAACATAACGTTGATAAATTTCTTTTGGTATCAGCAAATATGTAGTTTCCATTTGAGATCCTCAACCAAATTGTAGCCAACTAATTTGTGCTAGTTTTTTTTATTTTTTGCTATTCAATACCACAATCAAGTATAGTATATGTGTTGCATGGAGTTGAGAATCTAATTCGTTGTGGATGAATTTAAGATAACTTCATTTAGATTTATAGCATTAAATACAAAGGAAAAATCATGCAATAATGCCTAGTTAGTTTATTCTAACGGGAAACTAGGGAACTCATGTTTAGGGTTTGTCCTTTCATCCACATTAAGTGCGTAGTTCACTTTAAGAAATTTCTAGTAACTTAGCATCTTTGTTTCTGCTTGCAACTTTCCCTTCTAATTTTCGGCACTAATGATTTTAATAGAAAATGTCATTATTTGATCCATGTTATGTAGCATATTAGTTGATTGTCTCAAACTTTGAGGGTGCACTACATTAAGTTAAAAACTATTTGTGTCCATGCTCCATTGTGCACTAATCATGAAGATATGATTTATCAACTTATTTGTGGCATTAGCAAATATCTAATTTCTATTTGAGATCTTCAAATTGCAACTAGCTTTTTTTAGCAAGTTTTCTAATTTTGTGTAATGTTACATGATCAATTTGAAAGCCAGCTGAATTGACTAAATGCAATATTTTGAAAATTTATTGTCAAAATAGAAATTTCATTGCTTGGCTTTGCTTTTCAATAGGAATGTTATACATCATTTGCTCACACCATGTGTGTGATTCAACCTAATTTATGTTATTGATCATATGACTCCACACTATGCTTTATAAACCACCACCATACGATCATTGTAAATTTTTGTATCGTTGTTCAAAGTAAAAGTATATGTGATAGAAACTCAATACATGTACAAAAGCTAATGATGGCTAATGCTTGTATGAGATAGTGTGGATATAATGAAGAGAGATGTCATAGCAGTCAAAAAAAATTTGTCTAAGCTGTTTTTAATTGTTGTGAATTTTCCAAAGATACTTTGTTTTCCCTTGTGTTATTCAGTTTTCATGTATGATTACAATTTGATTACTAGTATATTTATATAACATCTAGTGGTCCCTCAAGTTTATTTTAAAATGCATTTTTTCCTCCAAAATTGGGTCTTGCTATTTTTAAAGAATGAAAATATGCCTTTACTTTCATTCAGCTTTTTGGTTTGCCTCCTATTGGAGTATATATATATAGCAGACAAGATGTTTTTTTCATTTGTTGTAATTTTCTTTGTTCCTGTCAAATTCACATGGTTAAACTTGTTTGCCTTCTTGTTGTTTTTACTTTTTCTAATTATACGTCTTAAATGGAATGCAGCAGTTCAAATGGTTTTGAATCTTGAAAATGCCATAGGCTAAAGAAACCAAAATCAATATTCACTATCCTACAAAAATCCAGCAATTGAAGTAACAACAGTTTTTTTTTAAAGGAGAAAGTTGCAAAGCTCTACAATGAACATTCATTCAATTCAACAATAATGTTTTGAGAAGTACAACCCTTTCACAACTTTTCATATGCTACATACATCTCTTTGTAAATATGTCAATGATAATCCACAATGAGTAGACAGTTCTTTTGACAGCCACATCCGTTCAGATCTTGATTTGCATTCCACTGATGCACATGTACATAAAAGAGAAGCATAAATAATGATACAGTCCTATATATACAACTGCAATTTCAAAAAAAATCATTTGACATACAAAATACATGCCAAAAGAAAATTAATGGCATTCAAAATGAATGCACATAATAGAAATGGTGTTAAGGAACAATCTCACCTATCTATGACTATTGATACTGTTTCACAAAGTAAATAAGCTAGACGCAAAAGTTACTGTATGACAACTGCTTTGACAATATATCTACTTTCCTTAGTTGCATGTTTTTCAACAAAAATATACATCAAAAGTAAAATATGTGAATCCATCACCTTTCAGAAATAAATTTTGGCATTAACATTTTACGCTCTACCATTTCAATCATAACTAATGTTTGTGGATTAGCTATATACAAAGAAATAATAAGTTAGATCACTTTCTTTGTTGATAGTTTTAGGCACCAGAATCAAGTCAGCTAAAAGTCAGAAATAGTGTCCGATGTCACCTTGCTATACATACTATCAACCTGTAAAATCAGTTAAGCGAGGGATCCACAACATGGTAATCTGAGCCATACTAAAGATTACATGTACTTTGTGCTTTCAGTCTTTTTGCAGCTTGCATAAATGTGAGAATCACTTGCAATTCATCCAGTTGCTGCGACAATATAAAAAAAATATGTTAAATACATCAAATCAGATTGAAGATGTAGTAACAAGCAATGACTGAGTTGAAAATTATATGATTTTAATTTGAAGTTAATTTACATAAACTTTTGTTTAAGACCCTCTAAGAAACCTCAATGCAAAAACAAGGCACAAAAGTTCAAAGCTCTCTATTCAGGTCCTGATAAGTAGCAATTTGGATAAAGTCTCTACTTTTTCATATATAAGTTTGATGTTTTTACTTTTTAATTGGCGGGGAATGGGAAACAAACTACAATTTAGACATCATCTAGAGATTTTCAAGGAGTGAGCAAACTCAAAACAAGGATAACGTTTTTGTACATGGTATGATATATGCGTTTTAGGGATATGGTCAGGTAGTAAGTAAAACATCTTGTTAAGCTAACATTGGCAAAAAAATGAAAATCACAAGTACCATGAAAATGTTAATGGAACAATCATCAACATGCTCCAATAATCAAGAGGAGCATTTTGATGGTTAAAAGTTCTGTTGCACGACTCTATATATAACTTCAGCCAAAAACATGGCTTAGTTACAATTGAGAATGAAGCTTCCTGAAACATATGATTTTGTTGTGAAGAACTACCAATGTGTAGCACAATTGAAAGAACTACTATTGAGAATGAAGCTTCCTGAAACATATGATTTTGTTATGAAGAACTACCAATGTGTAGCAGAATTGAAAGTACTACTATTGACCACCTCTCATGTACGCTGTGGTGTTACAACAACATAGGTATAGGGCTTGGCATGCATCACACTATGCACTGATACTAATTAATTAAGTGCGAGCATCGTTACTGGATACCTGCTTTTGCCCCTGATCCCCTGACCCATCATTGTTTATATCTAAATAGCAAACTCATAAACAATGATCATGGGTATGATGCAACAAATTACGTTCAACTACTTATAAAGGTCTGGACTTTGGCATATTACTGCAAAACAAAATGCAATACATTAAAACATTTGACTAACAAATATCGACGGGTGTTGGTGTAACATGTTTTTTGAAAATGAGAGGTGATTGGAATGGGCTTAACCATTGACTACCGAAATACAGAAAAGTGAACCTAAATTACAAAAAAGATTATTCAATTGACAAATGCCTGCCTGCTATCATAATAAATTAATAGCACAACAATGTGAAGAAAAGGTAGCATAAAGTTTAAGCGCCATCAGATAATGATGGGCATACTCACATTGACACACCAATAATATTGTCTGGCAGATGCAGAACCTTGCCCACCACCATACAACTTGCCATTAGGAGTCATTATAACAAAAAGGGAGAACAAATGTTTTGCAAAAGCTAGTCCACCTAGATATTTTGACAGCTGATTTCTACTGGTACATTGTGTACAAGGAAATAAAGTTTCAGGCCAACAGATAATGATGGGCATACTCATTGACAGACCAATATTATCGTATGACAGATGCAGAACCTTTGGCCACCACCACCATACAACTTGCCATAAGGAGTTGTTATGCAAAAGCTAGTCCACCTAGATATTTTGACAGCTGATTTCTACTGGTACATTGTGTATGAGGAAATATAAAGACAGACAAGGCTAACTGCACAAAAGGTCACTATGAGAAGATTGAATGTTGGAACTATGACCCAAGTGTTACTACAAGACCCACGACCTTCAAATATCTTGCATTCTTGGATGAACTAGGCAAATCTGCCAAAAAAATATGATGAGTCACCTCTGTTACAATTTACTTTGATGTAATCTAGTAATGCTTGCCATATTTTTCTAATAAGTCTCATTTTTATGACCGTCACGATTGTTGCTATTCTCTTTTTTCTAGATTAGTATTTGACGTAATTTGATAGAATAAACCACTAATCTATTTGGACTACAATGAGATATTACTAATCGATTTCCAACATGCTATTTATGAGATTCTGCTTTGCAGCAGACTCTGTATGCAGCATACTTCATAAGGCATCCTCTGAAAAATAAACAACCAATAATTAATGCTGAAATTTGAATCTAACTCTTAAAGCTGTTTTTTTTTTCGAAAATGAATTTTATCAACAAAAGTTGGATTTTGATTAAACCTGAATTTGCTGAACACCAACTAGTTGGCAGACCAATTAGTGATCATGGCCCTAAGATTTGAAAATTTTCAATTATGCACTGGTGTCTAAGACTCTAATGCCAACAATGTTAGGTGTGGGTTCAAACGGTGACAAAATTATCAAAGTTCTGCCATTAAGATCTTCTTTGCATGGATTGAAACCAAGAGAATTTCCCCGTGCATTTATCCCGTAATCAACTCCTTTTCTGGGCTTAGGGTAGTTATGTGGTCACAGCTTGGCCAGGATCGTCGCCCAGAACTTCTTCTCATGTCACTTAAAATTTAAAAGATCATTTGATTCACAAGGCAGACTAAAAAGACACAAAAACTCCCCCAGATTCTATACTGTGGGTAAAGTCTAATTTTCAACAAACCAGCTGAGAAGATCCTAAAAACTATTATTCGAAATATATTGACATGTATGACTCATCTTTAACCAGTCAAAATAAGCCCATAGTAAGGAATAGCATGTCAATTAGATCTATAAATGGAGAACCCTTTTTAGGTGGCAGTCGAACCACCATCCAAAGCCAATATTGCTGGATAGGGGATTTCAAAGAATATTGAAAGGATAATAAAATGGGTAGAAGAATCCAGCTTGAACAAATTCATGGATTTTAACTGATGATTGAAATCAGCTTATATTCAAAATTTACACAATAGAAAGAAATCAGCACTTACATAAGAGATGAAATGTCTCCCAACAGCCTGCAGCAGCTGCTCTTTGGTCGAGTGAGGACCTACATCAAACTGCAGTTTCAAAAGGCACTTATCAGCTATTTACAAAAAAATGATACAGAAAAACTCAACTAATGGATGATTAGTGTAAGACTCTTCCATGGAGTTTCGCTGTCTATTCATGAGGACGATTCAACCTTCAGAGAAAACTGGATTCGTGAGCAAATTATGTACTGGGTGTGCACTTCAAGACCGTTTAGGCAAAATTTGTGTAGAGTATGTCTGGTGAGATTTGTCTAACTTGCTTTTTAGAAACCATTAAGAATTCTTAAGTGCAATTATGAATGTCAATAGTGACATACTTGACATACATGGTTTTCAGGTCCATAAAGGGATTTTAGAGCCGATTACAGCCCATAAAATGTCCAACAGTGTAAATACAATGCCATGGAGAAACTTAGTCACACTTGTAAGTTGAGAAAGGATTGTTTGGTGACCTGCCCACTATGTTTATAAAACCATGGCAAGGCCAATTTAACTGTTGGAAACGTCACTAAAAATTTCATTCCCCCATATATAAAGACTATATATAATAAGGTAAGCTTTCAACTATCTAAGCATTGATATATTTGCATAGAAAAGGTACAAGGACACATAGCATTTTTGTGTAAAGCAACTTACAAGCTTAAAATGTCTCCGATATCTCCTCAGTGCTGCTGTTTCAAGTTTGCTAAGGTCCACCATCTACATATTGACGATGCATACATGCCAGTAAACGGCGTAAGCAATCATTCTGAATGACTGGACATGGCTTCACTGAAACAGCTGCCACATTCCAAAAGAAATTCCAATATCCTTATAGATATGATTGAGAATATATTGCTTTGGTCCTTGTTACCGGTAGAACATATGAAGATTGCAGCTGTGTGTCTGTGTGGACATTCTTTTCAGAAGCGCGTTTCATCGGAGCAGATTCAGCAGTTTGTGAACTTTCTGCTGTTTTGAGCTTTTCACCTGCTGCTGGCTTCTGTGGCCTCACTCTAGGTTTGAATGTTCTCGGAAAATCCTCTGATATCATAACCACATTCATTATGTTCATGTCAGCTTGATGTTAAACCAATAACCGTTCTCCTAAATCATCAACAGTATTGGATGTTAAAATTATAAACATATACAGCATACTCGTAATTGCTCAAGCGCAAGGATCTGTGGCAGGTTTAAGTCCGAATACTTCTAACCTATTTACTACCTCCCCTTTCTCTAGATGACAGATTTTCACATCTTGCAAGTAAATGTATTACTAGTTTTGCGAGTTAACTTGCAAAATACGCACAAAAATCAGCACAAACTAGTAAAAATTCACTGGAAAAATGCCAAAGCTGACGATGGCAAGCAGTAAATGTACATTGAAGCATTATTATAATTGCTCAAGCACGTGGATCAAGGATCTGCAGAAGCTAATGAACCAGAAAATTGAAAAAGCAGGTGTAAGGCATTATACTACTGACCTATTGATGTGGCACTCGAGAAGGGGATGTCAATATCATCATCTTCTTCATCTCCAGTTGGTGTTTCAAGAACACTCAATGCATTGCGCTGGAGCTTGACCTCATCACCGTTAGTAAGAACCTGGCAGCCATGTCCCATTCCCAAAGGTTGACCAGTGCAGCAGTAGTGGCCATGGTCCTAGACCTGGCCTGTAGCAAAACCCTTGGGGTCCGTAAAACAATGCATTTTCTTAAATCAAAACAAATGGATGAGAGATTTTGATTGCAAAAGATTCAAGGCCTCTCAGAAGTAGACAGGCACATTTGCTGCGGACATATGGGACTTGCTGTTTGAGGTAAAAATCGAACCGGAAGCAGAAACACAGCTCAGATCCATTGCATTTATGGCTTCGATAATATTTCCTTGACAAGTAATCCGAAGAAAGGTTCTGGCAGGGACTCTTATCTTTAGCAGCCAGGAAAAATGGCTCGGTAGGTTTTGAGGCATTAAGAAAGGAGCTTTATAAAGTGTGAGCAAAATTTGTGATAGCAGACCAAAAATCATGAAAAAAAGTGAGAACAAATAGTATGCATTACCAGCCAGTGCCAGCCGCCTAGGCCAACGGCTTTCTTCACCACGCCGTGAAGACCTACCAGCACAGATTTGGTGCGATTATTGCCTGTTACTTTAACTTTGGTGTGCCTGGGAAGAACAGATAGCTCCTCTTCTCCACTTTCGCCAACACAAGAAGGAAGAATGCCCGGAGCGAAAAAGCCCGACGGGCCGCCTTCTGCTTCCAGCATTAGCTCCTGCCAAAAGACACCCAAAAAACAGATCAGCAGCCAAAAAATGGATCAATAACCGCAACAACATTCCATCCGCCATTCAGCTTACTACAATGCTGCACAAACTGATCCTAGCACAAGCAAATCAATTCTTTCAGCAGCAGCATTGATTATGGAAGAATTGATGAAGGAAGGAACGGCGAAGCAAAACGAAGCAGCAATGTCAAGAAGCGCTCTCTCTCTCTCGCTCGCTTTTGGCAGATCCAAAAAAAATAGAGCAAAACCCACCTTGGCGATCAAGAAGAAAGCAAGGCAACCCAAACCACATCAGCTAGTATGCACCCCCCCCTTCAAGGCATGCAACCCTTCTCTCTCTCTCTCTCTCTCTCTCTCTCTCTCTCTCTCTTTTTCTCTCTTATTTTTTTCTCTTAGCTATGGCTATGGCGTCGATCGCACCACCTTCAGTTCAGAAAAAGAGAGAGAGAGAGAGAGCGCGGGGGGGGGGGGGGGGGGGAAGAGAGAATCACTGGTACGCCATGTATTTGAGCTCTCCACCGTTGATACTATAGCAGGTAGTTCCGATTTTGCCACGTGTTTTCTCGCATCCACTGACACGCGCTCAGGTGCGATACGCGACAGGTGTCCATCATCCAAGGGAGTAGTGTAATAGATAACGTGCCACAGTCTCAGGGTCACGGGGAGTGAGGGAGACCCTAGACTCGAGAGCGAAACCATTGCCACGAGGACAAAGATCCGACCATCGACAGATATCCCAGTGGCAGATCCTACACGTGTTCATCATCCAACTGATGGAGCTGTCAACCATAAAGTGCTATTGCCCGCACCAGGGGAGGAGATTAAAATAATTAATAGATTATTATTAGTTATTAAATAATTTAGCTTTTAATCGGACCAATCAGCGGCGAGGAGGAATATTTGCCCGATTTTATTTTCCAAAATTAAACTGGATAAAATTTCGGCCTCCGGATTTAAATTTCACGGTAACAGAACAAGGTTGACGTCCACCCCTTTATTTTTATTTTTTTATTTTGGGGGGGGGGGGGGGTATTCCATCGAAAATAGGTGATTTTTCTCGAGGTTTTTGTTTTTGATTATTAATAAATATTTTTCAGATAAGATAAAATGATGGCTGACGTGGCAGGGGAATACTCGCCCTGACAGATGGGCCCGGACTGACGGACGTGTCAGGTGCTCCCACATGGGTGTCGTATGGTTGGTCACTCGGAGGCCGCACCCCTCAATACCGCCAAACGACATGACAAGTGGGTGGCCTAGCATTTTTAGCTGTGCAACGGATACTTGAATGCTTTTTAAATGTAGCCTTCGGCTAATTAGGCGCTGACACATGGCTAAGTTGCCAGAGTAGTGATGCACGCTTCACAGGGGTGGGGTGGGGTGGGCTTTGCTTAATCTTGCCACCCTCAGTGCACCATGTAGGGAGTGCATCAAGGGTTCAGAATCAAGGAAAAACTTATACAAAGCTTTTTCCTTGGTTTTCAGCCTTAGATGCACTCTCTGGCATGGTGCAGGGAGTGAACAGGGTCCTGAAAATAAGTGAAGTCGGGTGGGGTGGGGGGGCTAGTTTGTAGTCTCACCACAGGAGAGGGTGTTGGGCAGAGCATTTTGCCACATGGGAATCTTGATTCCATAGAGTAGTATCAGTGGCTTCCATATTGTTGGGAGCAATTAGTATAGCTCCCAAATGTCTCTACAAGCATCTCGCCGGTCGTGCGCGATAGCTTTTTCCATCCACTCTGGGCAATCAATTTGAAAGCTCAAAGAATTTCCACATGCAAGACTATAGCTTTGCTACGGAAAAAAGGAAACACTCGCCAAGTGGCAAAATGTCAAAGTATGAAGTGCCGAGACATGTGGTGAAATGTGATTGGTATCGGGCCAACTAATTTGCAAATCTAACCTCGTGCTTCCAAGGTACAAGAAACTAGATTTTTTTTTTTTTTGGGGGGGGGGTGTGCCGGTGAAAACACCCTTGCATGAGTGAGACCTTCCACCATAGGAGGGGGGTGTTGCATAACGGTGAGAGCTCATGAAAAGTCCTAGACTATTGAAGAAGACGGCCTTAAGATTCAATGCTGCAAATTTGCCATGTAAATGGCATCCATTCTTTCACCCTTGCAAGAGGCCTTCCACCATAGGAGGATCGTTGCATGATGGGAGCCCAAGATAAGGCCTCAACCATTATAGAAGGCCCAAGGGCCCCAATTAGCATACCTTTAAATGACATCCATTTTTCCTAATACATATGAAAAAGGACAATATTATTTGCATCAACGCATTTGAAAGGCCAAATTCATCTTGAATGGGCCATAAACACTTACCTTGAATAATTTCCTTCTTCCTTCTAAGCATGAAGGCCCCATTAGTGCCAAAGCATTTCAATTTTGACATGTGGAATGTTATAAGAGTTTAGCATTTTCATTTTATCAGCCTACATTGCTTTACATTTCAAATCAAAAAGTTATGTCAATGTCATCCATTGCTTCGTCCTTCAACAAGTGCTTACGTACTTACTCTAGGTGTAAGTGAAGGACAATCCTTGTCCCCCTCCCCCTTGTCAAAAATATATTGTTTCTTCTTTGTTTGGACCTAAATCTACATATTGTTATTGTTATGCCTTCAATTGGCTTGTTAAGATACAGATGACAATATACTCATTATGCAAAACTTGCGCTCTATGGAATATAACTATCAACTTGCAATAAAAAATGTCATTTTTATGCAATGTGACAAACATCGTTATGAGACCAATGAATTCTACAAACTAGAAAATTCAAGATGTAAACTCATGTAGATGTTTTGTTGGTCAAAAAAATTCCCTCATAAGAAAGAGTCTTTACTTCATAAGTCAACATGAATGTTTTGTTTGAAAAAGATGTCAATTTTGTTCTCAAAGAATGTTAGTTCATAACAACATGGAACATTTCATATCCTTCAATTTTGGTTTCTTGTCCCTTTTTTCTCATATATTAAGGTTGTTTTTCCTTTCAAATTGTTGGTTTTTAGTTTAAAATCTGATTTTCAAGTTTATAATTCATTATCTCAATCAATAAGCTCACTCTAACTATGTTAGTTGGCCATTCATATACCCCTTTGAAAGTCCGAATTGTGGAGATAGTGTGGTGCGGTGGAGTACATTGCTTGCCCATTTAAGTTTGATTAGCCTATTTAAGATGAAGAAAAAAATGTGGGGGTGAAGGCTCTCATCCGAGGGCCTTCTACTCTGGGAAGTTGGTGGCAGGAGCCCGAGAGCCCCACTGAGCAAGCGAAAGGCCCGAGGTTCGGGCCTTTCCATATGCAATAACATGTACGAAGATTTTTTTTGGGGGTTTTTTCTTTTGCATTTTTTTTGCGTTAGTTTTTTTTTTTTAAATATTCTTTTTCTCCAAAAAGAAATTTGCTAACTTTTTCTTCCACGTTTTTTTTTGTTGACAATTTCTATTTTGATTGAGTTTCTTTTTCTAGAAAAATTTTAAATTTTTTTTTTGGGTTTTATTATTTTTTGAGAAAAACTATCTTTTTTTTTTAAAATGTGTATGCACTATGTGGCAGCCTATCATTGGCTGTCCACATGCACATTCCATCATAACTATGTCCACTTGAAATTATGACAAAATTCACAAATAATTCTAGTTCTATGTTGACATGAACATTATGGTGCCTCAAAAATTCAAAGAAAATTTGAGCAGTTGCATTACATGAAGATATATATCTCTTGACTTGGGATCTCCCCTCCTTATGATAGTGATTTGATTTCTCAAATTTGGTAATGAATTTATAAATGGGTTTTTTTTGGAATCTAGGTAGAGTCGTTGGCCAACCTTTTGAGCATATATAAAAATTTCAAGGATAATAGTATTTTGGTATATATTATGACTTCCTCAAACTATTCATGGCAAGGGAGAGGTTCCAATTGATGAAGCATAAGCAAACATTAATCACTAAGAAAATCAAAATATGAAGGCACATACATCATTTAGGAAGAGCACCTTGTATAACAAAACTGCCAAGTCACATACGGAGGCCATCTACATCAAAAATCTATTACCATCAAGAATAAAGCAATTTTGTGCTTCCATATTTAGAACATGAGATTCAACACATAATTATCAAAGTAAAAAACGGTTTTTGTCATCATTGGTATGGTCTTCTAATAAAATAGAACTTGAGACAAAAAGGTAGAAGTTTTAAAAAGGGCTAAATTTGTGCTCTTAAAAAGTGAGGGACTAGATGGCCTTCTACATCTTAATGGCAACATGCAGATTTTTTTTTCATGTTTTTTTGTGAAGTTTCTAGGAAGGCTCAAAACTAGTCAGAAATGTATATTCTCCCCCTTCATGGAGCAAAGTAGAGAGAGCGAAGAGAGCAGAGTGGCTACAGTGCCAAAAAGCTGCTCATAAAACCTAAACTAGTCCGTTGTAACTTCTTTTTCTCAGTAGCTCCAGGAGATGCTATTTGGGAGATGTGATAATGTTTGTAGAGGTATCTAGAGTTAGACATTGAAGACTCGTGACTTGCTAGAAGAGGGAAGGAATGTTTGAGCCTAGTTTAGTTCTAATGTGACCTTGACTACCAAGTGCGCACCACCAACGATTGGCAATGGTTGATAATCGAAAGAGTATAGGTGCATCACTAGTCGTGACCCACTGATGTGACCATTGGACAGGCTACAAGAGAACTGAAGAATCGTAACCATATAGTGCAAGATGCTAGATGACAAGTAGCTGAGATGACCAAGCGAGTCACAAGTCCATTGTGGGGTATAGGGGTGGTACCCATGATTCACTTGGTATTCATGGGTCATATAGAGCATGAATTTGTTGAGTGGACCAATCATGCTAATTTTTGGATGCCATGTGTTTGGTGAAAGAGAGGGTGCCTATGGTTGGGGAGCTCATTTTCCACACTAGCCTTCAAGGTTTCACAAGCTTGGAGACAATAATTTGTGACGTCCTATAACTTATACAAGTTCAGTTGGCATTGGCAAGGGTTGGACAAAGAAATCCATGCATTCTTACAAGTTTGTAGGGAGAGAAAATGAGTTTTCTAATTTATATTATCGATTTTTCACATTTTTGAGAAAAAAAACAAATTGAAGCAATCTTCATGGACAAAATCTTTACTAGAGAGGCCTTAAGGGACATCAAAGATGGTCGTTCACTATTCATATACAAGTAGTGCATTACAAAAGCAAAATATTAATAAAAAAATACATGAAATGAGAAAAAAATGACTCAAAATTGTTTTTCTCTTCTTCAATTTTTGCCTATGGTAAGTATTCTAGGTTATGAATGGCTTGTAAATTGTTGTGGCTTCCAACAACTTGAGGCACATAAGTTGTTGTTAAGAGAATTTGCTCTATAGAGACCATAATAAGAAAATAATTACATCCTATCATGCCAAAGAACATAAGTTAACACTCAAACAACTAGCTTCTAAAGTTTACGAGGATCATACTTCTTCTACAACTTGCTTTTTGCTACCAAAAAGCTGAGATAAAAATAATGGAAAACTTTTTAGTACAACCATTTTGCCAAGAATTATGTTTCTTTTTATTGTCACAAAGCAAGCATCATTGGCATATTCCCTAATGTGGCTTTGATAGTTGTCGAAATCATCACCATTTGTCCTCTAGCCAAAGGAAGATCTCTCCTAGAACAATGACAAAGTATTCGCTAGGAAGCTTATGCAAAATATCACTTGATCTTTTTACATTTTAATTTACATATGTCAATCACACATGTGTTCTCATGTGTGAATAGTAGCCTAATTGCATTAGATCATTTACGTCACAAATTAGCTTATTTCTTGAAGCTATGTGAAACTAGACAAAAGCTAGTCAAGTAGTAGCATGCCAGCTATCATCATGAGGATGGACCTCAATCTCCTCATGACTTGTACAAATCAAAAGCATGATTAGGCATAGGTATTTGGGTCATGACCTCTAGCTCAATTGAAGGTCAACACTTGTCCTATTTTGTGGTTCACAAAGAGAGGCCCAATCATATTTCAAGGCTCTCCATGTGCAAATTAATGTACGAACTCAAGTTATCACTCTATATGATTATAGGAATATTGGTATTTTTCACTGCAAGCTAATAATTATATTTCATGAAGCCCAAGTTTTATATAGTGAGTAGATTGCCATATGCATGTTGACAAGCCAATTAAACAATGACGATATGTAGATTTAGGCCCAAACAAATATATACATACATACATGTGTGTGTGTGTGTGTGTGTGTGTGTGTGTGTGTGTGTGTGTGTGTGTGTGTGTGTGTGTGTACTTATGACAAGGAGGAGGAGATAAGAACCCTGAGGAAAAAGTTGATGCTAGGAATCTTTCAAAAATTTGGACATTTATGGAAAGATATTAGATAATTGTATAGCTAGAGCATGTATCATAAATTGCATAAGGAGATTATATGTCCAATTGCACATGCCATAGTAAGCTTGGTCCTGCTCTCATAAAGGGTGCTGAAAAGCTCTAAAGGCCTCCATTATTCTTGGGTGAGGGTGGGGTGAGGTGAGGAGAGCATGTATCATAATTTGCATAAGGAGATTATATGTCCAATTGCACATGCCATAGTAAGCTAGCCCCACCAGTCTTGACAAAGGAAAAATTTTAATTTGCAACAAATTTGATACAAAGGATTTACAAGGTAACATTTTCCAAAAACCCCACAACATTTGTAACGCCAAAAATGGTGATTTTTCTTTTGTATTTTGGTCCTACCTTTGAAAAAGGAATTAGCCTCTCAATGAAACACAACATTGCATGTGAATAACGTACCTACATGGCAAAGCCATAATAAAATTGAAGAGAGAATAGTTTTTTCTTGAAATAATTAGCCATAGACTAGGAACTTTTCACAAAATACAAAGCAAAGTTAGAACAAACATCATTAGCCCCAAGTTCCTATTGTTCTATCTAGCCAAATATTCTAGCGCGCAACTGCTTTAAGGCTTTGCTAAAAACTAATAGCAAAAAGATCAACGAAAACAATGTCATTAAGAATGAAATCTAAACAAAAAAACCTTTTGAACTTAACAATAAATCTAGCAATAAAAATATCACAACAAGATTTTCAGAGAGGCAAATAACAAAAGAACAAGAGATTTTTCACATCTTCATCCAATGTTTTGCGTCATGAGAGAAATTACCCCTATATTTGGCTATGACAAAAAGAGCATGTTGGATAATTCTAACGGACCCTTCAACCCCCCTCTAATATTCTTTGTAAGGATTATTGTAGCAATAACATAAACAGAGGTGAAAGAGTACCTACTTGCCTTATTCCAATTCCAATTTACCTTACTAGATGACCTTCTAATACTAAAATCAAGGGCGGTAGCAATAAATGAAAATGTTTTGATGAGCTTCACTATATAATCAAGTATATCTAGGCATTTACAACATCCAAACATGTAATGTCATCTAAGCTTATCAAAGTGCTTCTCTAGGTTCAATTTGAATCATGCTACAACAATGATATATGAGTAAGACATATTCAATAATCTATCAAATATACCTACTTCTAATAAAATCATATTGTTCTAGATTGATAGGCTTAGCCAAAAAAAGGTTCTAATCTACTTGACACATCTATTAATATGATAAAATTGTTGATATTATCATGAATATTGTAAGAGATTCAACTTATCATCAATAATGCAGTATTTTGATGTTCACATATAAGAAAGAAACAAAAAAATTTATAGTATTCATTCATGTTAAAGATTACTTTATATTTTTTCACTCCACATTAAACGAAGAGATGGTACCCTTAATTGTTATTGAAATACCTCTACACCTATAATTTATTGGGTACTTATATTGAGAAAATATTTGCAATATGCATTGTTGGACTTAAAGTAGTGTCACGTATATGGAAAAACTCTTAAAAGGGGAACAAGTGGTGCATTTCATTAAACTGGTAAACAATATCTCCAAAAGTATTCGGGTTGGTAACCTTAGTTTGAATATGGTTTGAATTTCTCCTCTTGTATGTGGTCAATGTGTATGTATTGGGGGGAAAATTACCTTGTGTATGTTTAATGCTTAGAGAGAGAGTTTTGAGAGAGAGAAAATTACCTTGTGTATGTGTATGTACATGCTTAGAGAGAAAGAGAGATGAGACACACACACACACACACACACACACACAAGGTACATAAGTTTGAGGAGTAGCACAAAACAATTAATGAGGCTCCTTAAACCAAAGAGACACTTCAAAAAAGCCCCTCGTGCAACCATTTATTAGAATGGTTGATTAAATGACATTTACTTGACCAAACCTTCAAGAGGCTTAATGCCAAAGGCTCATGCTGTATCATCATCTCTATTAATTGAAAGACAAAATTTCAACAAGAGTGATAATCATGCTTTTATATCAAATAAGAAAGAGGACCCATGATAATGCTAAGAATGAGTCAATGTCAAGTCATCATTCTCTAGCAATGGAAACCTTACAAAGTGTCAAAAATGCCAAGTTTTTACTTTTGTTTTGTATTTTTTTTTAGACAATTAGCATTTAATACATATATGCATCTTGGAACTAGTGCATTCACCAACAATCTATGGGGTACTAACACATACATGGACATGACACAAAGGCAATAAGTTTTTTATACATAGTGGTAGACAACTGCCAAGCATAAATGTCTTAATCATTTTCAACCTAAGTAAAGTATTGGCCCACAAAGAATCAAATACCAACCTCTACATGCTCAAGCCAATATTTAATCAAATTGTAATGTTTCACATATGCTAGTATAGAGTTCCTATGATACTAATTTGTTGAATTTTATTATATTATTGGGCCATCTTATTTCACTTCTTAAGAAACAATGTCAGATGAATGTTTGATAATAAAAACATTGTCATACAACTTTTACCATATGTAGTTTAAAACTAGTGTAAAAATGCGTAAGTTCATGTAAAAGTGGTAAATGAGATTTCTCACATTTGTTCAAAATAGATATTAATATGAGAACCTCCAATATCTATATATATATTCAAACTTATGTACACTTTTGCGCACGTGTATGGGTTGCACCCATGGATCCTCCTCCCCTCACCCATGCATGAGCTTTTTTTAACTAAAAAACTTGGGGAGGAGGATGCATGTATAGAAAAAAGGATGCATGTATGAGGAAAGTGCATATCTCCATACATTTGCACATTGTCTGCATTGGGGGGTGGGCCCCAAAAAGATTCCTTACCCCTCCCTCCCAATTACTAAATTCAAATATTTGAAGTTTGAATATAAGGTTTTATTTTCTTTACACATTTCAATGTGCTTTAAACTTTAGCCAATAATCTTTATTACAAGGCATTCTTATTTATTTTGAAGTACCAAAGTTTTACACATAAATCATGAGCATAAAAATTTTCTTGACTACCTAAAATTGATTCTTTTATTTTCAATCCTTCAAATCTCTATCTTGGCCCACCATTTTCATGAATGTTTAACCACAAGCCCAAACTTACTATCTTTAACTCCAAAGGATCAAATTTTTCTAAAGACTCGAATTTTTTCAAAGGATTGAAGGACCCTTGGTACTGTCAAGTTGAATTTTTCAAAAGACTCGAATTTTTTCGAAGACTCAAATTTTTTGAAAGACTCGATTTTATTTTCCAACGACTCAAATTTTTTCAAAGACTCGAATTTTTCCGAAGGCTCGAATTTTTCTGAAGGCTCAAATTTTTTTAAAGACTCGAATTTTTCCAAAGAATCAAATGTTTGATATTCGAGATGCGAGATGTGCAAGATTGGCCATCATCCAAATCATCGGTCGCCACCTAGATCGGCCTCCATTGCCCGTCAACGACGGGCACTCTTTACTAGTCTATATATATAAAACTATTTTTGCGCATGTGGTGTGCATGTGTATGGGTGCATGCATCCTCCTTTTCTCACCCATGCATACCACTTTCTTAACTAAAAATGATAGGGAGAGGGATGCATGATGAAAGCGCATATCCCCATACATTTGCACATAATGTGCATTAAGGGATGGGCCCCAAAAAGATTCCCCACCCTCTCCCTCCCACCCACTAAATTCAAATATCTTTTTCTAAATTCAAATATTTGAAGTTTTGAAGTTAAGGTTTTATTTTCTTCACACACTTCAAGGTGCTTTAAACTTTAGCCAATAATCTTTATTAGATGGCTTTCTTATTTATTTTGAATTATCAAAGTTTTACCCATAAATCATGAACAAAAAAAAATCTCTTGACTACCTTAAACTGCTTCATTTATTTTTCAATCCCCCAAATCCCTATCTTTGCCCCATTTTAAAAATGTTTACCCACAAGCCCAAACTCACTAGTTTTAACTCCTAAATCATTACCAACAAGCTTTTATCCATGGGCCGAAAAATGCACAGTTGAAAAAAAAGAGGGGGATGGGGTGAGGGGAGCAAAAGAACCAATAAAAAGAGAAAAATACATATTTTGGTATATATTTTTGGGTATGATATTCAAATTAGATAGATGGCTTTACATATGGTAGTAAGACTAGAAAATATGGTAAAGTACAAAGCCTATGCCAAACCCTTGTGATACTATAGACAAAGATAGAAACAGTTGCTATAAAATATTTTATTGTCTTGAGTAAGTCTATTCTCATAATTTGATTAACCCTATTTGGACTATTGATGTTCAATTTTAGCATGATATGTTTTGAGATAAGATCTAATATTACAACACTCCTACTTTTGATTATTTACAAACTACTCATAATGACGATATAATCATTTTTTACAAAGAGTAGATTGACTTGTTATAGATTGATTAAGTCCTACATGTTATAGACTGCTTAAGTTGTACATGTTCTTGAAAGGTGATATGTGACATCGCTTTCGTTGGGTAGCACCATAATTCTAGACTATGACATGATTGTGAAAATTGTACATGACCTTATCTACACTAGTAGACGTAGTACTTAAGTTAGCTTTACTTTAATATTTGGCCAATTGGTATGGGTTTGACTAAATGTTAGAAGAACAAAAGGCACAAAGAGAACATCGTGAAATTGATCCATTTGCCTCGTTAAATTTGTTGGAATCAAGTACTCAAGTTGCTTATCAATTTTTCGATGAGTTTGATCAACATTGGTGGATGGACTTTTTTGGGGAAACAAAAAATCAGTTTGCTGAACCTCGAAGACACATCAACAACTGAAGAATTTCATTGGCCTTATAAACTAGGAGCTTCAACTACAATTGTTGAACCTTCAAATCTTTCTCGGGATAATGATTTCTTGCAGCTTGTGCAATGTGAGGAACACGAAATTTATGTAGGTTCAAGGAAAAATAGGCAAAGTGTAAAAGCTGCAAAAATAAAGTGGTGTGGTGATGTGAATGAAATTCAAATTGAAAGTCTTGTTGCACTTTTAGCTTTAGAAAACAATGGACATCCATTTTGGATTGCCAAAGTGCTTGGCTTCAATCAAATAGCAACCAGACAAAAGTACTACATGTTCATTAGTTGTGCACCACTTCAATCAATGCATTTTTGGGAAGGTACAAATTTGCAATGTTACAAGTAGATCCAAAGGGCAAGAGAAAGCGATTGCCAAAAAATCGACCAAGAGTCGACGATTTGAATTTACAAGGTGTAGGTGTTTTGGCATTTGATTTTGAGTTAACAATAAACAATCATTTACGAAAGTCAACTATATCCATATTGAAACAATGACTTGGATTAATGGGACAACCATCATCCTCAACTCATTAGCAACAGAGAAAAGTTGACTTACAAAGTTTCTTGTCAACATTAGACGTTGAATCCGAAGAAGATATGCAAGTTGACTCTAATGAAAAAGATGGGTCTTCAACTTCACCAACTGAAAACAAGAGTGTTCAAAATATGTCAAGTTCTGACATGAGTGGCATCAGTGAAAATTTCTTTGAAAATGTACTTTGAAAAAAGAGTACATAAGTATAATTTAAGTCGTTTTGCATTTTAATGGAATTTGGAGTTTCAAAAATCATGTGTTGTCTTGAAATGTTATTGCAATTGTAATTATGATGGTTTTATGAAGTTCACCAAAAAATAGAACTTGTAGTGCTTTATTGAAAATATGCATTTTTTGGCATTTTTTTTATAAAGATAATTTAGAGAATCCCTAAAACATACCAATCTTTAGGCTTAAACTAGAATCACTAAAAAATACCAAAAAATGTTACTCTTTTTTTGGTCAAAGTCCCAAAACGAATGTCATCGTGTTGGCCTTATTTTTCTATTCAATTTATTCGCTCCATTGTAGACTCTGAGACTTTTTCAAAAGACCTCTTGTTATCCAAGTGTTTGGACTTGTGTCCCATATTTTGGCCTCTTTTTTAGGAATGTGTCTTTCTGCAAAAAGAAAATCTTGTTACCCTTTTTGTGTCCTTAACATGCATAGTTGGTATTAGGCCTATCCTATACCATAGGAGAGCCCTTTGTAGGGTGTGTAGAACGTGTGGTGAGCAGCCCTCCGCTTGTCAAAAGGGTTGGAACACAAAGATAGGTTCCTAACTATACTTAGTTGCTAGTTTAGATGCTTATCTAACTCTACCTTAACACTACCCCCACTTAACTCTACTTTCTCTAACTCTAAACACAAGCATTCATCATGATTGTAGGTGAGAGAGAGAGAGAGAGAGAGAGAGAGAGAGAGAGAGAGAGAGAGAGAGAGAGAGAGAGAGAGAGAGAGAGAGAGAGAGAGATTAGCATCCTTGGACGTTACTACATCCCGCACCTGAGTTGCAAGCATTTCACTTGTAAAACAATTGATCAAACAAGTCTTGATTCTACTAACAAAGCGTGCAATTTACTTGACAAAGGATGAGAAAGAAACGAACGCAAACTCAAAACATTTCTATTCGTGACCAATTCGAAAAATTCGTGAAGGATTCGCGAAATTTGTCTTACAGTCAACTCGAAAGATTCGTGAAACAGTTTCTTGTAGAAGCTCGTGGCTTTCTTGTTGAAGCTCGAAAGATTCACAAACAGAATCTTGTCGCAAAATATTTTGTTTCTTGTTCAAGCCTTAGATGTCACGAACAATTCGCAAAATCTTCTGGACTGTTCTTCAAGCTCACTTGTCGCGAAACTATCTCGAATAGTTCGCGAAGTATTCTAGATTTCTTCTTCAAGCTCAAGAATTGTCACTTGTCGCAAACAATTCGTGAAAGGCGAAAATGTTGCGAAGAGACAAGTATCGCGAACTATTCGTGAAACACGAAAGCTGAGATAAAGAGATGGATTGTCGCGAATAAATCGCGAATAGAATTTATTCGAGCCTGGAAACAGAGCATCTATTTGAATATCGACTGTCGTAAACGGTTAGATATCTACTATTACAACATTGAAAGGCCAAAAGACTTGTAAATAAAAGGCCAAAAGACCTATCCTCTAGCAATATAAATACATGTGCACTACTCATTGTAATACACTCACTCAAACATAGACACAACAACAAGATAAGACAGCAAGAGATGTATATTGAGGAATTAGATTCAGAGTTATAAAAATTCGTTTTTTGATCAATACTTTCTTATTGTCTAAATTGTCTTAAGTTGTCTCTTACTTCCGCATATAATATTTGCACGCATATTCAATCAAAACTAATACTGTTCTATTAGTACATAGATCAGATACAATCCCGATTGAAGACACTGATATTAGTTTGAATATTCAAACTTGCATCATGTTCTCCGTGGAAGAATAATTAGTGGGACGACAAAGACCTGAATACATTCGTGCGAAAGATTAAAGATTTGTTTATTTCCTTGCAGAATTCTGGTGCAGAAAATACAATGTACCTTATTAGCAAAAGATGCGACAATGACACTTCAAAAGGCAATAGACGGAGTGAAGGAGGAAGTAGAAGCTCGTGAACGCTATGACGACAATGGTGATTCAGAAAAAATGCTCTATCTACTTAGAAGAATAAATCTTCTAAGAAGTCTAAGTTTAAAAGGGAGTCGTCTAAGAAGAATGAGTCTAAGACTAATGAACAACAGTCTGGAAAACAACAAAAGAATTCTGGTGATGAAGATCTGTAACAGATGTAAAAGATCAGGTCACACAGAAGAAAAGTGTTGGCTAAATCCAAAGATTGAATGCATTCATTGTCATAAACGGGGTCATGCAACAGTAGACTGTTATCAGAATCCTAGAAACAAAAAGGAGCAGAATCAAAGTGAACCTTCAGATTCAAACTATGTCGAAGACAAGGCAGAATGCTCCAGAGCAGCAGAAGACAGGACAACAAGGAACTCAACAGCTTATGTTTGTACTGATCTATGATGTTCATCTAATTCAATTCGAGAAGTAGTACTTGATTTGGGAGCCACCTCACATTTTATTTCCTCGAAACAAATTTTGTCTGAGTAGAAGAACACGAACTATTCGAAATTCATTATACTTGGAGATGGTTCTAAACACGTGGTTGATGGCACTGGTGTATTATGGCTGGACACGAATCAAAGAGACAAGAAACTGGAGAAGTTCTCTATGTCCCTACTCTTGATAAAGATCTTCTATCTGTAGCTAAGATAGTCGATACAAGCATGTTAGTAACCTTCACGAAGAACTTCGCCAGCTTGAATTCTAGCAGAAAAGCTCGAATCAGAATCGAACTCAAAACCTATAGAATCGAACTCAAAACCTGCAGAATCGAACTCAAAACCACTTGTGAGAAGATCTGATAGACAACGAAAACCACCAGAAAGATATGGTCAAGATGTTTTTAATGCAGCCATCGAATTTTGTGGATTCTCTGACGAAGCTCAAACATTTGAGGAAGTTGTAGATGGACCAGATAAAGATCGTTGGATTCAGGCAATGGGAAATGTCATTCATGTCGAAGAACAATGTATGGACACTTGCACCTATACCTGATGGCAGAAAACCAGTCAAGTGCAAGTGGATCTACAAGATCAAAACAGGTCTTGATGGAAAAAACATCAGATACAAGGCAAGGTTAGTTGCTAAAGAATTTTCACAAAAGTATGGGATCGACTACACTGATACTTTCTCACCGGTAGTCAAACATACATCAATATGCTTGTTATTCGCGAAGAGACAAGTTAATTTCAGATGTCAAAAGAGACATTTCTGAAATATTTGAGATCGCTGACCTAGGAGAAGCTAAAATCTATCTAGGCTTGCAGATCGTGAGAGACTTTGAAGGTGGTAAGTTGTAGTGAAGACTTCAACATGTTTGTGTGCATACTCCCATGATACCTGGAACAATACTGAGCAAGGCCAAAACACTCTCGAGGAAGAGGAACGAATGGCCAAAACGCCCTATCGTAGGCTGATTGGATCATTGTTATATCTAGCATACAACACCAGACCTGATATAGCGTTTGCAGTATGCAGGTTGAGCCTATATAATCTGGACCCAGGATCATTGCATTGGAAGTTGGCAAAGAGAGTACTACAATATCTCCAGGAAACAAAAGACTATGGACTGTGTTATTTGAAGGAAGCTCGATTTCACATCAAATCTTATAGTGACGCAAGATGGGCATCCATGAAGGATGACCCTATTTTACAAAAGATCATGTATTTCACTCGAAAACAAAGCACATAGCTATCAAATATCATGTGATTCGGGACTTAGTTAAGAAGAAGATACTGAAGACAGTCTTCATACCCATAGAGGAAATGACAGCTGATATCTTTATAAAGTCACTAAGTAAAGCTTTGTTCGAGAAACAACGGAGAAGATTGGGGTTAATCCAACTGCCACTTTGAGAGGGAGCTGTAGAACAATTGATTAGACAGATCTTGATTCTACTAAAAAAGCGCGCATTTTACTTGACAAAGGATGAGAAAGAAATGCACGCGAACTCGAAACATTTCTATTTGTGACCAACTCAAAAAATTCACGAAGGATTCGTGAAATTTGTCTTGCAGTCAACTCGAAAGATTCGCGAAAGTTTTGTGAAACAGTTGCTTGTAGAAGCTCATGGCTTTCTTGTTGAAGCTCGAAAGATTCGCGAACAGAATTTTGTCGCGAAATATTCTGTTTTTTGTTCAAGCCTCAAATGTCGCGAAATTGTCACGAACAATTCGCAAAATCTTCTAGACTGTTCTTCAAGCTCACCTATCGCAAAACTATCTCAAACAGTTTGCGAAATATTCTAGATTTCTTCTTCAAGCTCAAGAATTGTCATCTGTCGCGAACAATGCTTCCATTTCCATTGTTATTGTTTGTAAGGATAGTAGAAGGAAAATCTTTGAGTGTGCATCAAGAAAAGATGAAAGAGATAGCCAGGCAGTAAGAGGCAGTAGGGGTAGCTGTGGAGAAAACCCATTTGGTGTTCACCATATTGGGGAGCCTGCCGACTTCATATGAACCACTATGCCAACTTCCTATCAAATAGCGGCAACTTGGCCAAAGAATTTACGAACTCTTGGACATAAGCATCCAATTCTCGGTTGCCCATTTTACAGTTAATAAAACAGATATATAACTCGAAATTTTCTATCCTGATGAAAGCTTTACGGAATTCCGCTAGGAATCCAAGCCAAGTCACTAGTTTCGTGGAGATATCCCTCCACCATGAGGAGGCCTTGCCTTCCAGAAACAATAGAACCGAGGATATCCGCTTATCCTCTGATGGGGAAGACAGGTGTCATAGCTGAGCGTTAGTTGTTATCCATGTCCAAAAGAATTTATACTACTTATCAACATAATGTGATAATAATTTTAGAAGGATGCAAGGTGGAATAGTTCGAGATGGGATATGTGACACAAAGGCTTCTACAAGAGGAAGAAAGGAGGAAAAGCTTGTCCTCCAATGATGAACATGCTTTGATTGGAAAAGTTACAGGTATCACTCTTGGAAAGAGGTAGGAGAGAGAAAGGAAGCAATAGAGTGGACCTAGAACATGAGAATAAATCAAGCAATTTGGAAGCGCGACAGGTTGAAGGACAAACCATCAAGACAAAAAAAAAGAATGTTGTGTGCTACTACTACAACATACCAAGGCACATAGCAAGGGATTGTAGAAAGAAACTGAAGGACATGCAAAAGAAGGGAGCGTCCAGGCAAACGTGGCTATGAGACAAAGGAAAAAAGAATGTGGCCCTCGTGGTAAAGCTGAGGGACAAGAGGGAAGAATGTGAACAATACCATATTAGGTGACCAAGACTGAAGATGGTGCCACAAAAGGAAAAATACTAGAGAGTAACCTAAACATCAACAAAGACAAACAAGGAAGTGATACTGAAATGGAACAAAACTAGTACTTGGATTCCAGGGCTCCACGTCATTGTGTGTCTGAAACTCATGAAAGATGTCATGTACGTGCCACATATGACCAAGAATATTTTATCAGTAAGGCAAAACGCAGAAGAAAAGCTATAATTGTTGTTTGTAAATGTCACATCACAAGAGGGGAACAGCTGGCTACAACGGTGACAGAGAATGGACTCTACAAGTTCATGAATGAGCATGACGCTAAGCTAATGTAGTAATGGCAAAGACTAAGAAGGATGCAATTTGGCTTTTAATTAATTCATAAGAAGAGCATTGGGAGGTTGGAAAGGGATTGGAACTTGAGACCTCTGGAATACAACACAAACTTCATAATCACCAACCTCAAAACCATATGGTGATGAGGGTGTGTAAGCAATTCCATATATTTTGTATCTTAAGGCTCCCAATTCCCCTCACATTATTCCCTCCTACAAGAGAGCCCCACAAGAGAGCGAGTTCCGCCAAGCGACCAGCTTTTATCAGGTTTTTTGCATTTCTCTAGATTTCATTCTCTCATGGGATTGGCTCAACTTTTTTGGTGGCTCCCCGAGAGGGATATCTACAAAGGGCTTCTCAATTACAAATGTCACCTAATAGGCTCAACAATCTTTTTGGGCGAGTTTTTTTTTTATTTATTTATTTTTTTTCGGATTTGTATGGTCTTCAGTACAGTTTTTTTCGGATTTGTATGGTTGTCAGTACTGTCCGTACAATCATCCATGCAACCTTTTAATGGACTTAAGAGCTGCATGATGCAGTTCGCTTTTCCATAAGATTAATGCCAATGGTACGTTTTGTCTTGTGGAGGATTACTTTCTTTTGCAAGCAGTGGAGTACGTGTCCTTCATTTCAGGTTTTGGGATGAGTCATTTAGTCTTTATAGGTGTTTGAATGGCTAGTTAGTTTCGCACTTTGAGAACTGTTTTTGTTGTTTTACTGTTTCTTTCGAACTACCTTTGAGATCTTTGGTGCCTGTTCAGTATTCTAGTTGCTTTGTAGTTTCATGCTTCACAAATTGTTCACTATGCCAACTGGGGCAAAGTTGTTTAATTTCTTACGTCCTTTTTGAAGTGAATGTGAGTTTGATTCAAACCCACTTAGCAGAGTTGAATTTACAACATTTAGCAAATTCTCAATCTGATAAGGTGGTTGAGGAGGAAGCTTATGTACAACTATTTGCGGGATTAGGATGAAATCATGGAAGAAGGGTATTGTACTACTTTGGAGTTACCCTTAAATTTTGATGAAACAAAGGTTCTTCCTTTGCTATGTTAGATTTCTTTTTGCCGTAGGCATTGACTAAGGATCAGGGTACCGATTGAGCTTGTGCACGTCCTCTACCTTGGGCTTGTTGTGCAGATGAATGGATCAAGTTATTTTTGGGAAGCAAACTGAGCATAATGTGTCAGTTAAATCTTTTGCTTGATTCAGGCTCATTTAAGGTGTGAGGATTCCATGGGAAATCCTCATACAGTTTGTGAAGTGTTTGTAGATCAACAAGAAATACATAGAATGGGGTGCTCATATAACAAAATTATGCGACAATTTTGGCATGCTTACCAATCAAGAGTTTGGATTGCTACAACAAATTGTACTGCAAGATGTTATGATGAGCAGTGTTATGTCGCTATCGTTACTGCAGGGGGATAACGATGAGGTACGATTAAGCTCGGGCCACTTTAGGATATGGCAGTAGTGGATGAGTTGGTGGGTGATTCCTCTGAGTTGCAGCAAACTGACACTGAGATTCACCAAGATGCAAACGAAGGAGTGCAACAGACTACTGAGCCAGATGTCGTTGTAATAACAGAGGCATACACCAAATACGATGAATATCACAGCAAGAGGGCTAGTTAGGTTTGAAAATGCAGGATTGAAGGATTGAACAAAAAATATACTCCGAACGAAAGTAGCATAAAAGTTGGATCAGTACATAGAGGAGCAGAGTTTGTTGCGGAAAGAGAATTTGTAGTTGGAGAAGGAGCTTGCTCAAAGGCAAGAGTTTTTGCCAATTTCAATATGGTGACGGATGGTTATCACACCTGGAGGCCATGCAGGAGCAAGCGAATAGGCTATAGTGAATTTGCAACAGGCTCAACATCAAATATCATATATGGATGTTGAACTCGGAGATAAGAAAGTGGAATGTCAAAAGATGTAGTCTGAAATTGAGCTTTCGTTGGTAGATGTTGCTCGTTGCAAGGATCAAGTTAGGGCTGTGGATCAGAGCTCACGGAATTAAAGTTGATACAATGGTATCTTCGCATCTCTCTCAGCATTCTTCATACATCCATCAGTAAGTCGCTATCTGGAGGTTATTTAGCATTAAAAGATGTCGTTGATCACCAATATTCAAGCTAAGATCACTACAATCTTGGACCCTGAAGGTTCAAACTGCTTGATTTGGAAGTTAAAGACTTCACTCTTGTTGAAGGGCGAAGGTCTATGGCAATGAGTAGAACTAATTGAGGAGAAGCTAGAAGCTACTCCTCCTGGCAAAGAACTTTGAGAATGGAGGTTAAAAAATGACAAAGCTATAGCAATTATTGCGTCTTCAGTGCATGACAATATAATGCTAGATCTTACATCAATTTCAAATGCAAAGGATTTATGGGAAGAATTGCAAACCAAGAATGAGACTGGATCTCGTAATCAGATCATGTTCTTGGGAGACCAATTAACTCTCAACATCGGGTACAACATAGTTCGATTTATTTTATGACAGTAGACTTCTGTTCTGGTCCCAAAACAATCGAGTCAAACGTTAGAAGTCCAGATTGGCTAGGGAGGTAACCAACCTATACAAGGCTCTGCAACCCTGGCTATTTTTCATAAATAGTGAGCATGCCTGTAATGTTGATTATTTGTTCTTGCCAAGATTGAGGGATCCAAGATAGGTGGAAACAAAACTCAATGATTGGACCACTCTCAAATCACCTCTTACTATGATTGGACCACTTTTGGTACACCTCTTGCTCCTATTGGTCCACATGGCAAAAACTAAGTAAATAATTTGTTGCTCTCAGTGGGTAGAGAGAGAAATACAAAGCATTTGCTCTCGGGTAGAGAGAGAACATTAAAATATAGAAGTGTTGGAGCTACTCTCTCATCAAAAAACTAAGTGTCAAGACAAGCTCAAGATCCAAGATAGGTGGAAACAAAGCTCAATGATTGGACCACTCTCAAATCACCTCTTACTATGATTGGACCAGTTTTGGTACACCTCTTGCTCCTATTGTTCCACATGGCAAAATAATATGATGAGGTGTATAATCCTTGCTCTCTCTACCATCATGCCAAGTGTAAGCAACCTACACTAACTCGAGCTAATCTAGATCATAATTTGCTCAAATCATAAAATGAAACTTGACCACTAACATATTTACAAGTGTACATAGAAGTGTATGTTGCCTAGCACCCCCAAAACTCAAGATCCTAAATAGATAGCTTTTAATCACGCTGGTAGATCTGGCTGCCAAAACTTGCGTAATCGAATGCCATTCACTGGGGTATCAAATCTTCTACCATCCAGGTGTTCCATGATAACTGCTCTGGACGATAATATCTCTTTAACTTTGTATGGTCCTTCCCTGTAAATTTCAATTTTCCTTTGATCAATCAAAGCTAGATTTCATTCCTTTAAACAACGACGATCATGCCATGCCTTGCAACGAGCTTTTTTTGTTGCTAGTGCATGGACTACCATCAATCAGGTTTCACAAAGCTTATGCAAAGCTTCATGACACAGTTGTAAAGATCCAACCGTTCAGTTGTTACTATGTTCAAAGATAGTATTAAAAATTCGATCGGCATAACGACATCTTGACCATAAACAAGTTGAAATGATGTCTGGTTCGTACTAACTTTACAAGCTGTTCTAAATGCCCATAATGCGCTGCATGAAGTTTATGTTCCCAATTAGAACGACTTGCTTCCACTATCTTTGTCATAATACTGTAAAGAATCTTATTGGAAGATTTTGCTTGTCCATTACCTCTTGGATAATACGGAGTACTAAACCTATGTATAACAAAAAAAGTCCTCCAATAGACACTTTATTGTTTCATTGACAAAATCCATTCCACGATCACTCACGATCTCTACAGGACACCCAAATCTAACAATGATATTTTCATATAAGAACTTAGTCGTAGTCTTTGCATCGACAACACGAACTACTCTTGCTTCGACCCACTTGGTCATATAATCTGTCTCTACAATAACGTATCTGGCTTGAGTACCTCTTGCCACAGGATGAATAAGACCAATATAATCAAGTCCCCATTTTTCAAACGGTCCTTGTGCCAAAACCAAATGTAAAGGCTCATAGTTCTGCTTCATAGGAATATATCACATGACTGAATATATTTCTTTGTATCTTTATGAAGTGTGGGCCACCAACATCCTGATTGCAAAAATTTTCAAATAGTAATATCGGATGAAAAATGTCCTCATTTCATCCCATCATGTGAAAACATGATTAGATCAGGCACTTCATGTGGCAAAACACACTCTCAGAATATCATCAACTCCATGGCGATACAATTGACCTACAATCAATTGATAAGGTTGTGCCTTAACAATCAATTGTTTTTGTTGATCTTTGGTCAGAGATTCGTTAGGTTGTCTTAACATCATATATTCAACAATATCAGTTGCCCACTTAGGACTACTTCAACATAAAATAATGCAGCATCTGGCAATTCGTCATCCACTTCAATATTAACAGGTGTTGTCTGTATTTTTGAGACATGATCCGCAAGATAATATTGTTTACCCTTTCAAACCACAACTCGAAAATTAAATTCAGTCAATAATAGTAACCATCTTGCAATGTGTATGTATTGCATGTCTTGTTTACTAAATAAAACAAAGGCTGATGGTCAGTGTAAAATGCAAAATGTGTCACCATCAAATAATGTCGAAATTTCTTTACTGAAAATACCATAGCCAATGCTTCTTGTTCTGTAGTGAAATGATTGTTTTCATAATCATTAAGTTGTCAACTGGCAAATATGATAAAGTAATCCTTCTTGTATTCTCCTGATTGCTTCAAAACTGATCCAATGGCATATTTTGATGCATCAATACTCACATGGAATATAATTGTCCAATTTGGAGCTCTTAGGATCGGTGCACTAGCTAAGCTTTCATTAATTTTTCAAATGCTTTCAATGCCTCAATTGTCCAAATTGGTACAATAGTCAGCTTATATATAAGTCGTGCCAACTCCGCAAATAATAGAATAAATATTCGATTATAATTCGCATGACTTCTCGAATTGTTCTTGGTGGAGGTAACTCCACAGTGACCTTGATTTTGGAATAATCTGTAGCAATTCCATGTCTTGATATCACATGTCCAAGAAAAAATTCATAAGTAACCCAAATCTAACATTCTTTTGGATTCAAGAAAATCTGATACTTACAACAACGTTCACATACTTTTTCCAAATGGTCCAGATGGTATGTATCAGCACTATGGACTCCAAGGTCATCCAAATAAATTTCTACAAATACTCCTTGAAAGCAAATTGCATAACCCACTCAAACGGACTTGGTGCATTACATAGTTCAAATGGCATGACTTATAAGCATATGTTTCCCATTCTGTTGCAAAAGCTGTTTTATGTCGATCCGCAGGTGCGATTTTAACTTGATTATAGTCATTGAATCCATCCAAAAAACTATAGGCTTCCGCTCCAATATGCTTTTTGTTAAGATAACAGCGTGTCACTTTATTCAAGGCCTTCTAGGTTCACAAAAATTCTCATTTTGCCATTTTTCTTAGGAACAATGACAGTTGGTGAAACCCACTCAGTATGCTCAATTTCATAAATGAAATCTACTTCTAGTAACATTTGTAACTCCTTCTTGGTAAGATCTGTAACATTCGGATTACAACGATAAAATCTTCTCAATTTTGGCACTACATCATGTATCAAGAGAATGGTATGCTTGATTATTGAAGTAGGAATTCCTTTCAAATCCTTTTATGTCCAAGAAAAACAATCTTGATATTTGATCGGCAACTTTCTTAATGCATGGAATTGGTCTGATGTAAGTTGTGTTCCAACTTGAACAATCTTCTCAACCTCAGCAAGATTCATAGACTGAGTCCTAGTTGGTTCATCGTAAACTTCTTGTATTTCTGACATTTGATCTCCAGGTTCACAATGAGTTTTAGGTAACATGATCACAACATTATGAAGGGTATAACGTTTGAAATGATCTGGCATATCTTGATGAACGTCATCTTCTTTCTCTGTTCAAAGAGATTTACCTTTGTTTTGAGCTTAGCTTTCTTGACCAAAGTCTTGCGAGAAGATGATGACTTCTGGGAGCTCTGACTTGATGAATCATCTTCAAGTTTTTTTTTTCTTTTATCCAATAAAGGCGGTACAGCTTTTGAATCAACCATAGAAATTGCATCTCATGGTAGATTTTTCCATTTTAGAACCGTGTTATAAAGTTGTTTGGCTTGCTTTTTTGTCATTTGTCCTGTATTCTTCCTTTCCTTCAATATCACTATTTTTGACGATTGTATCATTGGTTCATTAGACATTAGGAGAAATTGGGTTCAATATGGTTCTTTAGGAGAAATATGGGCTACAAGTTTTCGGCCTTGCCCGTCGTCTAACTGGTATGGTTAACTTTAGACATTAGTTAGTTAAGCATGAGATGTAATAACTTCT
Organism: Diphasiastrum complanatum; assembly: GCA_029204225.1. Taxonomy (NCBI): domain Eukaryota; kingdom Viridiplantae; phylum Streptophyta; class Lycopodiopsida; order Lycopodiales; family Lycopodiaceae; genus Diphasiastrum; species Diphasiastrum complanatum. The sequence continues at coordinate 27,653,578 of CM055095.1, forward strand.
CTGCATGCTCGTTTCAAAATTCGAGGCTAGAGCTTTAAGAGTGTAAATCTTGGTGTGGTCACTACTAAAACTGAAGCGGGAGTACAATGAGCACTTTTAAAAGCTTTGTATGCTTACAGTGAAATATGAGGCGAGATGATTTTTCAGTACGACATAGACATTACAAAAGTAAGGTACGCTATATATATTCAGTTAGTGATGAGAATGTAGGTGATATGCTATGATACCACTAATGATAAAAGAATGGTGATATGCTCTGCATGCCACTGAAGGAGTTGCAATCGCGAATCGTTCACGAAATTGTCGCTACCTCGAAGCAACCGCGATTCTCTTGCAAATTCGGATGGAGTTCAAATGTGGTCGCTAGGCACTGCCAGCTAAATCACTCCTACAGTCCTCCAGAATGTAGTCATGCACTGTTGATCTACGTTTATAATTAATGTAGCATTCAACAAATTCAACCAATGTGCAGAATTGAAATTAATGGGAGAATCAGACACACGAATAATAGCAGACACATTTGCATACAAAATTATACAACAAAAAAGAAGACATGTGCACAATGGCTACAAAATTATCTATTCATTCTCTCTAATTCTTCAAGCACTGCATGCAGATCCACGCAGTGCGTTGGCGTGAGAGAAACACGGTTCTCTCACAAATGGATGTCTCGCTTACTAGCGGACTTGTGGATCTCTATGAATCTTGATCATAGAACTCATCTTGCTCGCAGGCGAACTTCTTGTCTATATTTCGTCTTGATTGCTTACTAGCATCAGACTACTTATCAAGTATCATCCAACAAGTATATAGTCGTTCTATGTAACTTTTAAGATTAGAGTGACTAAACATCTACAACTAATCAGAAAAATTACAAGAGTGGCAGATAGCCATGACCTAGAGTGTATCTGCTGACGTCATGCCATCAAGTCATATATCTGTACTTCTGGATACTTGCATGATCTTTGCTGGTACTCTTTAGAGCGTGAGGGCAGCGAAAGGTTCGCGACGTTTTTCATGTCGCGTCGTTGGTTTCATTTCCATCGTCTGACTTTCTCGTGTTGGACCGCAAAAGATTCTCGTTCGCGAATCTTTCGTGTTCGTGTCTTTTCGTCAAGTGTTCGTGAATCTTTCGTGCTTTGTGTCTCTTGAATATCGTGTTTGCGAACATCTTCGTCAGAAAGAGGGCTGGAAGCTAGCAAAGTTTTGCAATTAGAAACATTTTGCTTCTTCAGCTCCCTCTCAAAGCATGATAGCTTTACGATCTCGAGACTGCTCCTCTGTCTCTCAAAGAGTCCTTTGTCCAGGGCTTTGGTGAAGATATCAGCAACCATGTCCTTCGTTCCGATGAAGGTGATCTGCAGCATCTTCTTTTCAATTAGCCTTGAACAAGTGGTACTTGATCACAATGTGCTTCGTTCTGGAATGGAACACGGGATCTTTCGTCAGGTGTATTGCAGAGGTGTTGTCCATCTGCAAGACCAGAGGCTCATTCCTTGTTTCACCCAATTCCTCCAAGAATTGCCTTAGCCAGATTATCTTGTTGGCCATCTTTGTTGCTGCAACATATTCTGCTTCGCAGGATGATTGGGCCACAACGGTCTGTTTCTTGCTGACCTGGAGAATTGCTACTCCTGATGCGATGGTGCATCCTCCTGAGACACTTTTACAATCATCCTTGAGAGATGCCCAGCTAGCATCGCTGTAGGAAAGTATCTTGAAACCTGCACCACAACAATAACACAAGCCACAATCCCTCGTTAATTGAAGATATTGCAAAATTCGTTTTGTAATCTTCCAATGTGTCGAGCCTGGATTCGTGCAAAATTGGCTCATCCTGAATACTACATAAACAATATCAGGACGTGTGTTGTCAGCAGGGTACATCAGTGATCCTATCAGCTTCTTGTAAGGTGTTAGCTACATCTGTTCTCTCTCTTCCTCAGTCCTCGGACAGTCATCATTTGTTAGTACTGTCCCTGCGAGCATTGGAGGATTCGCTCCTTTGCAGTTTAGCATCCCAATGTCCTCTAGGATCTTTTGGGTGTATCTGGACTGGTGAAGGTGTAGCTTACCTCCCTCGTAGTCCCTTTCGATTTGTAAGCCTAGGTAACACCTGGCTTCTCCCAGATCCACTATCTCGAAATATTTTGAGATGCCTGTCTTCACCTCAATGATCAGTTGTTCACTCCTGCAAAGTATCAGAGTGTTATCTACATATACAACCACAATGATGATCTGCCCATCTATAACTCTGACATATACACTAGAGTCAGCCAATAGAGGCTTGAATCCTAAGGGCTTGATCTTTCTTCTTGTACCATTGTCGGGCTGATTGTTTTAGACTGTAGATACTTCTGTGCATTCTACATGCATAGTCAGGAAGTGAATTCGAGACATATCCTGGGGGTTGATCCATATAGACCTCTTCGTCTAGTTCGCCATGCAAGAAGGCTATCTTCTTGTCCACAATGTGGATCCTGAGGTCATAAGCTGCTGCATATGCAAATAACAAATGTAGGGACAAATGTTTGCCGACAAGAGAGAAGGTTTCAGAGTAGTCAATACCGTATCTCTGAGAAAATTCCTTCGCTACCAGTCTTGCCTTGTACTTCGTGACATTCCCATCTGGTCCGTATTTGAGCTCGAAAACCCATTTGCATTTGACAGTCTTTCGCTTATGTGGTAATGGCTCCAACATCCATCCCTGGTTCTTCCTCATGGACTCCATCTCTTCGTTCATGGCTTGGATCCATCTGTCCTTTTCTAGACTTTCAATCTCTTCCTCGAATGTCTGTGGTTCACCAGTGAATCCGCAGAACTCTTCTGATATGGAAGCTGAGCTGCCTGGCACATATCTTGTTGGCGCTCTTCGTGGTCTTGTCGACCTTCTAGGAGATCCTCCTGGGACAGCAATGTCTTTGCCCTTGTCTGCTCTGCTCGGTCTGAAACCATCTTGGTTTATAGGTTTTGCGGCAGTAGGCTGCCTCTCGAATATTTCTTCTTCATATTTGTCGTTCGAATGGGAGACGACTCGAAAATCTTCGTTTTCGTGTTCGTCCTCTACTCCCTCTATCATTGGTGGCAGGTCATAGTACTGTCTCTCCAAAACTTCGTAGCTGACATGATTGTCAATGGCCATTGTCCTGCTCTCATCAAATCTGACATCTCTCACTATTTTCACAGTGTTCGTGTCTAGCATGTAGACTCTGTAGTATGACAAATTGTTGTCATAACCTACCATAAATCTCTGCTCGGCTTTCTCATCAAGCTTCTTTCGAAGCTTATTAGGAATATGTGTATAAGTTGCACAGCCAAAGATTCTGACATGAGACAGGTTGGGCTTTCTACCCCACCATAGCTCGAGTGGTGTCGTGTGAGTAACACGAGACTTGCCTGTTCTGTTCTGGATGTATGCGACTATAGCTACTGCTTCAGCCCACAGTACCCTTGGAGCCTTCGAGTAGGCCATCATGCATCTGGCTGCTTCCATCAGGGTCTTGTTCTTTCGTTCAACAACACCATTGTGTTGCGGTGTGTAGGCTGCAATCCTTCTATAAATGATGCCACAATTATTGCAGAAGTCAGTGAAGTGATTCGAGATGTATTCGCCACCTCGATCTGTTCTGATCTGCTTCACTTTGTTGCTTGTACATCTTTCAGCCCAATTCCCATATTCTGTGAATTTATCAAGTGCTTCAGATTTATTCTGAATAAAATACACTCTGACAAATTTACTATAGTCATCAATGAAGGTTATATAATACTTTGAACCTCCTACTGAGATCACATTGAATGGTCCGCAGATGTCAGAATGCACTAACTCCAGAATCTTAGTCGTTCTGTAGGAGTCTTTGATGAATGGAGTGCGCGACATCTTGGCCTTCAAACATGAATCACAGGTGGTCGAACTGGTTGGATTCGAGATGCTGACCCCTATTATCGCTCCATGATGGGTTGCTTGGTAAAGTGCCATTGAGTTCATGTGGCAGAGTCTTCTATGCCACAGAGTGTCTAGCTGGTCATCATGAGTCTGATGCACTTGATCTGCAAGTAGGCGTACCTTCAGATGATATAGGTTACCTTTCTTTCTGCCTTGAGTTATCAATGTACAAGTACTGGCATCAATCACGTTGCATGCTTCATTAGAAAATGTCACACGCATCCCTGCATCTGCATCCCTGCTACAGAGAGCAAGTCTTGTTGCAGAGTAGGCACAAACAGAACGTCTTCGAGTCGTCTGTCTCTACCATTGGTGTTGAGCCATAATGAACCAATGTTTAGATCCATCTCCAAGAACTATGAATCTTGAGGGATCTACACTTCTAAAATCAGACATTATTCATCTTGATGTCATGAAGTGTGAGGTGGCTTCTGAATCTAGAATCACCTCATGTGTGTCATATGTTGACGCTGCACACATGTCTTCACAGATGTAGGCGGTCGAACAGTTTTTGTTCGTTCTTTCTTCGCCCATCTTCGAGCTCTCGGGCTCCTCGACATAGGATGAACTGTTGCTGTTCTCCTGTCTGTTCTGTGCTGATTTGTTCCTCGGGTTCTGGCGGCAATTGTAGCGCAGGCATCCCAAAGGGAGCCGGGAACCACGACTTAGCTTCCCAGCCTTCAACTCTTGCCATCCAAACCCACTTGACATACAAGCAGCCAACTCGCCAACAACGATCAGACTTAACCAACTTGAAGTTCCAAAAACCAACATTGAGATCCAACCTGGCGCCATGCCAGATCGGGGGTCCCGATGTGGGTGACTTCCCTCCAAGCAAGCCGCCCGACATACATCAAACTTAACCAACTGGAAGCTTCGTTACAAATGGGTAACATCCATTCCAAGCAAGCGGTCTGACTTACATCAAACTTAACCAACTGAAAGCTTCGTCACGAGCGTTGGAAGCCAACCTGGCGCCACGCCAGACTGGACAACCATAAATAGGTAACTTCCACCCAAGCAAGCCATCCAACTCAGCCGACAGGTTAGAGCCCGTTCCCCAAGAGCTTAACCCATTCACGTTCATGCAAGGAACACTCAGAACCACAAGCCGCGACATATATGGAAACAACCAGTTCTTGGACCAAATGGTCTCGACAACATACTGCTGGCGCTACAGACCGAATGGTCCCGACGGCATACCGCTGGCGTCCCGGGATACGACCCTCAGCTATGTGCCAACTTAAAAATTTGGAAGCGGCCTTACAACTGGCGCTTTTACCGAACACTAAAACCTAGAAGGTAATCAGAGTCAGTTTGAGAAAAATCTCACTTTATTGATAAATCTGAGAAGGTTACATTTCAAGTGTGTGACCGACCCTAGTCTCCGGGGCGCTAGCATGCCAAGGCGAGAGCCATGACAACATTCTAGCAAGGGAGGCTGAGACTTGGTTGGAGCTCGCCCTGAGTCGCAACCCGCACTCCCCTATAGTATTGGTGTGATTCGGCACCCCCCCTCATACCAAACACTCTACCCAAACTGGTAAAGCATGTTTTTCTCTCTCTAGGATTTTCTCTTTCTAGAAAGTCATTTTCTCTCTCTAGATTTTATTGATCCCCAGACTTCCTTTAATCATGCCTAGATCGTGTGAGGTGATTGCACATCAATCTGAGCTCTCTGGACTCCGCTAGAACCGATCAAAGATTTTTAGCCATAGAAACTTGGCGCCGGCTGGATTCTGGTCACAGTGGCGCCGGGAGCGGTGCTAGAGCCATTGGCGCCGAGAGCAGCAGGGGCGCTGCTGGCGCCAGTGGCACCAGAAGTAAAGCTTGTAAAGGTAGCTTGACAACATCCACCCCACCTTTATAAAATCTAATGTCCTCATCAGATGTCAGATTAAAGTAAAGGTGTCTCTCAGATAAAATAACTATACATTTAAGCTACTTGGCACAGTACTCAATTTACTGGCCACTTTTTATTAACATTGAAGCTGGCACACCACAAGTTGGAGGCTCAGCTCTTTGTACTGAAAATTTACATAACTTGAAAATATCTCTTTGTTTGGGAAAAGCGTAGATTTGATATGGCTTTCGTAAAACCCAAGAACCTTATTAACTGGTGACAGAGGCCTTTCTTTGAAATGTTCGCCCCTGTCACTTCTGACTTTCGACTTTGGAACTCCTTTGAGCTCCTAATTTGTCCTTGATGCACTTTGTGTTGAGCTCCCTGAGTTCCAGATTTGATCAGTTCCGCACAGGTATCAAGGCTCCCTAAGCCAAAGGATTTATCGTTTGATTGTCCACTTTATGGTCCACTCCGTGCCTTGTTGCTTCTGCACCTTGATTTCTCTCCTTGTCCCAGCCTGGTCTTGATACTTTTCCATCTTGGCTCTTCAAGGTAGGCAAAGATTGAGTACTCCGCAATGCACCTCTCACTTAGCTTGAAGTAGCTCTTTTGAATCAGCCCAAATGTAATCATTGACCTCGTGGAAAGCCAAAGGGTCGCACCAGTTTGATCCGCATCCGAACTATCTCTTCGCGTTTGTTTGAAGCACCATGTCCGTCGCGCAAAACCTGACTTTCACAATTCCATCACTAGTCAGTTGTCTCATAGTCAAAACAAGAAGTGTACATCGAGCTTGGCTTCAAGTAGCTCTCTTTGAATCAGACACATGCACCCACAGTCTGCACTAGTCGGATCTCAAAGCGAACTGTCCCTTAGCGTCCATTCGAAATACCAAGTCTCTCATGCAAGACTCAACTTTCACAGTTCCTTTATTGATCTGCTGCCTTACATGTAACACAAGCCAGCGTACTCATATGTTTCCTCATCATTGCTGGTCCAAAGAAAGCCTATAACAAGCTTTCCTTTCCACAACAAAAACCTGTCAACTTATTAGATCCAAAGTTCGCCAGTCTCCTCGTGTGAGTATGGCTAGGTCACCTTGAATTTGCCCCCGTTTTGATCAACTTTCATTCAAAATTTGCCCCAAGAGAGAGGTGTGTGTGATAGTTCCCCTCCACTTATAAAATCAATTGATCGAACTTAGAGTAGAGTTCTTCGAACAAAAAGCCTTTCCAACACTTTGCTTCCCATCTACTAGGATTATGGCTCGATCTAACTTGTTGCCAATCTCTGAAGAGGATCCTAGTCTTTCCCCTTTTGGAAAAAACCCAACTGATACTGGATATCACCCATGCTCAGTGAGTTTCAGTTCCGAAGGTGGCCGTCCCAAAATGAAGACCAACTGCTCCATAGAAGATCTCCTCTGAAATTGTCCTTTTCAACTTTTGACTTCCTGCTTGCGTCTGGTGGGCGTTGTCGCAAATGAAACTAACCCAAGAAACAGGCTAGTCATCCATCCTTTGCAAGCATTGAGTCGTTTCGTTGCCGTTCACGTGCGAGTACTTGAACTGCAAATCCGCGCCACAAATTCTGTAGTCCCGCTTGTTTGATGGTATCGGCCTTCAAAAGAAAAAGGTTCCTTCTCGAGCCATCAGCTCCTTGTGTCACAAGCAATCATGCAAACCAGACAAAGCACGAGTAGTAAGACTCACCATGAATACATACAAGTAAGACACTCAGGCAGGTTTCTCAAACACATAACAAAGACAAGATCCCCCTTTGAGATGGTCTTGCCAACGGACCTTTGCCTGGCCGCGCCCATACAAATCAATCACAGAATCAGCCCACATAGGACACCCCTCCAACTATCCGTGCTTTCACCATTAAGCAGTACATTGCCTCAGTCACGCCCCACCACTTTTTGGTCGATAGCCCTTATAGCTAAACGATCGGCGGCTATCCCGCACCGGCAGCTAACCACCCGTGCTTTACACCCGAATTCGAGCAGCATCTTTGTATCAATTGTTAACCCGTACAGTTCAAATATGTTGCCCCACACCCCACAAGGCACAGACCGTGCTTACACCAATCTAATGACAGCACACTGCCTCACCTGTCCTACGTGCAGACAGTGCCAGGCTCGAACCGCGAGAACTAACCATGCTTACACCTCAAGGGCAGCACCTTGACTCATCAAGTCCCCCGTTCTGTAGACCACCCCGACCGTGGACGCACCCGTGCTTACACTGTGGGTAGCACCTTGCACAACAGTTGTCTTGATGAACCCCAAACCGTGGCCGTTTCCGTGAGATCCGCATAGCTGACTGGCCAGTCGGCTCTGATACCACATGTAGCACAGGCATCCCAAAGGGAGCCGGGAACCACGACTTAGCTTCCCAGCCTTCAACTCTTGCCAAATCTACTGTATGCCCGTCTCTTATGCATCTCACGCAAGTCTTCTTGTTTGCACCTTGCTGCTTCGACCTCCCTTTGCTCTTCCAGTTGCCCTTGCTTATTCCCTTTGCTTGCTGCTCACAATCCTGCCTGTGATTCGACTCCCTCTAAGGCTTAAATTGTTTCTTGGATCTTTCTTTGTTGCCGTAGAGGGCCTGGTCAGAACCATCCTTGTGATCAAGGTGTTATCTGGCCTCGACTTCCTCACGAATTTCGACAATCGCCTTTTTGAGGTTCATGGTAGGATCTTTTGTGAGTAGGGTTCTCGTTGTCTGGAATAATCTGGGTAAGGCTCTCAGTAGGCACGTGAGCTGCTTCTCAACTGACACTACGTTCTCTGCTCCAGAGTTATGTAGTGACAAAAACAGATCCTTCATCTTTCTCATGAAAGAAGTGAGGTCTTTTCCATCTCACTGTAAATTCGTCAGTTGATCTTCCAGCATCATGATTTGACTTCTTGATTTCGTTTGAAATCTGGTGAGCAATGCATCCCACATCTCCTTAGCTTTGAAGGCAGGTCAAGTGTGAGACTATCTTCGATGGATGAAGACAACAAGGCTACTACCTTGTCATTTTTCTCCCTCCATTCACGTAGTTCCTTGTCTGATGTCATAGGCATTTCTTCTGTGCCATCCACCCAGGGGAAGAGTCCTTCACCCTTGAGTATGAGTGATGTCTTATCTTTTCAGGCTAGAGAGTTAGATCCTGAAGAATCAAGAATTGTGCAGATCTTGTTCTGCATGCTGCTGATTGAAGCCATTGCTTCTGAAGTCTGTTCCCTCGTTGATGGTTGTTTGTCTGAATGCTTGGCCTCTTGGATCTGATAGCTTCTTGGCTATGTCGGATTATGACAAGATAGGTAGGTAGGCTTTGATACCACTGATGAGAATGTAAGTGATATGCTCTGATACCACTGATGAGAAAGGAATGGTGATATGCTCTGCATGCCATTGAAGACAAAGGAGTTGCAATCGTGAATCGTTCGCGAAACTGTCGCTACCTCGAAGCAACCGCGATTCTCTTGCGAATTCGGATGGAATTCATATGTGGTCTGGGCACTGCCAGCTGAATCACTCCTACAGTCCTCCTTGCCTCCACCTTGATCAATGTGTTCGCAAGGGGATTTGGCTTTAATTTCATTAATAGAGATTATCTTATAGAGAGACAATACACATGTGCGTGCATGTGTGTGCGTGCACATGCACGCACACACGCATGCGTAGGTCTCTAATTTAATTAAAATATGTTAGATCATATCACACTAAGCCAAGCAAGATCAATCACACTCATTCCTTGTCCACAACTTGAGCTCTCCTTATTTTTGGTCTTCAAGATCTATATAAATCTTTCTCAGAAATAAATGAAACTTTTACATGATAAATTTTACAGTTTTTAGGACAATAATGATTGTACTTTACAATCATAGAGAGTTATTGGTTGCTTAATCAATGAATCTATCAAGTTCTACACATTAGATCTTGATCTAGATTCACTACACTTGGATTTAAGCAAGAGCAATGGATCAACACATCATTTTTTAGTGAGAGCGGCTTCACACGTGTGGAGTACTGTCCACTGTACGGCCTGCACCTGAAACAACAAGTACAATGATACTAGATAGCAATCATGCATAAAAATCACAAGACAAATGACTAGAAATCTCACAAAAGTGTAGAGTGCAAAAGTCTCATCAATTTTCTTAGCAAAATGATGATCCTTTTATGGATCAAGTACATCCATGAGTCTGGTACAGTCCAGCAGGCCTTCACACGTGTGAAGAGTGCCACATCACTCATATCTATCCATTTGATCCATCCTTGATCCTTATCCAATAGTTGACCTTCTAGAATATGACTAAAATCCAAAAAGCTAGTCTCCTAGAATATAGGAATATTCCCTACAAAATAGGATCTAAGGAAAATGGTCAACTCTTATCTTCTAGTACTCTATACACACATGTGAACATCCACTTGCCATGTGGGAGCATTTACTCATGCACATGCAAGGAAAAGCTAATTTGTAGGTGACTAGTCAACTTGACTAAAAACTAGTCATTTCATGTTCACACTAACTAGAATGATACAAAATCAATTTGGATATATACAAACATGAAAAGTACATCCTTTCACACATGGGAACATGCTCCACACGTGTGAAATCATATCATCAACATATTCTAATGTTTGATCAATATTTACATGAACCAATGTCAAGTGAGAAGTGACAATTTTCAACACTCCTCCTCACTTCTAACTTGGCAAATCTAGTGTACATCTATCTACAATTCCAAGAGCATATCTTAACTTAAAAAATGGATCTTTGGACAATGGTTTGGTTAAGATATCAGCTATGCATTCGGATGATGGTACATGATGTAGTTGCACTTCCTTGGATTGTACCTTCTCCCTCACAAAGTGGTGAGCTATCTCAATATGCTTTGTTCTAGCATGGAAGATAGGATTTGAAGCAATTTGTTGAGAAGCTTGATTGTCACAAAATATGTAAGGGATCTCCTCGGCCTCTAGCACATGTAGTTCCATCAAGAGTCTTCTTAGCCATAAGAGCTCTTTGGTTGTTGAAGTCAATGCCTTGTACTCGGCTTCACAAGAAGATAGTGAGATTGTATCTTGCTTTTTGGAAAGCCAAGATATCACTCCTCCACAAAGAAATGTTGCAAATGCACTAATGGACTTCCTATCCATCTTGTCACCTGCAAAATCTGAATCCGAGTAGGCTCTCAAGTGCAAGTTAGATCCTTCATAAAGTATACCAAAAAATCTAGTACTAGAAACATATCTAAGTACTCTCTTGGCACTTTTCCAATGATGAATTAAAGGAGCTTGCATACTTTGACTCAACTTGCTTACACAAAAACTTAAGTCAGGTCTAGTGATGGTTAAATAGATTAGAGAGCCTATAAGCTTCCTAAAGAGAGTGATGTCCTCAAAGGATGCTTCATCACCTTCATTAGTTGCTTTCACAACATGCTCCATAGGGGTGTCAATCCCCTTACAATCTTTCATACCAAATCTTTCAAGAATGGAAGTAGCATACTTAGATTGACTTATGAAAGTACAATTGCTACTTCTAGACACTTCTATCCCAAGTATAAACTTTAGGAAGCCTAGATCTACCATCTTGAACTCACTAGATAAGTCAACTTTTACTTTGCCTATGCCATCATCATCATTTCCTGTCATAATGATGTCATCAACATAAAGAACCAAAATGATGATCTTTCCTTCATTACATTTGAAATATAAAGAAGGTTCATAAGCACTTAGTACAAAGCCAAGGGAATAGAGAAAATCATGCAACCTAGAGTACCAAGCTCTAGGTGCTTGCTTCAAGCCATATAGGCTCTTCCTTAAGTAGCACACCTTTTTCTCCTCACCAATCTTGATGAAGCCCTCGGGTTGCATCATGTAGATTTCCTCTTCTAAGAAGCCATTCAAGAAGGCATTTGTCACATCCATTTGGTAGAGATCCCATTTGAACAAAGTAGCAATGCAAATGATTAATCTAATAGTTACAAGCTTAGCTACAGGTGCAAATGTTTCTTCATAATCCAATCCTTTTATTTGAAGAAATCCCTTAGCAACAAGCCTAGCTTTGTATTTACTAATAGATCCATCTTGATTGTACTTAATTCTATAAATCCACTTACATGCAAGTGGTTTCTTTCCTCTTGGAAGATTTACAAGATTCCAAGTATGATTTTCTTCTAATGCATCATACTCTACTTGCATTGCATCTCTCCAAACTTTAGATTTACATGCTTCTTCAAAAGATGATGGTTCTTCAATCAATGTAGCTAAAAAAGAGTAAGAGGTAGAAGATGTAGAGCCTTCCTTTTGCTTTCCCTTGTCCACATAGGTAAGCCTTGAGGGCTCGGCCTTGCTCCTTGATGATCTTCTTGGCCCCTTTTGACTTGGATCCAAATCTCCATCCTCGGGTTTGTCATGATCCTCCTCGGGTTTGTCAAGATCCTCCTCGGATTTGTCAAGATCTTCAATGCACAATGGGTTAGATCCATTTGACAAGCTCTTAGCAAATTGTGACTCATCAAAAAGTACATCCTTGCTTACCTTTACTTTCTTGGATGTAGGATCATATATCCTATATCCCTTGCTATTTTCTCCATAGCCAACAAAGATTCCTTTGAAGGAGGTAGCATCTTCTTTCCTTCTAGTCTCCAAAGGAATGTGTACATAACAAGTACATCCAAAGATCTTAAAATATTTTACATTGGGTTTCTTATCAAACAAGGTTTGATAAGGTGAGATCCCATCTATAGCACTACTAGGAAGTCTATTACACAAATAATTAGCACATGTTATGGCTTCTCCCCAAAATGAGATGGGAAGTGATGCATCAAGCCTCAAGGACTTTGCACACTCACATAGACTCCTATTTTTCCTCTCGGCCACCCCATTTTGTTGAGGGGTGTAGGAACAAGTGTATTGTAACTTAATACCATTGATCTCACAAAAGTCTTTCATTTTATTGGAGGTGTACTCTCCTCCATTATCACATCTTAGTGCTTTGATAGAAGTACTAAGTTGTTTCTCTACTAGAGACTTGAACTTAATGAAAGCTTCATAAACAAGATTTTTCTTTGATAGTAACTCAATCCATGTGAATCTAGTACAATCATCTATAAAAGTTACATACATCAAGGCACCTCCATTACTTGCATGTGAAAAACTATGTACATCAGAATGTATGAGATCCAAGGGAGAGAGAGATCTTGATGAAGATTTCTTGTAAGAAGATTTGTGTGACTTTGCAAGGCCACATGCCTCACACATTTTTCCACACTTCTTGAAAGCTCTTGGTAGGCCGAGAGCTAGTTCCTTGCTTGCCATTGACTCCATAGATTGAAGATTAGGATGGCCTAATCTCTTATGCCAAAGCTCCACTTGAGTTAGCTCCTCCCTAGCCAAGTTCACACTTTCACTTGCAACATTAGCATCCAACTTGAAAAGTCTACCTTGCTTAATGCCACTAGCTATGCACTTATCATTTTTCAAGATGGAACAAACTCCATTCTTGAAATGTACATCTAGTCCATTGTCCATTAATTGTCCTACACTAAGCAAGTTTCTTGAAATGGTAGGAACATACAAAACATTATCTAGATCTATCCTTTTAGATGTGCCTAAACAAAGAGGTATAGATCCTATGCCATCTATCTTGCATGCTTGATCACTAGCAGTGTATATTGACTTCTTAGAGTCATTACAAGATAGAAGAGTAGAAAAATAATGCTTGTTACAGGACATGTGGGAACTAGCCCCACTATCTATCCACCATGTGTCTTGACTTGAAGTTGGTGTAGATGCAACCATTAAGGATGTGTTGAATCCATCCTCATATTCTTCCTCTTGAGCAATGTTCCCTTGATCTCCTTTGGCTTGTTGATTCTTCTTCAAGTAGCATTCTGAGGCAAAGTGTCCTTTCTTTCCACAAAAGAAACACTTTAGTTTTGCCTTGTTCTTCACTTTGCCTTTGGAGGTAGATCCTCCATTCTTCATCTCGGCCTCCTTGCCTTGATTTTTCTTGAATGGATTTTGCTTTTTCTTGCCTTTAGATGTAAAGTTAGCTTTCTCCTCTCCTCCATTAAGTGACATGCTATCCATTCTTGTCTTGAGGTGTAGAAGCCTACTCTCCTCGGCCACAAGAACATTGTGCAACTTTTCAATGGATGGAAGAGAGTCTTGAATGGCAAATGATTGGACTAAGTTGGTAAACTCATCACTTAGACCATTCAAAATGATTTGTACTAGTTCTTGATCTTGGATCTTCTCTCCTATTGCACTTAACTCCTTGTTAAGAGATTTGATCCTAAGAACATACTCTTGTCCACTCTCTCCACTTCCTTTCATGCTTTGGAAAACTTGATTTCTTAGCATGAGGATTCTTGAAGTATTGTTGGATTCATAAATGCTCTTTAATGAATCCCAAGCCTCTTTGGATGAGGTACAAGAAGACACCTCTTTCAAGAGGTCATTGCATACATTTAACTTTATGCAATGTAGAGCTAATCTTGCTCTCTTCTTGTATTTGGCTTGTTCTTGGGGAGTTTGAGGCTCTTCCTCTACTCCTTGAACTATGTCATATAGATCATGGATCACTAGGAGTGATTCCATTCTCACTTTCCAAATGGAATAATTTGTGGAAGTGAGTCTCTCACTTGGTTCCATCAAATATCCACCCATGGATGACATTTTAGAATGAATGCTCTTTTAAAAATCACAAAGATTTTTGAATTTTAAAAGATCTATGAAGTGGCCTAAAGCTTACTAGAATGCCTATAGGCTTGTCTCTATCAAACTAACACACAAGCTTGAATGATACTCAAAGATCTTACCAAAAATTTCTAGCTTTCACTCTCACAAAAAAAATTGCTTTACACTTTTCTTAGAGATTTCACTTCAACTAAGGATTTGAACAAATCAGCCTCTTAGATCTGATCTTAGACTCTAAAAAGAAATGCTTCAATGATCCAAAACACTATTTGGTCATAGGCATTAGTTAGAATGAATCTAGATCAATACTATGCTTCAAAAAGCACCAAAAATGAACTAGTATTGTGATTTTGGGACCAAAAAACACAAAGTAACTTGAATTGAAAGTTGCTGTACGGTTTCACACGTGTGAAAAGTACATACACAGCCTCCAAGTCGTTTTGATCCAAATGATTACAAGCTATCACTCTAGAAGAACTCGCCCTCACTAGTATTGGCCAAAAAACAAATTTTGCCAATGATCTTTACAAGATTTATGATTCAATGATCACTCTCTTACTTAGCTCTGATACCATGATAAATTTTACAGTTTTTAGGACAATAATGATTGTACTTTACAATCATAGAGAGTTATTGGTTGCTTAATCAATGAATCTATCAAGTTCTACACATTAGATCTTGATCTAGATTCACTACACTTGGATTTAAGCAAGAGCAATGGATCAACACATCATTTTTTAGTGAGAGCGGCTTCACACGTGTGGAGTACTGTCCACTATACGGCCTGCACCTGAAACAACAAGTACAATGATACTAGATAGCAATCATGCATAAAAATCACAAGACAAATGACTAGAAATCTCACAAAAGTGTAGAGTGCAAAAGTCTCATCAATTTTCTTAGCAAAATGATGATCCTTTTATGGATCAAGTACATCCATGAGTCTGGTACAGTCCAGCAGGCCTTCACACGTGTGAAGAGTGCCACATCACTCATATCTATCCATTTGATCCATCCTTGATCCTTATCCAATAGTTGACCTTCTAGAATATGACTAAAATCCAAAAAGCTAGTCTCCTAGAATATAGGAATATTCCCTACAAAATAGGATCTAAGGAAAATGGTCAACTCTTATCTTCTAGTACTCTATACACACATGTGAACATCCACTTGCCATGTGGGAGCATTTACTCATGCACATGCAAGGAAAAGCTAATTTGTAGGTGACTAGTCAACTTGACTAAAAACTAGTCATTTCATGTTCACACTAACTAGAATGATACAAAATCAATTTGGATATATACAAACATGAAAAGTACATCCTTTCACACATGGGAACATGCTCCACACGTGTGAAATCATATCATCAACATATTCTAATGTTTGATCAATATTTACATGAACCAATGTCAAGTGAGAAGTGACAATTTTCAACATTACAAGCCCTAAATAATTGCAATAAAGGCTTTATAAAACTCCAAAAGTATAGATCCAACTTGTTTTTAAATAGATTAAAAGGAAAGCTTGTCCTCTTGCCTATGACTAGCTAGAATCTTGAGATCTAGTTTCAAACGACCAACACATGGTGACTTTCCTTGTGAAATGGATCTATAATGGCCGTTGAAGCACACACAAAGTGTATCAACACCTTTTGAGCTCAAAACATATTTACAAAGCTTTATAATAAATCTAGATACTCAAGGATTGTTTCTATTGCTCTTCTATCAACACTACACATTAGAAATAGGAACCCCTTGAAGACATCCAATGACTTTCTAATTCTCTGAAGGCCTTTCACAAAATTGCTTGGAATTATATTTTGAGCCAATGCTAGCGACTAGGCATCTCTTCTTACTTCATCACAATTGCTAAAGCTCCTTGGCATCTCCCAAATTATAAGGACATTCATTGTAGATTTTTTGCAATTGGTTTTTTTGATCGTTTCGAGTTGCCATTCCGGTGTGATTAGAGCTCTAATCATTCATGTTCGGTTGGATAAGGGTGATAGAGAGTCTATCAACCAATTGCAATGCAAAATGTGCTCATCCCAACCAAAGACTTTCTCCCTTTGAAATTGAGCTTAAGTTGCCACCACGTTCATCCTTTTGGAGTGAAACTCATTTTTAAGGTTTTTCCTCAGGAACGGGCTTAGAATGAAGATTGTATTTCGCATTGTATGTGGGTTCTTGGTGGATCAACAAAACATAAAGGGCAGTTTCAAAGCCGAGCGAAAGCAAGAGGCGAGGAGAGGAGAGGAGAGATGAGCGCCATGTCAGCATCGATCGCAGCGCAACGGGCACTACAGAAGCAGAGGGTGCGGCTACTCTACCGCCGCTCCTTGAAAAACGTG
Source organism: Diphasiastrum complanatum (assembly GCA_029204225.1). NCBI lineage: Eukaryota > Viridiplantae > Streptophyta > Lycopodiopsida > Lycopodiales > Lycopodiaceae > Diphasiastrum > Diphasiastrum complanatum. The sequence continues at coordinate 27,670,422 of CM055095.1, forward strand.
CTGAGCTGGGCCATGGATCGGGATCTTTTCTACAATGAGGTGAATTTGTTCGGATCTACTAGCTTTTTTGAGTTAGGGTTGTTTGTCGTTGATTGAAATTCGATCTCCTTCTGTTCTGCATTATTCCTTTTGGTTCGAATGCTAAGTTGTGAAAATGGTTAATCTGGTCCTTCAGTAAGTGGTGTGTTGGTAAAGACATCCTTTCTCTACCTAAGGTCATGAGTATGACTCATCAGTGGAACAAATGAGGACACAGTACCAGAAAAAATCACGGTTGCTGATTTATAGCATCGATGCATTCATTCTACTTCCAATATTGTCTTTTGTAACTCTTTTGGTGCATGTGAATATTTTGAATACAACTATGTAAAAGCATAGGAAATTGAAGGCCTCCAAACATGATGAGCTGCGGACTCCCTGTCCTATACTCAAGGTCAGGAGTTTGACTTTAATTGGAGCATGAGGACATACAAGAAAAAAATCATAGGAAATTAGAGGCCTCCTTTTCTTTCCTTGAGGTCAGAAGTTAGATTGCAATCAGCTGCATAAAGGGTCGTAAGAGAACAAAAGTATAGGAAATCATATACAAGATAAAAAAAGCACAGAAAATCAGTTGAAGGAAGCAGATTCTGCTTCTAGTAATGAGGCCAAAGCCCGTATTTATTTTTCCTTGTTTCCAAGTTTTTCAAGTTTGATATTGTAATGCTGCTGCTTGAGTATTGTGGAATGTAAACTAGTACTGTGCGACAGTGCCTTGAGAGTTTTTATCAAAACTGTGCATACTAGTTTTTCCTACCCATGGAAATTTACTCTTTTACATTGCACTTGTTAATTGCTCTGTTCACTGCAAGAAGGTATTTTGTTCATGAAAGGTTGAACTGATCCCACGAAGCATGAAATTACATTGTTGCACCTGGCCACATCAAAGAAGTTATATCTCTTATCGCATTAGTATGTTATTCACTTATGTCACCACCTTTGTGTCTAACGAGCCTTCTCTAGTTCTACAGCCGACTCTGCTTCCCAATGTTCTTTGTCAGCAAGATCTAGTATTTAAATAAAGAAGCTACTCTCTTCAAACATAACCCCAAATCATTGAGCAAGAGATCTTACACAACTTTCTAGTCCCTTCCATGCTTTTCACTTGAGGTTGATGAGGATAACTTTGAACTTTATGTATGGACTTATCCCATTTGTTGATGGCCCCAAGTGTATAGTCCAAAAAGAAAAGCCTACCCTTCTTTTGTGATGTCTTGTGAGATCATCCATCAATCCTCCTTTTTGCAGCGTATTTTCACTTGGCATAGTCCTATTTCTCTTGAATGCCCTCATTGTGCAATTGAGTAGAGTCAAACTCTAGACCTCATAGAGAGGAAAGAAGGTCTAGCATGTATATGTATATTTGTGCATCATCTTCTTTGACATATTCATTTTTTAGTAGCTGCTTTGACATGTCATTTGCTCACTGATTGGCAAACAATGAAGAACTTTTTTATTTAAGCAAGGGAAAGTTAAGGACATGTAATTTGGGTTTATTGGCTTTGTTAATTGTTATTTGGAACCTTGTCAATGACATGTGGACCCTTAATACCACAGTTAATATATTTGGACCATTTAGTCTCAAAAGCAAGGGCCTAATCTCATTTCTAAGAAATAGACCTAGTAGGTTGCTTTACTCTAATGAAAGGGTTGTCATTTTGTAGCTTTTGATGTTAGAGATCGTTATAGTCTTTGAAGAATGTTAAGAGAGGCAATTTTCTTGTGTAGGAGGGTCCGTGAGGTAGCTTTTTGTCAACTTTTCTTGAGTTCTTTATAGAAGAATTGTAGTTGTTTTGTCTATGGAAAACTCTTAAATTTGGTATCATAAAAAATCAAAATCTTTGGAAAATAGTTCATCGAATTAATTTGCAGTGGCTGTCTATTCTTTTTTCTCAATAAAGCTTGAGCTTTAAACCAAATCTTGAATATTAAAATGACTAGAAAAGGCACAATTAGTTTTTGTTTACTCAAAAGCTAATGAATTGTTTTTATCTTCTCTACTTTCATGTAATGAATTTATCGCTCTATGTCCTACCGACTTTTGTTGACAAATTTGTTTGGGCATCATGAATTTGCATTGCAGGCCACAAAGCTAAGGGAAGAGTTTGAAGAACACAAGAATGTTGTATGCACTTCCAGCCATAATGTTGTTATCAATTATGTGTTCTTGTCCACAAAAGTTTGTCTAGCTTAGTAAGGCTATGTGATGTCTGAATTTTGCAATACAATGGACTAATCATATGCTGCTCCTTTTGATCTTTTGTGTGATTTTGAACAAGTAGATATAGAACTTCCAAGGTTCCTAATGGTTTAATAGTTTGATAATTTGGAACTCAGTTTCATTGTCACCAGTTTATGCTTTTCTAACCAACATAGTAACTTTTAGTTTTTTGATCAGGATTGTAAAATGTAGCTTTGATTGCAAGGTGTGTTTGTGTCTTATTTTATTTGTCTTTTCGACATTAGAGGTTGTCTTTTGCGCTTACATTTGTTAATAGATGTGATGGTGAATATTGCTTTGTGTGGACATTGAAGATCACAAGTATTTTTGAATGTGTATTGTCGCCTTCATGGCTAGTCAAGGAGAAGTTAAATTTAGGTATGAGATGTGTCATGTGTGGGACAAAAGCGTATATTAATGGGATTGAGATATAACACCATAATGGTTTTCAAGTATGATGTTAAGTCTATGAAAGATGATTAGCTAGATCATGCACGCGTTGCCTTTTATTTAGAACCAGAAGTTCATTCTAGAACTGAAAAAATAAATCCCATTGCTTGAGCCCTCAAAGGAAAGAGAATATCTGTTGAGGAAGAAGATGAAATTATTCACAAGCAATTGACACATAGAGGGGTGTTAGGATGGACCTCCGGTGAAGGGAATGTCTATTTTGTAGTTGAATAATAAGATACATAAATGCATCAATAATTATTGAATGTCTTTCTTATTAGACTTGTAAATCTAGTATCTTCTAAAAAGATTTAGATCTATAAAAGCTTTGATTATTTGCTTGCAATATATCTCTTAGTACATGTGTTTTATCAAGGGGGATGGTTGTAGATATGATCCTCACTTCTAACATTATGGATTTGCAGAAGTTGTCAATTAAGTGCACATTAGCATCTAAGTAGGTATTGTAATCCATTTAACCACATTGTGTCTCATTCAATGTAATTTATGTGGTTTGGTATCTATGCGAGGAAACAACTCTCATGTAACAGTGCCTCCGACTTGAAGTAGTGCCGGTCCCTCGGCACTATGGGGCTTAGTATAAGCTCCGTTTAGCACCTCGTTGGTGGATGAGATATCCAGTCACTTCTTCTATAAAATCCAAGGTAGATGAGATTCTTAGATATGGGATGATAATTTTGGGTAGTTGGTATGGCATGGATTTGCCCTAACTACTCACCATAGTCCATAGATGCTCATGAGTACACATGAGGTCTAAGAGGTCATCTTGGCACGATCTGCCTTGATACTTGGTGACTATGAAGAGATTACACCCATTCTGCTATTGATAAATGATTACGGTTTTTTCTTGCACTCTATTATGTATTGACATGTAGAATACAATTTTTTGCCCTCATATTGATCAGTATGGCCTCTAGGGCACACGCCATACGTATTGCTATATTGATATTGTTGGTAGGAAAGATTGGACTAAATTATGTATTCTGCTATCCAAGCTGTGATGTAGTGAGTCTGGTTTTAGACATGGATAACAACTGATGCTCAATTATGACACCTGTCTTCCCCACTATAGTAACTCGTGCGGTTTTGTGTTGTGGGATGGTGGCAGCTAATAGTTGAGCGTCTTGAAACTTGCTTCATTTTACTGTAAGATTTCATGTAGTTTTTTTTATAGCCTATTGTGCTATAAAACAAAGGGTTCAAAAGGTTGGTCTTGCTTTGTCAAGGGAGACTATGTGAGATGTGTGTGTGTGTGTGTGTGTGTGTGTGTTTCTCTCTCTCTCTCTCTCTCTCTCTCTCTCTCTCTCCCCCGAAGAATGAAGCACCATGAATGTATATTGATCCACCATTGTTGCTGTCTCTCTCTCCAGATTTCAGCACATTTTATGCAACATTTTGGCAGCTATAACCTACACAGATCCAGCACTCAGAAGGCAGGTCTCCAGCGCTCAGAAGGCAGGACTTCATCGCCCTCCCTTGTACAAAACAATGTGCCATACATAACATTGTTTCCTATCATGGTTGTATATGAAATGAAAGAAGAATTTCGGCACATTTTCTCCATCGCTTTTGCTACCAATTTTTCAACAGCTCCATCCTGATTTCAGAAAGCCCCTGTAGCATTCATTTCAATCTCAATTCTTCAACATTGTCAACGTTGGTCAAATTGTGGAGCGCACTTCGCCTAGAAAAAAGATTGGTGGTGTGAGCTACTTCCCTTCCCTCCAGTGTCCTCTTCCTTTGTGGAGGGTGTTGGTTCATCTTATAGAGATCTTTCTACAGATATTATCAGATATGTAGAGCGAGGTTACATTTTTCTCATTGGCGACTTTAATGCCAGGACAACTTCACGATAAATAGACCTCTATGCTTGTACAGACCAGCTTTGTGTTCGTGCCCTTGATGATGACATGAGAGTTACCAGGACCTTAGAGCATATTTTGGGCCCTATGGTGAGTACCTACCTATTGTAGTTGGGTGAAGCTCATGAGTAGGCCATTTTTAATGGTCTAGCTTACTGGCCTGAATTGGGCAGATATACTTGTCATCCTCATAGTGGCGGACATAGCGTTGTCAATTACCTCATGGGATCACCCTCCTCCATATTCCTCATACAGGACTTTGATATTTCTCCTACCACTCTCTCTGATCATTCCTTCCTTTCCTTCAGTCTTGGGACTATCTCTTCATCTCGAAAGTTCTCACTCCCATTATAAAGTCCTAAACCAAGAATCCTATTCTAAGCATGCCAATAACAAGCAACACAAGGGAAACAGATGGTGGACAAACCAACCCAACCAATCCTAGATCGAACGGATCTAGCCCCCAAGCTATGGATCAATCTCAAAGAGGAATCAGGATTCACACAGCAGCATACAGCTACTAGTCTCACAATCAAGGATACACTAGTGAGAGCCCAATAGCTATACTTTATACCCTAAAAGGCCCATGCACCACTAGTAGTGCACTTTGACACCTCATTGATAACTATTCGATTTCTCAATCATTTAGTTCTTATATCCAAGATCTTTTCGGGTAACCGAGACACACCCGATGATTCATCCAACAGGTCCAATTGGTCTCTAGAACCAAGATGCTCTCTTTCACGTAGACTCTTCTTGAGTCAGCTTACGTGAAAAACTGGATGCATTTGAGTTCCTTTTGGGAGGTCCAACTGTTAAGCTAAGGATCTGATCTTTTACAAGATCTAATATGGTCCTCTGTACCTAGGGGACAATTTATAATGCTTGTCGGTACTCATTACACTAGATTCCTCCGGGATTCTTCAACACGCCCAAACCCCCATATGAAAATCTCGAGGCGATCATTTCTGATTAGCAAAATGTCGGTCCCTATCCTGGGCACACTGGACATTTTCATGTGCAATCCGTAGCATTTCCTGCATATCATGTAGGAAATCCGCTATCTTCTGAAACCTGATCTTACGATTCTCTACCGAAATGAGTGATATAGGTTCAAAACTGTATATGAGCATGTACGGCCATAACCGGTAGCAAAATGCTTAATATAACTTAATCTCCACCAAAGATAACTTCCTCTCCGAGGAGATTGCAATCAAAATGCAGATATCATCTGATCTTTTGATCACGCAGGTAATCCTTCTCTTAAACGATCAAGTATAACTAGAATCTAAACTATGATTCGTCAATCATAATTCATCGGATTCTTGTCCTATACTTAATAAGAGAACGTGATACCCTAGCATAGGCAACTCAATCAAAGGCAGATACACTTCCCAATGAGGTTGCCGCCAGAAAATATGCTCGAAGCATTTTCTCCCTCATCTGATTTGTTCTTTCCGTCTGACCAATGGTCAGAAGAACTTAAGCTCAGAGTCATCTCTAGTTTAGCGAATACGGCCGACCAAAAGTGACCAGTAAACCTTGGATGGCGATCGTTCACAATGTCACTTGGTAATCCGTAAAGTCTAAACAGACGCTCTACAACTACTTAAGCAAAATCAGACGCTTTCCTGGTAATTATAAGAGTGCATCACAATTCTTAGACGACACATGAGTTGTTCCAAAAAGGTCCTTTCCATCAGGAAAGTTTCAGACTTTTCCAACTCACTTACGGTGCCTATAGAAGGATTGTAATCCAAAAAACGCCCTTACTTTAGCCATGGCACAAAGTGTCATTCCAAAGTTAGGATCCCATCCAGAATACGTCTAGATTCAATTATTCTTAAGTTCTTATCTAGCTTCGTTGTGTTGAATCGGCCCGGTTCGAACCGTTTTTTTTGGGTTCGAACCGAAAACAAAAACAGCTTAAATTCGCTTTCAAAGAAAAAACGGTTTGAACCCATTTTTTTTTAAAATGGTTCGAATCGTTTTGTTTTGGCATTTTCCGAAGAGAGAGAGAGAGAGAGAGAGAGAGAGAGAGAGAGAGAGAGAGAGAGAGAGAGAGAGAGAGAGAGAGAGAGAGAGAGAGAGAGAGAGAGAGAGAGAGCCTTCGGGGTTTTTTCTTGTGTTTCATTGTAAATTGTAATATGTATGGTGTACCACGTGACATTAATGTTTTGAGTGACGAGTAACAATGATCAATCTTTCTACTCATGTATGGAAGTTGGTAGTTACTAGCTAATGTCACAAATGATATCAGATAGATCATAGCTGAAACTGTGAGCAACAGATGGATCAAGAACCCTAAATCACAGGTGACAGGTATTGTTAGGTAACAAGACTTAGGAGTTGCACGTCACGATTCAAATTTCACTATCGATTAATCACGAATTATAATGTACATGTTACCCACTAACACTAAGAAAGCACTTCTTTTTGACATAATCGAAGGGTAGAAACTAAGGGGTTTTGACCCTAAACCCTAAACCCTAAACCCTAAAACCGATTCGTCGGTTCGAACCTGGAGAAGTCGATTCTTTCTCGATTCAAACACGGTTCGAAAAGGCGATTCGAAAGGTACCATTAGACATTGTTACCTAGAATAACTCAAGATTCACCGGAACTTCATTACGTGAAGCTCTATTTTTGGCTACTATCAACTATCCAACTCTCCTGAGTCTTCCGGGATAGCATTCCATCCTTTCCAATCGAGAAAAGATAAGGCCAAAAGTTTTCGTGTATTCTATGCACATAGACCTTTAAATGAATCCAAACTTGACCTATAAAGGTTGCGACTTACAAGCAATACATTTCAACAACAATATCTATAAGAGAGGTGATATTGTTGATTCAAACAACTAACTCAGAAGTAGCGCTGTCTATGTTTTAACGACTAGTTTATGCATGCAAATAAACTTAGTCCAAGGAATCCTTTGTAGATCCACAAGATTAAAAGTTTGTACAAAAGGTTTATGATCACACAAAGATTCACTACATAGCATATCTCTGCAGATATCACCTGATCTGTACACAATACTTTCTTAACCAAGAATCTTGTAACTTGATTATCCTCTAAGAGAGAATATTTCTCAAAGAGTGCTATTTCACAACCAAAATCTCAATTGGAGATAATCATTCTTCTCTACACATCTATTGTTGGACGTAGTTTCTTGTTGCATGGTTGCCTCCACGCGCTAGTTAGATCCCCCATTTACTTGTTTTGCATGCATTGCATAAGACTTCTTTTGTTACCATAATAGCTTAACATAAGGTACCAAGGTAGAATAAGGTCATGTATAATAATTTTCTCAATGATAGTCTCTACTTCCAAGTTTGAGAAGAAATGTGGTGATTCGTTAGTTTCCCATCTTCTCAAGTGTATCTAAACGCATAGTTTTGCATCCTTGGCACTCTCTCAAACCGTGTATTGATGCCGCATGGGCCTTGGAGGATATAAGTATACCCATTGGGCTCTCACTAGTGTATGCTTGATTTTGGTGATAGTAGCTATTGAGCGATTGATCCATAGCTTGGGGACTAGATCCGATTGATTTAGGTTTGGTTGGGTTGGTTTGTCCACCATCCGATTCCCTATTGTTTCCTTGTTACAGTTTTCCTAGTCTTGGATCTGAGTGAGGACTTGATAGTGGTATCAGTTATTGAGTAAAAAAAAGTTAAGCATCTCGAAGTTGTTGCTTGCACAACATACCGGAAGAGAAACGAATATCATCAATGTTGTTATTTCTAGAAGGTAAGGCTTCCTCCTGGTGGAGGGAACTACCTTCGAAACTCGCAACTTGGGCCAAATTTCTTGAAGAATTTGGCCTTTGTTTCTTTAGGCGATTCCGATATGTATAAACTGCCGGATGGGCAATCAGGAGCTGGATACGCATATCTAGGAGTGTACCAATTTTTTGGCCAAGGTGCCGCTCTTTGATAGTAAATTGGCTCGGTGGCAATTCGTGAGTGCAAGCGTAATGTCCTCCATACATTGGAAGACGCTATTAGGGTGGCGAAAGCCTATGATAGCACTGTAGTTGCTTCACGAAAGAGCATGCATGGCCAAATGGTCCCAAAACCAAAATCTGACAAGCCTAAGAATAAGAGGAAAAAGTTTTTTGACGAACTGGAAGCCGCAGCTAACCAAAAGAAGAAAACCAAGAAGCCGATAATAAAAGACAAGGCGTGGAAGGTGGCGATTAAAGAAAACTTTTGTTTTTTATGCAATAAACCTGGGCATCATGCAAAGAGAACAAGTCATTGAGTCTCATGACGATGGAATTACCCGCAGGTAAATTTCAAGTTGATTTATTAGGAAATTGTGTTTGTGCTTGCAATTTCAATACGTTATTTTTCAATCCTAATCAGGTATTTTGAGTTAGATGCAAATTTTAGGGAAAGATGTTAACGTATTGTTTGATAGGTAGCACTTACAATTTTTTAAATTCTCGGCTTGTGTAGAAGCTTCGGGTGCCCACCATGGGTAGTGATCACCAATATGTGGTCCGCTTAGCCTCGGGATCGGACACGGAGATTTGGGATGTTAAAGCCCCTAATTTGGAGCTTCGGATGTAGGATTATGCTGAGCGACTTGACTTTTACATCATGAATCTCAATTGCATTGATGTCATTCTAGGCTATGAGTGGTTTTTTAGTAGGTAAGATTCTTTAGAAATAGATTATAAAAATCACTCATTGGTTATTATAAAGACCTCCACTGAGGATTGAAGACTAAGATGCTGAAAACCGTAGAACGAAAGGGAAATGGAGTGGACAAACCAACCCAACGAAACCTAGATCAAACGGATCTAGTCCCCAAGCTATAGATCTACCAACCAATGCTCAATAGGAGTGATGTCACTCCGGCAGCATCCTGCTGCCCTTGCCACAATTAGGCATACACTAGTGGTAGCCCAATGGGTATACTAATACCCTCCAAGGCCCATGCACCACTAGTAGTGCACTGTGACACCTCATTAGACATCTCGACAGCCTAACTGGGCCACGTCATCTAGTTCTCCTATGACTCACTGATAGACCCCAAGGTTGCATCGAACTGCGGTTCCGAACCACGAACCACAGTTCGAACCACCGAATTGAATGGACCCGATTCGAACCGTTCGAATCGTTCGAACTGCCAAAAAAGCCCGAATCCCGATTCTGTTCGCGCCAGAGAGAGAGAGAGAGAGAGAGAGAGAGAGAGAGAGAGAGAGAGAGAGAGAGAGAGAGAGAGAGAGAGAGAGAGAGAGAGAGAGAGAGAGAGAGAGAGAGAGAGAGAGAGAGAGATTGTGTGAGAGTGATTGTGTGATATTGTGTGTGTGTGTGTGTGTGTGTCTTGAGATTTTGTGTGTGTGAGAGAGAGTGTGTGTGATATTGTGTGTGTGTGAGTCTTGAGATTTTGTGTGTGTGTGCGTGTGAGTGATTGTGTGTTAGTGTGTGTGTGAGAGTGTGTGTGTGTGTGTGTGTGTGATATTTTGTGTGTGTGATGTGTGTGTGTTGAAACTTGAATCTTGATGGGGTTCAGTGTGGGGCCTAGGCATTGTGAGAGGGGTGTGGGACCTGGGTAGTAGTCACTTACAAGTTACTACTTAGAAGTTAGAACTTAGGAGTTAGTCCGAGTTACTAGTTAGAACTTAGGAGTTAGAAATTAGCGGTTAGGGTTAGAAACTAGATTAGAATTTAGAATTTAGCATTTAGAGTATACTACATAGATATTAAAGACTCGGAGAGAGAGAGAGAGAGAGAGAGAGAGAGAGAGAGAGAGAGAGAGAGAGAGAGAGAGAGAGAGAGAGAGAGAGAGAGAGAGAGAGAGAGAGAGAGAGAGAGAAAGCTTTATTAACGTCTTTTGGGCACATGTGGGTGCATAAGACCAAAAACAAAATATGTACAAGCAACAGTGGGAGCATCATCCATAGGAGGACGTGCCCGTAAAATGCTATAAACTAGCTACGAATGAAAGTAGAACAAAGCAGAAGTGAAATAAGCCCACAATCTGGGCCAGGTATAACAGAAGAACTACAGAAAAAGTACCAATGCCCACAACTCGGGCCAGGTGGAGAATAAGTACATATCAGCGAAAGTAAGTGTGAAGTGTCTGCTGAGTGGAGCATATAGTGGCCCTTGATGGAGGCAAGTGGCGACTACATCTGGGCTTTTTCTGCGGTGTCATAGGGATAGGAATCTCATCATCGGAGTCATCAGCATGTGCTCGAGTCTGAAAGAAGCCAGTGAGAAGTAGCTGCTGGGAGTCTAACCCCAGGTGATTTGGTACAGGCAAATGAGACTGACGGAGAGTAAGCATCTCACGAACAAGAAGTCCCAAGCAACGAGCATCAGGATAGGAGACAAAACTGCGAAGTGTATGCGGGCCATCACGAAAGAGACAATAATACCTCCCCCGTATCTCATAATACAACGGACATCTGAGGAGGAGATGGGCTTCATATTCCACCTCCTGCAACGAGCACAAGCGACATAGACGACGCTCCCGAGGGATATCCCATGCACGACCGACATCGAGGGCTAGGGATCCCTTGTGGGATCACGTCACCATCACTGCAGCCTATGCACATCGGGCATGAAGAGATGGACTTGCAGATACTGTCACCAGTCTTACATTGGAGGGCCCACACGCATCAGGGCACATTTGTTACATTTGAGGGGGTATGAGATTACCCCTTGCATGCATGCTCCTGACACGCTACTCACTCTTGTTGCATCGGAGGAGGTTGGCCCTTCAAGGATGGGGCCCAGGCAGAGAGGTAAACATTCAACTCTCACACTTCAAAGTTCAAACATTCACATTGATCAAGTTTTAACTCACATCAAGTTTAAAGTTTCAAGTTCAACGATCATTGATCATCTAAATTCTAATTTATAAATTGTATTGTAATTTGTCTTTTTTGGCAGATCGAGATGCAGTGACGGCGACACAGCCAGAGGCCACCACATCACGCCCCCCAGTTGCCATCCGCTCACCCCTCGCTTCCCATGGCTCAGAGGACAGAGCTGCAAATGAGGCAGGGCCTAGTACCCGGTTTGGTGCAGGATCCTCAACACCACCTCCAGCTGTGACCATACCGGCACCACATCATCCACCTGAGAGAGGGAGAGGTAGACGGGGCCGTACTACACAGTTGGGGGGTAGGGAGTACTATGTGTCCTCGTTCGCTCCCAGAGCCATTGCAGAAGCAGAGGTTGCAGTTCGTCGACAGTTGTTCTACACCTGCGATCTGCCATTTCATCTGGCTAGGACCCCGACATGGAGGAGGGTGATGAGTGCAGTGAGTGCGATTGGGCAGGTAAGGCCGGGGCCATCTTGTGAGCACTTGAGGATGAAGGGACTTCTTGATGAGCGGGCTTCTGTTGACCAGAAGCTAGAGCCTCACAGGAAGGCATGGGCCCAGTACGTACTACTATCCTTTTAACTTTATGCACTGTAAACTTTAAAGACTCTATGATGATTGATCATTGATATGTAGTATGTACATTGTAATTTGTACATTAAGTTTTCATACATTTGTGGCATTGCATACTTATTACTTGTTAATAGCTATTTATGTTTAATCATGAATCATGATTGTCAATTTTCAAATGATCATTCATCATTGAGGGCTCACTGCTCAGGGTTGCAACTTGCCATGAAATTTGAATTACGATCTCGGATCTTGTCTTGTGCAACATTGCAATGTGACTTGTCACCTGTGAACTAGGTATGGTTGCACCGGAGGCGCCACATATTGAATATCCTGGTGTCTTCGTGCATTGGGATGATGTTTCTCAGATCCATCGACACCTCTGGGGAGGCAGTCATGGGCGAGTACATGTTCTCACACATTTGAGCTGCCATTGAGGAGGTCGGACCACAACACGTTGTACAGGTATATATATTATAATCTATACTTATTACTATAATTATTAATGGTAATTTGTCAATGTTAATGTTGAATGTTCAATGGCGATTGTTTAACAATGGATTATGGTTCACTTGAATTCGGAATTCCAAAGTCATGCACATTGCATTGTATGGTAACGGGTTGTGCAGGTGGTCACAGACAATGCGTTAAACTGCATCTCCATGGGTAGGCTCGTTAACGAGACACCCCCACATCTTTTGGTCACCTTGTGCTGTACACTGCTTGGACTTGTTGGTCGAGGATGTGGCCAAGATACCATGGATTGCGGGGGTGGTACGTACCGCACGGTCCTTGGTGAGATTCGTCACCAAGAGGCCCAATGTCCTGGCCATGTTCAGGAGACAATCCACCTTGGATATCTTGAGACCTGCCCCCACCAAGTACGCAAGTTGCAACTCAAATTTGAGTGTGCTTCTGTTGGTAAGTATTTACTGTTTAGTTACTAGTAATGGCTATTGTAGTTTGTAACTTTGCGAGCACTGAAAGTTCAATGTACCTACTCTTGAATGTTCAATGCAATGCGTCATATTTCATGCATGTATTGTGTTGTCAGAAGTTAGAACTTGTCACTTGTGCCCTGTGTAGGTTTGCATTTATGTTCCTGGTCCTGGAATGATTGCTGAATGTTCATCAGGGCTTGAGGCAGATGGTTGTTGCCGTTGAGTGGGCGCACTGGGGGCAATCCCAAGAGTCGAGGAGTAAGAGATTCGAGCGGACCATTATGTTTTCATCATTTTGGGATGAGGCACGATCCATTGTGGTGGGCCTACAACCTATCTACACTGTCCTGCGCCTTACAGATCGAGAGTGCTGCACATTGGGCCTCTTGTACAAGTTCATGGACAGGCTGGGTGAGTAGTTGAGCCTTTGCACGACCCCCATCAAGATTCAAGTTTCAACACACACACACACACGTCACACACACACAAAATATCACACACACACAATCACTCACACACACACACACAATCTCACACACACACACACACTCTCACACACACTTTCACACAAATTACAATCACTCACACACACACACACACAAAATTACGACACACACACACACACACAATATCACACAATCACTCACACACACACACAATATCACACACACACACATACTCTCTCTCTCTCTCTCTCACACACACACACAATCTCTCTCTCTCTCTCTCTCTCCTCGGGAGCGAACAAAACCGGGATTCCGGCTTTTTGGCAGCAGACGGTTCGAATCGGGTCCATTCGATTCGGTGGTTCGAACCGCGGTTCGATGCAACCCCACAACTTTAGACATATCCTACCCTTGGCTAGCTTTGATCTTGGCTATGCACATGTGCACTACCATTCACCTTCTCCTATGTAGATAGAGTGAATAGTAATTGAAATCTCCTCCCCTGTATACTTGCAAGGTAGGAGTCTCCCAGCAAAGCACATATCCTTAACTACAAGTGGCATGCATGCAGTCCACGAGTCACTTGTCAACATGCCCAAGCTCAACGTCCGGTTTCAAGTAAGGTAACAAATAGATAGCGTGTTCACGCGTCTATAAATTGCTAATATCCACTGCATATTGAACGAAATATCGTAGTCCAACAAAGAGCTTCATTTTTGTTCTACTTCAAGCTTTTCACGAAACTATGGATCTGCAGGAGTCTATGCCGAGAGTGGTCTACACAGTCACTTACACTTTATCCACTATGTTGTTAGGAACTGTACTATTGCATTAGTATTTTGTGTTCAAATTCTTTTTGGTAAGAAGCACTCATCCTGTTTTTTTTTATTTTTTTATAAATTTGTTACCTCTTTTCACTTTGATGCAGTTGTTGTGCACCAAAGAGAAACTTTTGTCTCTAGGTCCAAAGAGCAAAATTCACTTCATGACGAAAAGAAAAGATTCTTGGAGGACGAAGAGAAAATCACGCATGCAAGCAACATAGCTAGAGGGTTTAGATGGAGAGGTCATCTTTGACAGCTAAATGAAGAAATTACTCTGTTCAATCAGTCTAATTTTTGTTTGGTATTGGGCGAAAAAAAATCGCTGGATATCTGGCAAATTATTCGTTTTCTTGCTTTTTTTTACAACCAAAAAACAGTATATAAAATTTTATGTACTTTGTTCATAATATAGATAACACACACATATATATATTATCAATACATATTTTTTTAAAAATTAAATGCATTCCGGACAGCGTTCCGGAACAGTATAGGCCCTGCCCCGAATGCAACTCATGTAACGAGTCATGAAGGAGGCCTCTAGAAGCTGTTTAGCAACCTTTTGTAATATCACAAGTGTTGCGGCAATCCAAATTTAAGTTTGATTGAGAATGACCAAGGGGCTAAGGACGAGCAAACTACCATCCAAAAACTGAAACAGAGGCTAGCATTCAAAGAATTCTAGGATCTAAACTTTAACAAACCGTTATCAGATATGATGCAATGATGCATACTAAACAAGCCATACATGAATCAGTTAGCATACCAAACTTGAAGTTTGAAAGTAATTACAGTTTATATGATACAAAAACATGGAAAATAATCCACCCATCCAATAGAATAGAGCAATCATATGTGGCCCAGGCATTTCATATGGAGTTGGGGTCTCTAGTGATGCATGCATGCTCCTCTCTCAAATGGCAAGTACACAAAACCTTGCATGTGGGGGGTCTCCAAATGGCATCACAAGCTGCAATCTCCATTATCATGTCAGAAGATGGTGGTGTTGACAAAGGCAAATGCAAGGTAGCCACTATAAAAAAAATTGGCGTGTAAGTCTAGCGGTTGCCTCATGGTGTGTCCATTGCCACACTGCAGGCATTGTGCTTTATCAACATTTGCCCACCCTATCCTATGCAAGTGTATGTGGTTGTGGCCCGACTCAGGGTGTGGCTATTCTCCACCCTATGGTCCGTCTCCAACACTCCCATAGTTGCCCCAGGAGCTGCCGCCTTTGCTAAACCTGGGCCACTATGCTCAGTAGCCCCTCCCCTAACTGACTCCCCTGATGGAAATGCTTCTCTTATAGATGATGGCCCTATTGCTGATGGAGGCTGTGATGGCCCTGCCTCTCTCAATGAAGTCCTTGATGGCCCTATAGCTGATGACACAATAGACAATGTCATATGCGAGCACCTGTCCTAGCAAAATCTACCATGCCTCCCTCTAAGAGATCAACCTCAGCCCATATGCCTCGTCCCGCCACAAGCATGGCTATAGAAGCCCTAAAACTTTAAAACCCTAAAGGAAGGTCAACAACGCAATGCAAAGTGGATAGGTAAGAAAACAAAAGCTAACACACCACTAACTCTTAAATAGATGCATCCTAAACCCTAAACCTAGAAACAACTATGCAAAGAGAGCCTCCTGCACATCAACCACATGAATGCTCATGCTGACCACCTACGCCAAAAGAAGCTTGGGAACATGCAATCACGCTCTCCCTAGCAACCCTACAGCCAAGCCTAGCAAAAAGATTCACTCGAAATGATGCACTATAGCCTCCAAACAAAGCAAAGAGAAAAATGGTGGAAAAACGCTTCAAGGTGTTTTGCTTGCAAATGTCGACACACTCACTCTTTCCATCTCGATTGTGCTAAAATCACCTTCCATATATCACTACCTTGACATGGAGTGCTCACACATGCATTTTGGCCTCCTATTGCCTCTCGACAACCTCCAAAAGCTCATTAGAAAGTGCGCCCAAGAACTGGACTTTTCGGCTGGAAATAAAAAATTTCCAAGGTTTTTTTTGGAACGTCCCAACGTTCAAGACATAGTTGCATTGGCGATTCTAGAATCGCGATTCAAATCACAATTCGTGAATTGCGAAGAAAAAAACAGCGAATCACGATCCGGATCGCTGTTTTTCTGTCTTGTAAAATCCAAAATAAAATAAAATTGCGTTCACGATTCACTGGGGCGAACGTGCTTTGCTGCAACTATGGTTCAAGAACACCCTTGTCCCGAAACATGGTTCCGATGCAACATAGACTAGAGCATAGCTAAACTCTACAAAATGTAACTTTTTAATCTACAATTAATGGGCCCTTGGTTTGCCCGAAATGAGAGAGCATGAGGAAAGAGCCATAAGAAGAGAACTAGCTCCAATGTGTAGACTCGGGTAATCTTGTCTATGCAAGGCCCAAAAACTCAATAAATAAACGATAAACATTAATGAACACCAAGAATATTTGACGAAAATAGGGTCCCTGTAGTGTTTAATTATTATTTTTAAAACCTGCCATCAGATCCCCCATAAAATTTCCTATTTTTTGAGACCCATATTGGAAAAAAAAAAACCGTCTCGGGCAAATTCCAGGAGGGCATTCCGGAATGCCATGTGCATGTCTGCTTGTTACCATTTATGATTGTAAACAATAAATTAGAGTTTGGCCTGTAAGAAAATCAAGCACCATGTTTGAATGATCACTGAACACCCAGCACTGATACTAGATAGTTCGAATCACAATATACAGTGTTTTGAATTTTTTTAACAGCCTATATGTGTTGCTTTTTCCACCCTACACATACATGGAAAAAAAAAAGAAATGAAAAAAGGCACAGTATTCTTTTCCGAAATGCTCCAGATTTCTGGAACTGTTCCGGAACGCTGATTCTGGAACACCATCAGAGCGCAGCGTTCTGGAGTGCTGTGCATCTATGGCTCCATATAAGGCACGCTTCTATGAGTGCCAGGTTTCAAATTTGTTTGTATTCAGATTGCAGAATGTTGCCGCACAAGGGTTGTGATGAAGCAAATTATACCCTATTTTTCTCTCCCATTTTCGGCAAATTGTTGCAACTATGCAATGACAAAAATTACTGTATATGAAGATGACCTTACTATTGGGAACCAGATTGATGACATTACTGAATCGTGGCTCAGCAACTAACAGGAAATAGACATAAAAGCTTCTCCTTTTTGCAACTTCTTGACCCGACTAGGCTACTCTGTATTGAGGTTAACTCCTGGGTATACAAGTCAAGACTGTAGATTCCAATGAACTTTCAAACAGATGCTTACACTCATTTGCAGGCTTGCTAGTTGGCTGATGCCATCCTTAAAACTAGAGTTGTGGAGGGAACAGGCACAGAACCATAAAGCTGGGACACTTCTACGAGTATAGTTGAAGCATATTCAATAGCAGGTGCTGTGCCTTGTGGGCAGACAGTGACCCTTGTGACCCTTTCATAGCGTCCCAAATAAGTATAATAATTGCGAGGTTCAATTTTCTTAATCATCAAGTATAAAACTTCTTACAAAATGAACCCCTAATAATAAATTACATGTGCCACATGAAATCTCTTCTGCTCACAATTGCTGCTTGTCAAGGTCCAACGTGTGAAGCATAAGGTGATTTTGTGGAGTTTTGGGGCAAAGTGCGCTAAAACTAATGATGAATTTTTTCTAAATTGGTTCTTTGTTGTTACAGAATGACTTGCCAACAATTGACAGACTGTTGCTGAAGGGGGAGACAAGACTAGCCAAGCTGGCTCACCCTGACCCTTATATTGGTGAGCAAAGCATATCCTTTTTTGCTTCTAGGGAACTACACTATTTCCTACCTATGTGCTTGTGAATGTTGTTTAGTGGTCAATGCTTGGACTATAAAATGATTATATTGAGTAAACTTTGAATTTGTTGGTTTGCACGCAGTCCCTTGGGCTCCAGGTGGTTCAAAATATGCACGGAATCCGGCGGTCCCTCCAGAGGTACGCTAAAATAGCCAAACTCTAGAACACTGGTTCTTTATTGCAGAACTTGTATGTTGCATGAATATGTTTTAATGCGAATTTCTCAAATGGTAATTATTTCTTTTCTTGAATGCAGAAAATACAGTTTTTATTTATTTGCTTCTCGACTCTAGTCATGTTTTGACTCATGTTGGAACAGTTATACATTTCTCAAACAGTGGATGTACCTTGTTGTTGGCCACATTGCAAATCATGCAATCACTGGCTACTGGCTTTAGTTTGCTACCAGTTTTACAATGATGGAAGAGGTGTCGGAAAGGAGGTTCCCCCTGTTATGGAGAAATTGTCGTGTCATGCCACTTGTCTATGGTGCATATGATATGAAAGAATGGCATTCAGGGGCATCAACTTAACCAATCATGTCTAGTAGCTCATCAATATATATCAGATAAATTGTCATCAGCTTGTCAACTCAAGGGCAGTTGTGGCACCTGGAAGGGGTATGCAATGTTTAGTCTGCAATGATGTGTCCTTTAAATTTGAAGCATTATTCATCAAGAGCTTGTTCCTCCTCTTCGTGTGATGCATGGACCGGTGCTCCAGTTCCACTCACTCACAAGCAAAAGTCGACCAGTCTTGCAACAACACTCTCCACCAAACGCTGGGGATCTCGAGTGGACAACCCCACCACTTCACAAGATGCAATTGGTCCTCTTGAACCTAGCACTGCTCTTGTGCAAAAGACCCTACGCCTCGCTCAAACTTCAAAAAGTCAGACTTGATGTTGCTAAGTATGGGACTTTGTCATGCCCATGACTGGTCTCGGATAGCGTGTCCACGCTAGGGACCGGTAGACCAACAACCCGTAAGTTAATTGTGACTGTAAGGGACTTGGGGCCCTTATGTGTACATGGTCATAATTAATGGTTGTAGGCCTAAACATATGGTGGTGGAGTTGGTATGGGTCTATCAGTGAGTCATTAGGGAACTGGATGACGTGGCCCAGATAGGCTGGAGAGGTGTCTAGTGAGGTGTCACATGCACTACTAGTGGTGCATGGGATACCTATTGGGCTCTCACTAATGTAAGCTTTTTTCTGTGATTGGTAGCTACATGCTGTTAGTGTGATTCCTCTTTCCATGACTCTGATTGATCCATAGCTTGGGGGCTAGATCCGTACGATCTAGGTTTGGTTGGGTTGGTTTATCCACCACTTTTTCCCTTGTGTTGTTGCTTTGATGGTATGCTTAGACTAGTATCCTGTGGAGGGACTTTATATTGGTATCAGAGCCACTCTAAGCAAGTTTTTGCCATTGGAAGTGCTGTGGGAAATCTCGACGTTTTCTCGAGATTCCGGTGGAGTAAGCAACAAACAGTGGAATTTTGGATGTTTCTTCCCGTTGGAAATTTTTTTCAAAGTGCAATCGTTTGTGTGGTAAGTGCACTACCAGGATCACATTCGATTCGGTTTTTTGAGCATTTTAGATTGATTTCGTGGAAGAAATTCGGTTTGAATTCTATTGTTGCCGATTACTTTGCAGTAAGCACTTTTTTAAAAGCAACTTTTCCCATGGGTTATTTTTTAGTCACATTGGACTGTTATTTTAGTATGCAGTAGATGGCTTGTATAAATGTGGGGTCAATTCGGTTAGTATAAGATTTGGGTTGATATATTTAATTTCGTTGTTTAAAATTGTCGGCATTGCTTAAAATCCATTGGTATGATTTAATATCACATTTTGAAAAACTCGGTTTTTCTAAGACATTGTTTTATTGAAACTCAAGCCATTTGTAGAATCTTTTGTGGTCAAGTCCCGTTCCCTTGTGTTGTTGCTTTGATGGTATGCTTAGACTAGTATCCTGTGGAGGGACTTTATAGGTTTGGTGGTAAAAAAGCCATATCACGTGTCAGATGTAGATAACAACAAGATTGCAGAGACATGAATGATCAAAGCAGTCTGGAATATTTGATCTTGGCCATACTCGCTCAAGATACTCCACCCATCCCCAATGGACGTCCATGTTGTCTAGTAGAGCGCCACAATGGGTGCAACATGTGGGCTATTGCATGGATGGATTTGTGAAAAAAATCCCATCTCTTTTGCCAAATGGCAAGTAGCTCTCGCTTCCTACAACATGCAAGGACATGAGGCACATTACAATCATTTGTTGTTTGTCATTCAAATCTAGCAAATGAGTTGGAAACGTAGCATAAATAAGGGATAGGAGTTAGACCTGGCCTCATCCAAGACTGATTTTTTCAATGCCTCTCCAATTCGGTCCATGAACTCGTCGTATATGAGACCGAGTAGCACGTAAAACAGCAATTCATGGCATTGTTTGTGAAAACGTCTACTTGACCCAGTCTCCTCAACTACAGACCTAAACACGGTGCCGAATGGGCAAGAAACCATCATGTTCATGATGGATATGTCGTGGAACATTAGTCCATCCGTTGGACAATATCAAGCATGCAAAGCTGCATCAGACATAAGCTAGACACTTGCCATATCAAACACATATAATCTCTTCATACTAGCAACATGCAAGAAATGTGAAACAAACTTGTGAAATGAAAATGATGATACATTCATTGTACAAGGTAGCAATAGTTTTATGCCTGCTAGCTTGCTCGAATAGGGCTCAGCTCCTGTGTGATGGTCTCCTGCTCTCGACGTAGGACGCTCCGTCTCTCTCGAAGGTCCTCCATGAAGCATCCACTGCTGCGAACTAATGTATCATCTCTTTGAAAATGCGCATGTTAGCAAACTGAAGCATCATTTCTTTGAAAACGTGCATGTTAGCGGCAAATAGAACGATGGCCTCATAAAAAAACTGGGCCATTAGCTAGTGCATGACTCATGCTGGTGCATCTACCAACCTCTACTTAAAGTGGTTTGCTCACTTTGCTGTGCTTTGGGCATGACCCTTTTTCGATGTGAATGGTCATCTGCCTAGGTCACCCACCTTGTGATGGTACAAGGTGGGCCAATGGGGGGTGTATCTGATGATGGCATGGCATGTTCTGGGTCTCTCTCCCCACTCGTGCTAGGACTTGCATTTAGTGTTCCCACGAACCGCGGTTCATTTGTGAACAAACCATGATTCCTCAAAGAATCGGTTGGGTCTGATTCGAATCGGAAAGAATTGGACCCAGGAAAAAGAATCAGTTCTTTGATTTTGAACGATTCTTTGATTGTGACATTAACGAGTTCTTGTTTTGGCTTTCCAATGTTATAATTTGTATTCAAATGATTACCTAGTATATTGTATGATCGATGTTTGATGATGGATCATGAATAAACCATAAATTAAAATGTTACGTGGAAGTTGGAGCATGCAATCTTGTTTGTGAAGTTTGAAATGTGGCCATTCAAGATTGGTGCACTTGTGATTCGGTGAATGTTGAATTGTGATATGGTTTCAGGCTTCAGCTTTCTACCAGCAATAGTGAAGTTTGAAATGTATGTTTTCAATAGCAATCTAACATCTATAAGATTTTAGACACATTGTAGACATTATACATAATCCATTAGATGTTTTTTTAGCATTATACGTAAAAAATGCAAAATTATTTTTTGCTGATTCTTTCCGATTCTTTTGGAAGGGACCGGATTCAGAACCATGATTCATGCCTATTCATCCGATTCTGAAAAGGTCGATTTTGATCCGGGTGGAAACACTACTTGCATTTGAACTTTGATGCGCTAGCCACTGGTCTTGGAATATCATGGCTAGGTACCCCTCTGTGGGTAGGCCTTGCATCTTGGCACTAGGAGCCTTGTCCTGGTTGTTGGAAAAAGCTATGAGCTGGTGTCAGTGGCTGAGTGGATGATCCATCAAGCCCCTATGTGTCCCACTTCTTGTCTACCTCAACATCTATACTGTGCCCATCCTCGCCCATCTAGCCTGGTGAGCTGCAACAATTGCTAATGTTTCATGGACATTTTCAAAAAGGTTTTGAAACAGGAAAGAATCGACAACCTTGGCAAAGAATCGGCGAATCAGTTTTGGGTTTTTGTTTTTTCTTCTAGGGGATTTTTTCTAGCCTTCTATTATAGCAAAAACAAGTGCTTTTATAGTGTTTAAATTGCAATGTACATTACAATCAATCAACGACCAATCTTGAATCCAACTCCTAACTCCCTCCTATTATCATGATTTATATGTATCTCCCAAGTCCCACCTATTTTCATGATCCATACTATATAGTACATAACCCTCGGCATGGTCTCGACTCTCTCTAAACCCTAAATCTAATATTTATCTCTACCTTCCAACACTGATCGCACACGAATTAGTAACACCCTACACTAGATTCTATTATCTAACACTAATCTAACCTATTATCTAACGCTAATTATTAAGAAGTAATAATTGCTCCTACACGCTGTTCTAGATCCTAATTTACGGTTCATATCATTCCTTGCCCTCACACAAAAAAGGCATTACTAATCTGTCTATCTCTCTCACACGTGCACGTGCGCGCGCGTGCACGCACGCACACACGCACGCACGCACACACACCCGCGCGCGTGGGCACACGCACACACTCACATTTACACTTGAAGTCACTTGCTAAGGCTGTGTTAGCAGCAACCCAACTTTGGCAGGCAATCGAGTTTGTGAATGTGGCCGAATTTCCACATTGGGATGAACAACCTTTTTAATAATCAACAAGTTTTCGTGTATCATTTTCAGCATGAAATTTGCCGAGGAGTTGGCAAAGCCCATGGATATGTGGTCATCTTCCAAAAATGTTACTCATTTGAATCCCCTTGTCCTCCGAATGGCACAAAGCTGTGGCTCCCAAATTTTTTTTGCCATCTGTCTTAGGTGAAAAAAGCATTTATGTATGGCATGCATCACGCTCCATATTGATGTTTTTGCCTTGCCCCTATAGGCAGCACATAGGTTCAGGTGGGATTTTATGGGTTTTTTAATTTCCTTTTGTTTTGAATAAGATTTGTTTGGAAATGGCATTTGTACACTTTCTATCGTGTGAAAAAACTGTTCTCTCTCTCTCTCTCTGTGGCATTTGTATTTTTTAGAGCAAGTCATGTGTCTTCTAAGAATAGTAATATTCATGTTCTCTTATTGAGTATAGTATAAATATACAATGAATTATTGTTAGGGGTATTTCTAGAGGGAGATTGGTCTTGTCAGAAAGTCCTAAAATGGGAAGGACCCACACTGCACTTACGTCAATGATCGAGGATGACCGCTTCCAATCTTGATGGCTTGATCAACCACCCTATGCTCCTCCTGCCAATAGAAGTTTTCCAGGTGAGATCTATGTCTGTCAACGACATACAATCAACTGGTATAGTTTTCGTCATCATGAAATGACGCTGCACCTTATTAGGGTTCGGAACTAGAGGTTGTTTACAATACATCAGTACTAAGCTTGTATGGTTCATGTACAATTTAGACCTAATGGCGCATAGCCAATCACTAGCCTTAGGTACGATGTTATGCTCTCTCAGTAGAGGGGAATGTGGCTTTAGACTCCTAACCCTAGCTGATCCTAACTTGAATGGGCTGAGGTTAGATACGATGTTATACTCAAAGGACCGTCAATTTCTGGCTTTATGGAATAATCGATAACATGTGTGCCTTGACCACCTAATTATTATGCAAATGGCTGTTTATAACCTTAGCGATAAAACTACAACTGAGTGATGTGGTATGGTAAATTGTACATGCTGCTATGTTGGTGGAGCGGGAGTACTTTGTCGTGCTTGGGATCTAAAGCATTTTGCTAGACAGTACCGAAGGCATGAGTGACTAGACCGATGGCTACCCAAAGTGATGTATTTTGGGTGCGCTTGGTGGACTATTCACTCTTGTATTTGAAAGAGGTCGGGCCCGTTTAACACACACTCAGTTAACCCCGAAATTAGTAAAACAAAATGATGTTTATAACTTTGACAATTTCTTGTTACTAACTAGGTGAACATAGAACTAGTTAGATTAAAAAACTGAAAGACTAAACAATATGCGCATCCTATTGAGAGTGTCTTAAACACTATTTACTCTATCACCATGTAAGTTACGAATAGAGCCACAGCTGATCTAGAGCTAAGCTATGAAAGCATCACATAAGCAAGACTTAAGCTATGAAAGCGGCACATAAGCAAGACTTAACCCTAGAAAGCAGGAAAGAGAGAGATTAAGGAGGCTAAAGAGAGAGATCAATATCATCAGCTGAATAACAAATGACACAGTTTCCCTACTTATAGCCAAGAGGAAGCCCTAAAAGGAAGCTTCTGGTGGCTAGGGCCCAACTGGGAGGGAAAATAGTGCGCCCTTCAAGAAGGCCCCCACTCTCCAGTAATATGTCCAAATGGCCTATTAATGAATAATAAGGCCAAAGGCCAACCATATAGTCTAAGTGTCACTAATGAATAAAAAAGGGCCCAAGGCCTGCTTATGCATAAAGTAAAGTAAATGTAAATGGACGCGGCGAATGTAATGAGCCAAGTCCATAACTCTCCCTGGCACAAAAGAAAAAGACCCAACTGTCGAAAAGAAATTGGATCAAGTAGCAGCAAGCCCTGGTGCATCAACAGCTAGAACAACATCTGATGTAGAGGAATCAACAAGTGCAGCAAGAGCACGAGCCTGATCCGCAAGTGATGGTGTATGATAAAAGACATCAATAGGCTCCCATGTGGCCTCCTCAATAGGACGAGCATCCCACTGGACCAAAAACTGAATCTGCCGGCGGCGTCGACTATGGTATAGACGAACCTGTAATATAGCAGCAGGTAAAAATGGAAATAACTCTGGAGCAGTGGAAACTCAGCATCACAAGGAGCGTCATCCTCAATAGCAGCACGTAATAAATTGACATGGAATACATCACAGGCGCGTGTGGAAGCAGGAAGCTGTAAGCGATATGTAACTGGACTAAGAACTTCCAAAATACGATAAGGCCCATAATAACGTGGTGCAAGCTTCTCAGTAGAAGCATGGCCCTGGACAAAATGATGACGTGCAAACCGTAGGCATAGATAAACCATATCTCCAAGCTGAAACTCAACATCCTGTTAAGGATCTCAGACTGCCCATCAGAAGTAGAATGATAAGCAGAACCCATATAAAGCTGTACATCCAATATACGCATAAGCTCTGTCTCGAATATAAACTTACTATCCCGATCAGAAAGGATAGTACGAGGAAATCCATGCAGGAGGAAAATCTTTGATAGGAACAAACGTGCACACTGCTCTGCTGTGAGAGTACTGTGAACTGGTATAAAATGTGCCTGTTTCGAGAACTTGTCAACTACCACCATACATGAATCGTGACCACGCTGGGTATGGGGAAGGCCAAGGATAAAGTCCATAGATATATCAGTCCACTGGCGATGAGGAATAGGCCAACTCTGGAGCAAACTAGGAGATTTAGCACGGGAGTACTTTTTACGAAGACAAAAAGGGCAGGTACGAATAAGTACAGCAAGCTCAGATCGAAGAGAGGGCCAATAGAAATGGTCTTTGAGACGAGCATAAGACAGTACTAGACTTCTTCAAAAGTGCATGAAGAGGAGCTGCAATAGTGGCAAAATGAGGAACTGGACAACGAAGGTGAGTGGCTAACCCAAGGAACATACGAACATGATGAATATCAGTTGGTATAGGCCGATCCTGGATGGCTTGAACCTTATGAGGGTCCAGATGAATTTGTCCATTACAAACAAGAAAACCAAGAAACTCGATCTCAGAAACAACAAAAGAACATTTAGACATCTTAGCAAATAACTGGTGATGTACAAGTAACTGAAATACAGAGGAAAGATGGGAAACATGCTCAGCAAGAGACTGACTAAAAATAAGAATATCATCAAAATAAACCAAGACACAATGACCAAGAAGCGGACGCATGACGTTATTCATCACATTCTGGAACGTAGGAGGGCCATTAGTAACATTAAAAGGAAGCACACGAAATTCATATAAACCAAGATGAGTACGAAAAGCAGTCTTATGTTCGTCAGAAGGGTGCATCCTGATTTGGTAATATCCAGAACAAAGGTCTTGGAAAAGATTTTAGAGGTACCGAGCTGGTCAAAGACGTCATCCATGTTTGGAAAAGATTTTAGAGGTACCGAGCTGGTCAAAGAGGTCATCCATGTGTGGAATAGGGTACTGATTACGAATAGTCAACTTATGTAAAGCACGGTAATCAATACAAAGGCGTTTGGTACCATCTTTCTTACTAACAAGGAGAACAGGGGCACCAAAAGGGCTGTGACTAGGAACAATGAGACCCTGATCTAACAAGGCAGTAATATGGAGCTCAAGCTCATCACGCTCAGATCGAGACATACGATAAGGGGGACGGGAAGGAGGAGTATAAGAAGCAAGATCACTGGTCTGAGTGAGACTACGGAATGTATCACGTTGGCGGTCGAGCCACTGAGGATCAATCATAGCATGACGGAGGTCACGACGAAAAGTATGCCATACATGGAGCCCTTCCCGATCAGGATCAGCTCTATAAACTCGCCACCACGTGGCGGCGCGTCCATCTAAATGTAAAGCAGCCAACTGGATCTTCTGAGGATTAGTCTTAGGGTAGATCTGAAAATATGTGTCAAGCTTAGCAAACCAATTCTCTAATAAGTTCCCGTCAGAGGAATCGGAATAGGTAGCAAGCTGTACCCTATCACGAAAGTCTCGAGCAAAGTGTGGCTCAGGAAGTGGGGGACGTGAAAAGAAACCAGGAGGTGGGTTAGGTGGAATGAACGGTCCACCACCAGGCTGACTAGCAGAGGAAGATGGAAATCCAAATGGAGGGGGAGTCCCAAATGAAGGAAAAACAGGAGCTTTACCAGGACCATGAGGCTGTAAAGAATCAATCTGTGACTGCATAGTAGCAAAGCCCGTCATAACGGTATCGAAGCGAAGAACGAGGCCAGAAAGGGTCTCATCCATGCGACAAAACTGATCGGATACTCACTCGGGGTAGGTGAATGTGACATAATGATAGTGGAAGGAATAGACGAAAACTTGAGAGAGCGGACTCTTGTCGTCACCCCAAATTAGTCTATTAAAACCACTATTATCACAACTAAGAAAGGACAACAATCAACAAATGAAAAAAGTGAAAATGAAGGCTGTAAAAATGCGCTGGACAGCCAGGAGGCAAGTGACAAATTGGAGTATCAAACTGAGTCGGAATTTTGTGAAATTTGGTTGAGGATGGGCGATGGACAGCCTGCAAACAAGGTGTGAAAAATGGCTGCAAACGGAGACAAAAACTGACGAAAGTGACAAGTATGAAGCAGCTGGACAGCCTGCAAACAAAAGTGAGAGGGCTGAAAATGGTAGGAGGAACAGATGAAAGAGATGAGGGAATTGGGCACTGGAGAGCCTACAAACAAGCTGGAAATGGGTGATAGAGGGTTGGAACTTGGGCGCCGGAAATAATCTGCCCCCAAATTTTTTCTTTTCCGGCCGCCAAATTTAGCGGAAGTACTTCCGCTAAGTATCTGCTAAAGCTCCGCCAAGGAAAATGCTTTGATAGGAGCTGGTCCTCCTCTAAACTGTGCTGAATGTTGCTGAAGCAAAGAGACGAAAGCCCTCAGCAAAGAGAGAAAAATCAGCAAGGAAAATGGGCACCCAATCAGAAAATCAGATCTAAAATTCAGCAATCAGGAAAGTGCTCTGATACCAAGTTACGAATAGAGCCACAGCTGATCTAGAGCTAAGCTATGAAAGCATCACATAAGCAAGACTTAAGCTATGAAGGCGGCACATAAGCAAGACTTAACCCTAGAAAGCAGGAAAGAGAGAGATTAAGGAGGCTAAAGAGAGAGATCAATATCATCAGCTGAATAACAAATGACACAGTTTCCCTACTTATAGCCAAGAGGAAGCCCTAAAAGGAAGCTTCTGGTGGCTAGGGTCCAACTGAGAGTCCAAGAAGGCCCCCACTCTCCAGTAATATGTCCAAATGGCCTAATAATGAATAATAAGGCCAAAGGCCAACCATATAGTCTAAGTGTCACTAATGAATAAAAAAGGGCCCAAGGCCTGCTTATGCATAAAGTAAAGTAAATGTAAATGAACGCGACGAATGTAATGAGCCGAGTCCATAACTATGTAGAATGAACCATCTCCATGTAAACACTGTTCCATTTAAAGTGCAGACATTCTGGCTCTGGTTGATGGTTGATTACAAATGCTAGAGTAGGATCAAGCTAACTGTATTCCAACACAGAAACATGGTGCCTTTCTTGAGGATAAACCTTTAGGCATTACCATTCAAGCCATCACTCAATCAAATAGCACGCCAATTTCATTTGCTAATTCCCTCATTGCATCACAACAATCAACCACACAAAATAAGCAGGCAAACACTTCACCCTCTCCTTCTCAAACAATCCTCTCACCACACACTTTATCCATGCAATCTTACAAGGTATTGATATTGCTCATGTATCAAGCAAGCGTCATAGCAAGGGACAAGCAAAGGGTAAGAGACAAACACATCAACATTCAAGCTATCACCAAATGTAAGCAACATCAATCAAGAAGTGCAAGCATAAATCTACCAATCATTACAATGTCAACCAACATTGAAACTCTTCACACCATGATAATCAACTGACACTCAATCAACAATTGCGCTCACTCTCTACCCAACTCCCAACAATAAAAAAAGAGGAACCTCCCAACTCCCAACAATAATCACAAAGAGGAACCTTCTCTTTATACTAAATTCCTCCCTTCCAAATGCTTGCTTGTCATTCTTCATGCCCCCCTTGCCCTTCATGCCATGTGTCCACCCCCTTTTGGAAAGGTACTCCAAGCATTGAAGCATGAGGTGCTTTGAGTTGGTACCCTTCCCTTTTGAGAAAGGATGGCTTTGAATCAATGTGTACAGTGGTACCACATGTGTGAGCCACTTTTTTCCTTTTGTGCTTTGAATGTTTAAATGTGATAAGGTGTTGGAGTACATCCCCTTTTGGAAAGGTACTCCAAGCATTGAAGCATGAGGTGCTTTGAGTTGGTACCCTTCCCTTTTGGGAAAGGATGGCTTGGAATCAATGTGTAAAGTGGTACCACATGCGTGAGCCACCTTTTTCCTTTTGTGCTCTGAATGTTAAATGTGGTAAGGTGTTGGAGTACACCACTTGCGCCAATCAGTAGGGACTATCCTATCCACCTTCCTAAACCTAAGCACATGCATAGCATTCAAGATATGAAAAAGATTCTAACATGTCACGCGGTAGTTCGATCCCATGAGAGTAAGTATATGTTGAGATTCACAACATTCTTATGATTCAACATCTAACACTACGAACCATAAACCCTACTCTCCAAGATCAAGCTTACTTTCTCTTTCTCTCTCTTCTCTCTCACAAAATAGAACAACAAGCAAATCCAGTAATTAGCAAAACCAAATAATAACAACACATGACAGATGGAACAAGAAAGAATAGCAAGGAGGCGCATTACAATCATTTGTTGTTTGTCATTCAAATCTAGCAAATGAGTTGGAAATGTAGCATAAATAAGGGATAGGAGTTAGACTTGGCCTCATCCAAGACTGATCTACTCAATGCCTCTCCAATGCGGTCCATGAACTCGTCGTATATGAGACCGAGTGTGATAGATCCTAACACCACAGTAGGGCAAACACTAACTGATCCACCCAACCTTGCCTACTCCCTGATATAGAGTAAGCCCCTCCTAGCCCAGTGTGAGGACTGGTAGCATGCAACTGCCAAGTGTCGGCCACGTGGCACTGACGTGGCCGACTGCACGTTGGGACCCAACTGGGGGCCCTATCCTGCTGACAGGGTCCCTAGGCTGTGTTAGGCCCGCCATGGCTATGGACCGTGCTGGGGCACACTACTCACACTGTCTTGCCCTGTTGGTCATGTACGCTGGACACGACCCTGACTGTGGTATCTGACCTATCTGTGTTCTCTAGGGTTCGGCACTGGTTACGAGCTCGTAACACTCCCTCCCCCTTAAGAACCGTCTTGGTCCTCTAAGACAAAGTCTGGAAAAATCTTGCGAAGGACGCTGCCTCTTTCCCAAGTGGCATTCTCAACAGGCTGATCATTCCACTTAACCAGATATTCTCGGTATAGAGTATGACGAGTCTGCGTCTCTCTACTATCAAGAATTTCCTCTGGTTCATGTGGAGGTTGTTGAGGATCCAATGGGAGAACTAGAACACTGTCCCCTACCAGATTATCTGATCTGGTTAAGGCTTTTCGTAACTGACTTACATGAAAAACTGGAAAAACCTTACTGCTGTGTGGGAGTTCTAGTTCATAGGTGACCTCGCCTAGTCTCCTACTGATGGTAAAGGGACCACAATACCTTGGAGACAACTTAGCACACACTCCTGATTTGAGGGTTTTAGAGTCAACTGGGACTCTCAAGTAGACTTTCTCACCAATGGAGAACTGCACATCCCGTCTGTGTGGATCTGCATAATGCCTGGCTCGATCCTGGGATTGTCTAATGCTACGCTTAGCATGTTCTATCATCTGGTTTAGGTCTTCTAAAAAGTTTCTGGCTGCTTCAACTTTTTCTTGTTTAAACCCTACAGCTGTGGGTGAGCGTGGCTGAAAACCGTACATCAGCATAAATGGGCTGTATCCCGTAGCTGAATGTTTGGTACTGTTGTAAGCAAACTCTAATATCGAGAGATACTCCTCCCAATTAGTCTGCCTCTTGCTGACGTATGCACGAAGCATATCCTCCAGCACTTGATTTACCCTTTCTGTTTGACCGTCCGTCTGTGGATGGTCGGTGGTACTCATATTAAGTTTAGTATGGAGATGATGGAATACTGCCTTCCAAAAATTTCCAGTAAACTTACTGTCCCGGTCGCTGACTATGCCGGAAGGTAGACCGTACAATTTAAATAGCCCGTCTACAAACAACCTCGCTAACTCTGGAGCTCTAACGGTTGTTTTGGTCGGAATAAAATGAGCCATTTTGGTCAGACGGTCAACTGTGACCCATATAGCGTCATTACCCTTTTGGGTTTTAGGCAGGCCTACTATAAAATCCATGGAAATACTCTCCCATTTACCAGCTGGTATTTCTAAGGGATGCAACAACCCTCCTGCCTTTAAACGCTCTGCTTTATTTACTTGACATTTCTGGCAGCTGGTTACATACTGGTGGACGTCCTTTTTCATACTGGGCCAGAAAAATTGCCTACGAAGAAGCTCATAGGTCTTCTGTATGCCTGGGTGTCCCGCGCTAGGATTGTCATGACATTCATATAGGACCTGCTGCCTATAATCCTCTGAATTGGGGACACATACTCTATCTCTATAGAGCAAGTACTCATCCTGAATGGAATACTGTTTCCATTTGAATCCTTGAGTCAACTGACCCTCAACCACTGGGGTTTGCTTGGGTAATACAGGCTCAGAATCCTCAACGTCATCTGACGACGTATACTCGGACTCATTATCATCCTCAACGGAAGCTGCCGTATTCTTGGATGAACTGGCACCAGCCCCGGGAACTGGTTCTGGAGTCTGTAACTGTCTGTTCTGGACTGAGTTCCAGATAATAGAGAAGAATGCATCATGCTGGCATTTCCCTCTCAAGGACTCGAGTAACTCATTACGAATCTGAGTAAAACTCAGCTCGTTTATCATAGGCATTCTGCTAAGGGCATCTGCTACTGTATTGAATTTTCCACGCCTATATCTGATAGACATGTCAAACTCTTGCATCAACTCTGCCCAACGAGCTTTCCGACCTCTAAGCTCAGGTTGATTGCAAAGGTATCTGAGACTCTCATGGTCTGTCAGGACCTCAAAGTTGGCACCATACAAATAATGCCTCCAAGTCTTAAGGGCATGGACTATAGAAAAGAGTTCCTTTTCATAGGCACTATACCTAGTCTGTGCTGGCTCGAGTTTTTTACTCTCGAAGGCAACTGGTCGTCCACCCTGAGTTAGCACAGCACCTACTGCAAAGTCGCTAGCATCTGTTTCGACCACAAATGGCTGATTGGGGTCGACGACCTTTAAAACTGGTGCTGTAGCTAAGGCTGTTTTGAGAGCATCAAAGCTCTCCTGTTGTGCGGACTCCCAAATGAACTCCTTTCCCTTCCCTTTAAGGAGATTTGTCATAGGGACTGCTATCTGAGCATATTCCTTGACAAATCGTCTGTAATATCCCGCCAGACCAAGAAAGATTTGAAGTTCCAAAATATTCTGAGGTCTCAGCCAACTGAGTATGGCTTTAACCTTATTTGGGTCCATCTTAATCCCATCTGAAGAGATAATGTGACCCAAATATGCTACTTCTTCAACGAAGAATTCACACTTGGATTGTTTAGCATAAAGCTTATGCTTTCTGAGCAGTCGAAACACCTTTCTGAGGTGTTTTAGATGCTCCTTCCTCGTTTTGCTGTAGACGAGGATGTCATCTAAAAATACGACTACAAACTTACCCAAGTATGGTCTGAGGACACTGTTCATCAAGGTCATAAAGGTAGCTGGAGCATTTGTGAGCCCAAATGGCATCACCTTAAACTCATAATGACCGTGACGAGTCCTAAAAGCTGTTTTCGAGACATCTTCCGATTTTATACGGACTTGATGATATCCTGATCTGAGGTCTATTTTGCTGAAAAACTTAGCCCCGTCGAGTTGATCAAACAACTCGTCTGCTCGAGGCATAGGGTATTTATTCTTAATTGTGACTTTATTGAGGGCTCTGTAATCTACGCAAAGACGCATAGACCCCTCTTTCTTTTTCACCAATAGGACTGGTGAGGCCCATGGTGAACTACTGGTCTGAATTTGGCCTTTCCCAAGATAGTCTGTTAACTGCCTAGTTATTTCTTCATCCTCTGTTCGGCTGACCCGATACGGAGGTTTAGAAACAGGTGCTGTACCTGGTACTAGGTTTATTACATGATCTACCTCTCTGCTAGGTGGTAAACCATGTGGCAAATCTTCAGGAAAAACATCTTTAAATTTAGACAATAAAGTTTCTAATTTACTGATTTTCTGCTGGATAGAACTGGAAATAGAAACTTCAGGAATAAACTGAAAGTCACATAAGAATACCTGATGGTCTTCGTCTCCGATTAGCTGACAGAGCTCTGAACTGCAGACCATAGGGCTGTTGGGAACATCATGCTCCCCATGCAACTGGATCTCTCGGCCTTTATACTGAAAGCTGAGGGTGTTCTCCTGATAGTTTCTGTGGAGGGAAGGTCCTAAACTGTAGAGCCAATCTCTCCCGAGAACAATGTCTGTTCGATCCAGGTGCATTATCTGAAAGTTTATTTGATCTTGGTACCCCTGAATACCAAGATTTAACTTATCTTTGAGGCCACGGACAAATCCTCTGATTTTTTGATAGTCATCCATATTTTTAATCTTTAAAATTGCCTCTCGATACTGCGAGATATATTGGATGAGGGACTTGTCCATTACTGTTCTTTCCCAGGCTTCCCAGGCTCTATCAAGTTCATTCTCTGGTAGAAATTCTCTTAGGAAAGCTTCTTCAAAAGCTTTCCATGACCGGGGAGTCTGCCCAGTCTCCTGGAGATTTAACCACCACTTATAGGCCATAGGCCCTAAAGAAAGACTGGCCTCAATTGCTTGCAAATGGTCAGGGGTCTGTTTAAGAGCATGAATGTTCTTCCATTTGCTGAGGAAGGTTTGTAGAATATCTGCATTTCTATCCTTCTCTTCCCCATTAAAAGTAGGAGGCTTTAAATCTTTAAAAACACTGGGGTGAGACCGTAAAGTCTCACCCGAAACTGATGGAAGTGGAGAAGGGGATAACTGAGAAGTGGAGGGAAGGCTTCCTTTCGCGGAACTCAAAATCAAGTTTCTGAGTTCAGCGAACGAGTCGTCCACACTGGACTTGAAATTGGCTAATGCCAGTTTCAGTTCATCCACCTCTGTTACCAATTGGAGGAACTGCTCCTTGGTAACCAGTTCGTCGAGTTCTTCGGCGAACTGTTCCTGTTCTTCTACTTCCATAGGTTCCTTCCCTTTTCTGTAAGCCAAGGCTTCTGTTTCAAGTTCGTCGAAGCCTCTCTCCTGGGGTTGATCAGGTCCCTGAGGAGTGGTCATCTTCGAAACTGAAAGAGAGCTACCTTAACTTCTGAAGGAAAAAAGTCTAAAAGACTAATTTACAACTGTACAAGGGAAAGGAAAGATGACTTAGCTGTTTCTGAGGACTGTACTTCCAAAGAAAGAATGAAGAGGAACCCTTTCAGCTCTTTTCCCCAAGATTTCAGACCTGCTGTTCCGAAAAATGCCAGTTTGGGGCTTCAAAACGGTACTAAATTTCCCGGTTTTTTGAGGATAGTAGCTCGCTGGTCTGATTGCAATCCAACTTGTCCACAAAAAGGCAAATCTGAAGTCCAAAAACCCTTCTGAGTTCTGAAATTTCAGAAGTCTCCTTCTCGCTGATCTGGTAGGAATCCTCTTGCTCCAAATCTCTGACGTTGGGGCCCAAAAACTTGTTGAAAAACCAGATTTTCAGAAGCACTGGCAGCGCTGGCCCTGCTCCTCTTTTTTGGCTTCCAACTCGCTGAGAACCAGTGACTTTTTCCCTGGAAATCGGATGTAGGTCTCTGACTGTACAGCGATGGAGGTGCTGGCTTCTTCCTACTCTAATTTCGCTGGGAAAACTATAGAGAATCCTCTGAACTCAGTGAGAAACAGCTGTTTTTTCAGCGAGTTACCTACACTTGGAATCTAACTCCTTGCTACTGTGATTTCTCAGTGGAAATCAGAAGTTTGAAGGCTGCTCCTACAGCGATCCTCCTCCTCTATTCCTCTCTGAGAATCTGAGAAACACTTCCTATCTTCTGATAGCTTTCTCTACTGCTGTCCTAAACTCCCTAGGATGGAGATGGCTCTGATACCAGTGTGATAGATCCTAACACCACAGTAGGGCAAACACTAACTGATCCACCCAACCTTGCCTACTCCCTGATATAGAGTAAGCCCCTCCTAGCCCAGTGTGAGGACTGGTAGCATGCAACTGCCAAGTGTCGGCCACGTGGCACTGACGTGGCCGACTGCACGTCGGGACCCAACTGGGGGCCCTATCCTGCTGACAGGGTCCCTAGGCTGTGTTAGGCCCGCCATGGCTATGGACCGTGCTGGGGCACACTACTCACACTGTCTTGCCCTGTTGGTCATGTACGCTGGACACGACCCTGACTGTGGTATCTGACCTATCTGTGTTCTCTAGGGTTCGGCACTGGTTACGAGCTCGTAACACCGAGAGTGCTCCCCTTTTGGTCTACTAGGCGTAGCACGTAAAACACAAGCCTCAGCACGTCAACAAATCCTGACGCCTATGTCCAAAATTCATCTCCAAACACAGTCATCTGGAACTAAGTGGCATCCTCACTATGGCCCTTGAACTCATCAAATCTATATTACTAGCAATTGTTCGAAAACCATGCAGTAATAGCGAAACCAAATGGTTATTGAAACAAGGCCAACATGCGCTTCTTCCTTGTAATAAAATTGACCACATGCATGGCCTAAGCACTAATCTTCAAGACAAGCATCCAGTGTGAATTTATTACCGGTTGAACAAAGCAAGGAAATGAGAGCAACAAAATTAGCATAAAAGATGAGAAAGAAGGCTAAGAAAAGATCTCTCATGGACCCAAGGCAGTGCACGTACGTCATGGATCAACGGATCAATGATGTCTACACAATGGAGGGGTGTTTGCTCATTAGCATGTCTCCCATTTGCTTGCAATTCATGGCATTGGTTGTGAAAACCTCTACTTGACCCAGTCTCCTCAACTACAGACCTAAACACGGTGCTGAGTGGGCAAGAAACCATCATGTTCATGATGGATATGTCGTGGAACATTAGTCCATCCGTTGGACAATATCGAGCATACGAAATGGCATCACACATAAGCTAGACACTTGCCATATCAAACACATATAATCTCTTCATACTAGCAACATGCAAGAAATGTGAAACAAACTTGTGAAATGAAAATGACGATACATTGTACAAGGTAGCAATAGTTTTATGCCTGCTAGCTTGCTCGAATAGGGCTCAGCTCCTGTGTGATGGTCTCCTGCTTCTGACGTAGGAGGCACGTATATGTCGCCTCTCTCTCGAAGGTCCTCCATGAAGCATCCACTGTTGCGAACTGAAGTATCATCTCTTTGAAAATGCGCATGTTAGCAAACTGAAGCATCATTTCTTTGAAAACGTGCGTGTTAGCAATGGCAAATAGAACGACGGCCTCATAAAAAAACTGGGCCATTAGCTCATGCATGACTCATGCTGGTGCCTCTACCAACCTCTACTCAAAGTGGTTTGCTCACTTTGCTGTGCTTTGGGAATGACCCTTTTTCGATGTGAATGGTCATCTGCCTAGGTCTGCCATGCCTTGTGATGGTAGAAGGTGGGCCAATGGGGGGTGTATCCGATGATGGCATGGCATGTTCTAGGTCTCTCTCCCCACTCGTGCTAGGACTTGCATTTAGTGTTTCCACGAACTACGGTTCGTTTGCAAACGAACCGCGATTCGCATTTGAACTTTGATGCACTAGCAATTGATGATCTTGAGGGTAGTGAAGGCTCTAATGCAGTGGCAGAAAGCCCAGGTAGCCCTGCGTGTGTGTTGGCAAGTGTAGGAACATCATGGCTAGTGTAATACATCCTAACACCACAGTAGGGCAAACACTAACTGATCCACCCAACCTTGCCTACTTCCTGATATAGAGTAAGCCCCTCCTAGCCCAGTGTGAGGACTGGAAAAATGCAACTGCCAAGTGTTGGCCACGTGGCACTGACGTGGCCGACTGCACGTCGGGACCCAACTTGGGGCCTTGTCCTGCTGACAGAGTCCCTAGACCGTGTTAGGCCCGCCATGGCTATGGACCGTGCTGACTATGTAAATCTGTTTGATCTAAACTTCTGATTTCTTTTCGAATACAGAGCTTGAGTATATGACCCTGAGCCTGAGGAGGTTGCAGATTTTTTTAATTCCTCTTCTAGAAGCATCGAAATTACTCTTGAAAGAATTTAAAACAAACCGCCTTTAGAGCGGGGTTTGATATCCAGAGGAAGAAAAATACTACAGGACAAATACGAATCAGTCCCACACACGCGCTTCCGCAACATTGTATCAGAGCAAACAGGTTGTCACTACTGATATCCCAGCAGCGATTCTTCTAGACAACATAATATGGCTACAACAATCCAGACCAGAGTAGCAATCAGTCTCGATGGCGCAAATTACAGAATCTGGAAATTCAAAATCAAAACACTCCTGAAGGGCGAAGGCATCTGGTCGGTGACCGAGCTATCAGAGGTGCAGCCTCCAAAGGGAGACTTGAGGAGAGCTGAATGGATCAGAAAGGATGAGCGTGCAATGGCCATCATCGTTTCGTCCATAAATAAAGATCTACTCATGCAGATTGAAGACTGCGAAAGCAGCCATGCAGCATGGGAAAGATTAAAGCAAAAGTATGAAGTGAGGACTGCAGCATCAGTCATGCACCTTCACAATCAGCTGCAATCAATACGGTGGGATGGCAACCAGTTGGATTAGCACGTTGAGAAGATTAGAACGATCTTCGCTCAACTCGCTGCATCAGGACAGGAGCACCAGGTCCCAGCACAATAGCAGCTGATGTACTTCATGAAATCTCTATCGACGTCCTATTAGCCGCTGAGAATGCTCATACTGAGTCTACCAAATATGACATTCGACAAAGCACTCAGTCTTGTCGTTGATGAGAGGCTGATGAGAGACGAAGGAGAGGGAAGCAGTGATCAAGAGAAGGCTCTCTTCACGAAAGGAAAGAAGAAGAACAAAAGCAAGCCAAGATTCGAGAAGACGAAGTCCTCGAATCAACAATCTTCTTCCTGCGATCACTGCCACAAACCAGGTCATACGGCCAACAAATGCTGGTTCAATCCAACAATACCTTGCATGCACTGCAAGAAGAAAGGGTGTTTTGCATACGACTGCAGATTCAACCCAAAAAGAAAAAACAGAGCTGAAAAGGCAAACGTTGCAGAATCATCTAAAGATGCAAAAAGAGGTGACGAAGCTTTCACGATACTCGACGAAGCTTTGACAAGCTACTCCGAACATGATTACGATGTGGTCATTGATTCAGGAGCAACATCTCACATAACCTGCAACTAGAAGATCTTGATCAACTTTCGCGAACTCGAAAACGACAGAGCGGTGATTCTAGGTGATGGAAGAAGACACGATGTCAAGGGCATCGGCTCTCTACAACTACGAACACTGTCAGGCCAAGCAGAGCTGCCAGGAGCACTCTATGTGCCCTCACTCAGAAAAGATCTGCTATCTGTCTCCAAGATGGCAGATCTAGGCATTCGAGTTTTGTTCGACGACAACACTTGCCGTATGATCGAGAAGACGACAAACAAGTTGATGACAGTCGGATGCAGAGAAGGAAACCTCTACCAGGCCAAAATAATCAGCAACTCTGATAGCATATTAAATGCTTCAGAAAACGAAGATCAGCTCTGGCATAGGAGAATGTATCATTTGAACATGCGGAGCGTGTACGACATGAGCACAAAGGACATTGTCACAAGTCTCAAAATATCAAGGCCCGAGGCTGAGTTCTGCGAAGCTTGTCAGAAAGGCAAGCAACATCGGAATCCATTCACACACGAAGGAAGAAGAGCCAAGGAAATTCTTGAGCTTGTCCACTCTGATGTGTGTGGACCGATGAAAACAGATTCGCTCTCAGGTTCGAGATATTTTCTAACGTTCATAGATGATTATAGCTGAATGACCACGATCCACTACTTGAAGAAGAAATCCGAAGTATTTGATTCTTTCAAGAAGTTCGTGGCATTCGCAGAGCGACACACCTCAAAAAGGATACAGATCCTTAGATCTGACAATGGAGGTGAATACAAAAGCACAGAATTCTCAAGATTCTGCGAAGAACAGGGGATTGAGGCGAAACGAGGCATGGACATTAGAGCCACTGCCAGAAAACAGAAAAGTAGTCAACTGCAAATGGGTGTACAAGAAGCAGCTGAAATCAGATGGCACCATTGGCCGCTACAAAGCAAGGCTTGTCGCGAAAGGCTAGACGCAAAGATATGGTGTCGACTATTTCGACACATATTCGCCCATGGTCAAGATGACAAGCATAAGGCTGCTCCTTGCATATGCCACACAGTACAATCTGGAAATTCACCAGATTGACGTGAAAACTGCCTTTCTCCACGGGGCCGTATTACATCCTTCTATAGCATCAGCGTCAGCAGGACAGGACTAAATGATAGCGTCATACCTCACTCATGACTTTTAGCAGTATACATGCTCCCACATGTTTCTTATAGCATCACATGATCAGCAGGACAAGACTTGATGATAGCGTCATACCTCACTCGTGACTTTTAGCAGTATACATGCTCCCACATGTTTCTTATAGCATCACATCTGTTTCAGTTCATAGCTTTAGCTCTAGATTTGCTACATTTGTTACTGTTTTGGAGACATTTCATACACTCCTATGGTTACCACATACTGGACATGTACATTTACTAGTCTTATATGCCTTTTGGCATGGAAAAGACATTAATAAAGCTTTCTCTCTCTCTCTCTCTCTCTCTCTCTCTCTCTCTCTCTCTCTCTCTCTCTCTCTCTCTCTCTCTCGCCCACCTGTGGAGTCAAACCCTACACAAAACATGTCTCATTTCAATTTAAAATGTATGTACGCTTGGTTAGAGTTGCTTTTTGAAGTTCCTGAAGCTTCATACAATTAGCCAAAAAATGGTCCCGGTTTGAAACGTTTTGAAATTAAATTATTTTTTCCGATTCAGAAAAAAAATCCGATTTGAGCGAACGAACTGTTTTGAAACGACGATTCTTTGAACGAATTGCGATTCGAAGAAACTTCATGACCTTGGTAAGTGGCCCTGTCAACCCCAAACCATAGCGGTAGCATCTCCATTTGTGGCCACCTGAACTATGGGATGTAGCCACATACACTTGTACAAGGTCAATCTCTGCCAACATGCCCCTACCAACAATTGACATCATGACCACGCACTACAACAGCTCAAAGCCTTGCAAAACAACCACAAAGCGTGCAACAAGTACGTTGCATCAACAAACCCTAAACCATAATTCTTTTGTTGTTGATAGTGAGTGACTTTGGCACTCATTGAAACAAACATTCCCGGCATTCTTGTAGGCATCGAGAAACATGGTCTAGCATCTTACGGCACATCAAGGGCTAAAAAAGAAATGAAAAGTGAGCATCACACTCAAAACTTGATGTATTCGTTGTAAGGGCTAGAACAGACATTCGTGGCATTCTTATAGGCTCAAAGAAACACAATCTAGCAACTTACGACAACTCAGTGCTCATTTCTAGCCATGTCACGTTCATTTTCACTCACACGTTAAAATCCACTTTCTTAGGTTATTTGCACCGTCATTTTTTTCAAACCATCAGACCTAGGGACAAAGAAATAATGCTTTATTCATGTCTTGTAGGTACGATAAGATACATAGGACTGAAAAGTGCACCTCAAGTGTCTCACATATCATGGAAGCATATAAATCATTTCCAAAATGAACTAACTAATTGAATAACAAAAAAAAGACTGAGTGAAAGCATCGATGATGCAGAATGCGTTTTGATGCATCAGTGTTCGGAATGTGCATTCCAAAAGGCTAAAAAATTTGCAATGTAGATGTCAAATTGAGGTTCTGTAAGGTGCTAGATTGTGTTTCCTTATGCCTACAGGAATGCCAAGAACGTCTGTTATGGCCGTTACGGCACGTACATCAAGTTACAAATGTGGTGCTCTCTTTTGGTGTTTTTATTGGCCCTATTTCGAAATGAGCTATAGACATTATATTAAGGTGTTGTAAGATGCTAGATTGTGTTTGTTAATGCCTAAAAGAATGCGAGGAATGTATGTTTTGGCCCTTACGACATGTACGTCAATTTATGAATATGATGCTCGCTTTTCATGTCTTTTTTAGACCTAATTTGTGAACTGAGCTGTAGAGATCCAATTGACATATCATAAGATGCTAGACTGAGTTTCTTAATATCTATAAGAATGCTAGGAATGTCTTCATTTCTTTTAAAGTGTATTGTCCCTGAAACTGCTTTCTATAGACCTATTTAGGATCAAGATACAAAAACAACACAAGGTGCATGTCTATTTATACACTATGGAGTCCATTTGGGGTTACAGAAAAGGTCTACTTACTGCCTGTCATATCAGAAGGCTAGGATCCTGGTTGTGCTTGGTCCCTGCCAAATGTATAATGGCAACCGAATGAACCCACTGTAATAGAGGTCCTTCAGCCATCTATGTGAATCAATAAGGCGTCAATTACTATAGGATAAAAGAGTCCCCAATTTATAGTTGCTACTTCTTAGTTCTTCTTGGCCTTTCTTTCTTAGATCAAACGCTTTAAGTTTTCATTAAAGAGCTACTGAGTATGCCCCTTGCGTGCATTTGATGTTTCAGCAAAGTAATGCCTAAAATTGAAGCTCCTGCTTAACTTAAGTTTTTTGCCTAACCAATGTATCAATGGTTAGCATTGACGGTAGATTTTGGTACAAATTTCACTATTCAGATAAGTCTTTTTGAGGATCTCTTGATCTGTCAACCTCTTAAAGCTTCTTGAATTCATTGTTGATTTCTTGATGACCCTTGGCTTGGAATGTAAGTTGTTATCATGCTGATTTCCAAATTTAGGTTTGCTGTGATAGTGTCAAGCTGTGTTAACTTATTGATATAACCCTTGCAGATCCAGATTGTATATGACTTTGGGAGGGAAGACTACCATTATCGGAACTGATGATTTTTAGCCATGTGTCTTATACATTTGCTTCAAGCTTTTGCTACTTGAGCAACGTTTGTTCCATTGCATATCTGATAAGTTTGCAACATGAAAATGTGTTTTCTTAGGTCCGCACAAGCACAAAGTATTTTTTTCTTACATAAACTCTTAGAAATTCAACTCTAAGCAGTTCATCAATAGTAAGTTGTTTGATTGATACTGGAAATGAATATTCCCACAATTAAACACACTCTTTTTCAAAAGTTCTTTTCAAGGTGACAATGCTAAGGTTGTATTGTTAGCAGCAACCCAACTTTGGCAGGCAATCGAGTTTGTGAATGTGGCCGAATTTCCACATTGGGATGAACAACCTTTCTAATAATCAACAAGTTTTCGTGTATCATTTTCAGCAAAACATTTGCTGAGGAGTTGGCAAACAAAGCCCATGGATATGTGGTCGTCTTCCAAAAACTTTACTCAGTCGAATCCCCTTGTCCTCCGAATGGCACAAAGCTGTGGCTCCCAAATTTTTTTTGCCATCTGTCGTAAATGAAAAAGCATTTATGTATGGCATGCATCATCGCCTTTATTGTATGTACTGAACTTTACAGCTCCATATTGAAGTTTTTGCCTTGCCCCTCCCTATAGGCAGCACATAGGTTCAGGTGGGGTTTTATGGGTTTTTTGATTTCCTTTTGTTTTGAATAAGATTTGTTTGGAAATGGCATTTGTACACTTCAGGTGGATTATCTAACTCCATCCCTTCCATCATTTGAATTTGATGCCTTGCTCTGTAGCTGCAGCATCAGCAGATGCAGCTTCTCATGCCCGTACCTTTGTAAATCTACACCTCT
Organism: Diphasiastrum complanatum; assembly: GCA_029204225.1. Classification (NCBI taxonomy): domain Eukaryota; kingdom Viridiplantae; phylum Streptophyta; class Lycopodiopsida; order Lycopodiales; family Lycopodiaceae; genus Diphasiastrum; species Diphasiastrum complanatum. Next base: position 27,713,296 of record CM055095.1, read on the forward strand.
TTGTTTAATTTTAGGTGCTGTGGTCAACTTTTAAGTATGTGGTAGTTTCACACACTGAAACTGCCATTTAGACTCATCAGCATTGTTAATACCATCAATTGAATGTTATAATTAGCATTGGGTGCATCTCAAGAAAAATATGCAGCTATTTTGCTTCTCTTTTACTTTCTTGAAGTGTGGTTTCATATATTTTGAGCTAATCTGTTCTTGTAGTAAAACATTTCGAATTAGGTTGATGATGTTTCCAATGAACGTGAAGGACCATGAAACTGTTGAACTTGTTATATGGCTTTCTAAACAGTGTAATTCTTTTAATCTACATTGGTTTACTTTTTTCAAGATTCTTTATTTCCAGCTGCAACCTGACAATGAAAACAGGACTATGAGGCCATAAACCACTATGTTTTTTGGACCTGTTTGCATTATGAGTAAGACTGTACAAATTCCGTAACATTCTACTAAGAGCCAACTATATTCAAGGAAAGGTTACTTAATTTAAAGTGTTTTATGGTTTTTTATAAAGTCTCATCCAGGTTATACCTACGTAACATAATAAACCCCCGACAAGGATCTGGCCTCATGATCTTACCATGGATATTATTCGTGACCCTTGATTTATTGACATCATTTTCCTGCACCGGAGGAACCACATAGGCTGAAGTAGCTAACCCATATTAATGTCCTGAAATTGTCCCTTTAGTTTCAGGACTCTTTGTGAAATAGAGCTTCATTCCTGCATTGGTGAATACCATGTTTTCCCAGCTGGTTTTAAAATCTTGGATGTAATGATCTCAGATAGCCCTGCATTTCATGTTTCAAAATGTATGCTCCTCAAATTAGGCATTATAATTATCCACAGTACTTTAGATTTCGCTAACAAGGATCTAGAAGTAAAAAATACGATACGATTAAGGAGATTCAGTAAAAAAAAGAAAAGTGATTATTTCTTTTAGGAGTTTTTTCTAGTAGAAAAGGAAAACAAGGGAAAAAAATGAAATGAGAGAACAAAAATAATTGTTGGGATCAACTTTTGAAAACGATGAAAAAATCATGTATGCAAAATATCAAGACACTAAAAAACTTTGACACACAAGATCTTTCACAAAAATGGAAAAATTTGGACTGATCAAGCTCATTCTTGGACAATTTATCAAGAAACTTGGCAAATTAAGTGACACAAAATAAATCTAATAAGAGCCAATTGAATGGAAAAATCAATATGGAAAGTGTGTAGTTTCAGGTGAAAAAAAATTGGATTGGCATATTGAAGTGATCAAGTTTGTTTTGTTCACATTCACAGATTTCAGGTTCTATGAGCCATTTTAGTAGTATTTTGTTTTGAAGACTAGTGCGATGGTGATCATTACAATGATTAGGAGGGTGACAAACAGGTGGTTAACATGAGTTTCATGATGACCTCTTTGGAGATCAAGCTAACAATGAAAATCAAGATGATCAAAGATTTGTGTATGAAGAGAAAAGTATCTATGTATATGCCAATATTTGCTTCATGGACAATAATCTAATGAAATATGTTGTTGCGCTCGCTCAGTAGAGGAAACTTGTATTGCTTTAGGTTCTTAACCCTCATTGGCCTTGACTTGAATGGGATGAGGTTAGGTGTAATGCTATACTCAAGGGACTGTAAATTATTGGCTCTATGGGACAACTGTCAATACGTTTTATGGATATCGATTATGGTTCTAATGGTCGTTTATGAGCTAAACAATATTGGTATGTTGTAACAATGTAATGTGGTTCAGTAAATCATACGCATCGCTTTGTTTGTGGAGCAATATTATTTTGTTGTCCTTTTGGGTCTAGGTATCTGTCTAGACAATACTGAAGGTAGGAGTGACTAAACCGACGATTAGCCAAGGTGGCATATTTTGGTCAATGGACTACTTGCTCTTGTGTTTCAAAGAGGTTAGGCTCGTTAACTCACACTCAGTATGACTCCGAATTCAGTAAAACAAATGACGTTTATAACTTTGATAGTTTTTTGTGGCTAACTAGGTAACCAGTAGACTAGATAGCCTATGGAACTGAAAGGAAAAACCAACCAAGATACACATTCATTGCAAGCATCCAGAATGTTACTTATTTTATCACAACATAAAGTATGATTCCATGTTGTGACATACGGACGATTTATTTTAGTACAATAAGATAAGTGTGGAGTAAAAAATTATCTTAGCTAAATATAGAATGAAGTGCTACGTACACAAACGTTGTTATAGACAACTTGGATTGATTACAACTCACGTTACCTCAGGTGCGAGCAAGGGAACTGGTATGCTTGAGAATCCAACTAGTCATGAAACGTCTTTGACTTGGTGCAGTGTTGTCCTCTTTGCCTCTTGAAGACTGTGGACACATGCCATTTGTGGTGCTTCTAGAGTAACAGAGATAGGCTCCAGTGCTGCCAAAAACCTAGAATCCATTAAAAAAAGCCTACAAATTTTTTAATTCACCTACTAAGAAATTTTTTGTAGGTTCTCATAACCTACATGTTTGAGCCTTGATAGGTAATGAGCCTATTAAATATTATCTATAGGTTTGTATTTTCATATAATTTTTTTTGGATTTAAATTTTTAAAAATAATTAGTTTGGCTCTAGGCTTTAATACATTCTTTGAGTGGCTAATTATAAAGTTTTAACAACGTGCATGCCATTTTACTTCTTTTTAAATACAAAAATCATACAAGTATTTTTAATCATTATCAAATTCTAATACATATCAAAACTTACAAATTTAACATTTTGTTATTGATTATTGCATCACCGTAATTTCTTTTGTTTTCTAGAAGTCGTTGATTTTTAAAACAACTTGTCTTTTATATCCTGCATCTCAATTTGCTTGCTGGCAAAATATTAGAAGTTTACATTAGAACTAATTCTATTGACATAATAAAGCTATGCAACATAAGGTTTATATGAATCTACCTGTTTTATTACACATGAATTTATTGCATTTGAAAACAATAAATAATTTTTTTGTATTTCAAACAAGTCGATATTTTCAAAATCAACTTTCTATAAGTTTTTTACAAAGTCAAATTTTGGAGAAAGATGTAGATTCCATTCTTATACTTCCCGCCATTTCTGAACAATGACCCAAAGTTTGAATCAATTGAAATCCTAATTAAAATGGATAAATGTATTACAAGGCTTTGTATAAAAATTTAGGCCTTCTAATTTTTTTTTGAGCCTTCTCCATATAAAATTGTAGGCTTTTGGCCCATCATGAGTTCTTGAAAAGCCTACAATTCAATTTTTTAATAGGTTTTGTGTTAGGTTGAAAAAAACGTTTTCTTCAAGCATTACTAGCAAGGTGTGCATATAGTGTGTGTGAACAAGGCACTGCATAGGTAGCATAAAAACAATCAAGCGTGGATAGAAATCTCGAATAGACGACATTAGTAGCACCTAGCGACAACAAAAGCCGCAAATAGTCAAGAAGGTAGAGACTGCAACATATCTATAGTGTGTAGTAGGCAGATAGTGGTCACAGGCAGTAGTTTGTCAGACACAACAAAAGATCAACGACCCACATTAGTGACATATAATATGTGCGCTGGTCCACAATAGTTACTAGTTAGTAGCTAGATGCAAGCAAGACTGTCTAGCAGGTAGTCACAACAGGGATGCACCCAAACATACGGCCGCAGGTGTGAAAGATTTCAACTAGTTTTACTATTTTGGTCATATTTGTATATTTCGCAATTGAGTCCAATTTTCATATTAGACTTAAAGTTTGACTTTTCATGTCTTTCTAACCAAAGATCAAAGAGATATTCTGGATCTTAATGATCTGAAATTCTTCACATGGTATCAAATGTTTCAGGCTATGAAGGAAGCATTCACAATCTATCAATGATTTGGAGAAGATATCAATGCTAGAGCATGCTAGATTGGATTCTACACCAAAAGCGAGTTTCTTGCATATGTAAATTAGATCTTTTGTGGATCAAAACTCAAAATAGGTTAATAATCTTGATCAATTCTGATTTCACACATTACTTGTTGGATTTGTCCGATTTTTAAAGCATTGGAAAAGCCTAAGTGGTGGCTACAAGATTGTATATCAAGTTTTAGACAATTGCATGTGATTTTGTCCAAACCCTAATTTTGATCAGATCTCTGGATTGTGAAATTAGTGAACTTCATTTGAGTGTGTTTCAATCTTAGGAAGTGGCAATAGTCATTAGATTGAGGATAGATCATAGGTTGATCAAGATTTCACTATTCTATGTGCGGAACAGCTCTCCCGTTACAATCAACTGCTAAATACAAAATAGTCTAATAGACAGCTTATGCTAAATGTAATCACAACTTTAAGTGTTCTAATTGCCCAACAAGATCTTAAAAATTAATTCATACTCTAAAAAACCAAGAGTGTAGTTCACCGAAGAGATTAGAAATGGTTTGTGTGTGGTATGATTGAGAATCAGATTCAATGTGAAGTATGGTTTTGAAATAAATGGAAGAGCAATATGATATCGCGAGTCCCTCATGCATCAAAGATAGCCATTGTCTGATCAGAAACTGAGGAGTCATAGACGTCCGTGTTCTGATCAGAGTGAATAAACAAGCGCGATTAAATAACGATAAAGTGCATTCATTCACAATAAGCATTCATTCTACGTTATATACAGATAGAAAGCAAGTTGTTGCTATATTACACTGAAGCACGAATAATGGCAGTTACAAACAGAATGACGACCAGGCTCAAATAATAGCTTAATTTCCAACAGTAAGGTATGACAAGAGGGCCAAAAGGGCTTTACACATGACAAATAGGTATGTTACCAATGAGCTTCTCAAGGAAGTTGGTAAGACTACTTCATCAAAGGATGCTTGGGATTCATTGAAGAAGCTTTATGAATACAAGTCTACTTCTAGAGTGTTGACTCTAAGAAGGAAAATCTTTTCTTGTTTGCAAAAGAGTGAAGAAAGTCCAAATACTTTTATTTTGAGAGTTAAAGTTTTGAATGATGAGTTAGCTTGCATTGATAAGAGCATTAAGGAAGGAGAGCTTGTTCAAGTTATGGATGCTCATGTTGACATTGTTCAAAGTCTTGTCATTCTAAAGACTTTGCCAAGTTTGATTGATCTTCAAAAGATTTTGATCATTGAAGAATACAGGCTTCAACCAAGAGGTGGATCTTCATCAACATCTCAAGTTGAAGAGGAGGCTATGTTCATCAAGGGCAAAAGCAAATGCAAGTGGTCTAAAGAGAAAAATCAAGAGGAGGCTTCTTCAAATGGCAAAAAGAAAGATAGATCAAAGCTCAAGTGCTTCTATTGTGGCATCAAAGGACACTTTGCAAGTGAGTGCTACAAGAAGAAGAGAGATCAACGAGACAAGCAAGGTAATGTTACTCATGATGAAGATGGTTTGGATGTTCAAAATTCAAATGATGATGCTTTTGTGATGTCTTCATGTATGCTTGCTAATGATGGAGATCTAGATCCATGGTGGATTGATAGTGGAGCAAGTTCAAACATGACTTTTCACAAAGAGTACTTCACTTCTTTGTTGGCATATGGAGATGACAAGAGGGTGATCTACACGGCCAATGATGGTGAGTGTACAATCAAAGGGATTGGAACAATTCCTATTTCTCTCTCTACAAATAGAAATCTTTGTTTGGAGAATGTTTTGTTCAATCTATCTATTACCAAGAATTTACTTAGTGCGAGTCAATTGCTAAGTAAAGGCCTCAAAGTTGAGTTTGATGGAAATGCTTGTATGATCAAAATGAAGGATATCTTGATTGAAAAAGGTAAAAGACAAGGAAAGTTGTTCAAACTAGATGTTTGTGTTATTGCTAACCAAGTTGGATGTGTTGCAAGAGAGCAAATACCTATTAAAGAGGTTTGGCATAAAAGGATGAGACACCTTCAAGTCATTGGAAATAATGGCTAGAAAAAAGGTTGTGATAGGTCTTCCAAATTTCTTAAAAAGTATGAATCATGTTTGTGAGTCTTGTGCTTTGTCTAAGTCACATAGACTACCTTATACTAGATCTACAGATCCTTTTCAAGTTGTACATTCGGATATTCATGGAATTACTACAATTAGCAATAGTGGAGCTAAGATGTATGTAACATTCATTGATGATTTTAGTAGATTTTGTTGGATCTATCTACTAAAGAGCAAGGATGAAGTGTATGATGTCTTTATCAAGTTCAAGAATGCAAGGGAAAAACCAATTTTTCACAAGGATCAAGTGCTTAAGGAGCGACAATGGTGGAGAGTACATATCTACCAAGTTCAAGGCTTTTTGTGATTCAACAAGGAGTATACAATAACAAGGACCCCACAACAAAATGGAGTGGCTAGGATGAAGAATAGGACTTTATGTGAAAGTGCCAAAGCCATGAGGTTCCTAACCTTGATAAGCCATTTTGGGATTAAGCTTTGTTGTGTGCTAATTTCTTGTGCAATAGATGGCCGAGTGCTATTTTGGATGGAAGACACCTTTCGAGATGCTATTCAAGAGGAGGTCGAGTGTCAAATTTCTTAGAAATTTTGGATGCACATGCTATGTCAACATAACTCTTGATGATAAGACAATCCATCTTCAAGGAAAGGTATATTTGTTGGATATAGTGAGGCGAGTAAATCCTACAAGGCTTACATTCCTTCTAGTAACAAGGTGATTGTTGGTAGAGATGTCATTTTTGATGAGGGAAACATTTCAAAAGTATCTTCAAGCATTATTGATGGTGATGTGGATGGATCTAACATTCTTGATGTTGATGTAAAGGATCCTACTTTGGATGGTGATGATGAAGGACCATCATCAATTCAAAAGCCAAGGAGAACATCAAGGGAAAGACAAAAGCCTTAAAGGCTCACTTATGATGAAAAGGGTAAGCAAGTAATTGATGGAAATTATTTTGCTTTCCTAACTTCTTTTGATGAACCTACATGTGTAGATGAAGGAAGAAATAAAGAGGAGTGGATCCAAGCAATGGATCTTGAATATCAAGCTCTTATGAAGAATGGAACATGGAAATTGGTGGAGTTATCTAAGGACAAGAAAGCTATTGGATGCAAATGGATCTTCAAGGTGAAGACAAACCAAGATGAATCTATCAACAAGTACAAGGCAAGGTTGGTGACAAAAGGATATGCTCAAGAACATGGGATTGACTATGATGAAACTTTTGCATCCGTGGCAAAGATGGTAAGCATTCGGGTCATCATCTCTCTTGCTACTCTTTATGGATGAGATCTATGGCAATTAAACATTACAAATGCATTTTTGAATGGTGATCTTTGTTCGATTATTCTCCTACTAATCAACTAATCGACATTTTAATCTTCTTCCAACTTTTTTCAAACTTGTAGATTTTTTCTGCTTTTACACAGTCTGCATAACTACTCAGAAATGGCTCAAAGTGTCGGCATTTTTAAGACTTTCTCTCATTTCGGTTTTTTTGCAAAATGCCAGACGTCTCAAATGTTAAGAAAAAAGACGTTGGTGAAGACCTTCGCATTTTTCACATGACAATTCACGTTTAAATATGTGGACATACTGTTTACGACCAAAGCCACCGACTTGCATTAATTCATTAGCAAGTAATTTCTGAGAAGTCCTAACTGGATGGATGCCATCACATCACAGCCAATTGGATGACGCATTTGATGACCTAATTGTTTAGTATAAATAGCTATTCATATTCCTACATCTTAAGCATTGAAGCATGAAGATCAATCATCAAGTATTGAATAGTTAGCGTTCTCTCTCTCAAGGCTGCGAGCTTGAACACTCTTGAGCATTTTAGCTCAGTTCTTTAGAGTTGATTAGAGATTGCTATTGCGCTTAATTCAAACTTATATTTAGCCTCTCAAAGATAACTTAGAGTCCCCGGCTTTGATTTGCAACTTGTTGTACTCATTTACATCTGTTTTGTTTTTCATACTGAATCAATACTATCTTCTTATTGCATTCAGGTTCGTCTTAGAATGTATGCGTTTCTGTAATTTTTCGTGACTGATTATTTGTCTGATAATTCAATGCTTAATGTTTGGCTATGTAATCACTGTAGTATTAATGATTTCAAAGTTAGTTACTATAAGATCGAACATGATTTCTATCACTATTCTTTCGTTTGAAATTGATAGGCGCAGTCATGCATAGAGAAAGAGGAAGATAGTTTATTCTGCTACGCATAATAAGTTTTCTTTCTTGTCGTTCGAATTCTTTTTATTTGATTCTATTCGACCTATCTTTTAGATACCTCTTTCCAACATGGTATCAGAGCATTGATTCTTCAAGGCCTAATACTATCATATCAGAGAACAAGCTCTTATACTTGATATCTTTCCCGATATCAAATCATTCTTCAATTAGAATCAATTTGTTTCGGTATCAAAGAATTGATTTCCACAGCACAATATCTCTCTTAACGTCGACAGACTAAAGTTCTAGATGGATTCTCAAAGTAAAGCCAGTCTTATCGCAGACAAGCTTAATGGATCCAATTATTATTTATGAAAATTTATGATGAAGACCTTGCTAATCGACAACGAGTTAGGAAAAGAAAAAGCCCATGTAGCCGACTTGTCTGACTCGTCCGACATATTGAACTTCGAGGTTCCTTAGTCGACTATTCCCATTGAAGGTCCAAGCTCATCCACTTTCAACGAATAACATATCAACGATGAATCCGAATATGATGATCTTGCAATCCAACAACTACAGTATGATGAAAATGATCACCTTCTTCTATTTCCTAGAAGATCATCAAGAACTAGCAGACCACCTATAAGGTATATCGATGAGTTTGTAGCCTATCTTGTTCAAGAGCCGATGACTGTCAAAGAGGCACTTAGTCAACCCAATTCCGATCTCTGGAAAGAAGCTATGGATAAAAAATATTCATCTCTTATCAAGAACTAGACATGGACGATTGTCAAATTATCTGCTAGCAGAAATGTAGTTGATTGCAAATGGATTTTTAAGTCAAGTACAAAGCAGACGGAAGCATTGACAGAAGAAAAGTCTGACTTGTCGCCAGAGGATTTTCTCAAGTATACAATGTCGAATACACTGAGACATTCAGTCCAATAGTCAAACATTTATCTATCATCTTAATGAAGTTATTGAAGAAGACATTTACATGGTGCAACCCGAAGGTTATATTATCGAAGGTAAGACACTTTATGGCTTGAAGCAATCTGCTCGAGTATGGTTTCAAAGGATTAATACTTTTCTTATTGATCATGGCTACACACCAAGCTCTTCAGATTCGAATGTTTACTTCAAGAAAGTGGAGCAATCTTTTATCATTATCACTTTATATGTAGACGACACATTCTTTTTTTGACAACAAAAGCGATCTGATAAAAGAAGGCAAATCAATGCTATCTTATGAATTTGACATGACCAATTTGGGTGAAGCTCATTTTTGCCTTACTATTCAAATCTACATAGATAGAAATCGAAAGTTGATCTACATTACTAAGCAGAGATACATCTACAATATGTTAGTTAGATATAATTTGGTTAATTGCAAGTTAGCTCTCTCACCAATGGAACCAGGTCTCAAATTGTCAAAGGACCAGTGTCCCCGAACAATTGAAGAGAAGGAGCAGATGCGTGAGTATCCTTATCATTCGACAATAGGATCTCTTAGATATGCAATGATCTGTACCAGACCAGACATAGCTTTTGTAGTCAGCTCTCTAAGTCAGTTTATGACTAACCCTGGTATAACACATTGGAAAGCTCTTCTCATAGTCATGAGATATCTTCGAGCTACTATGGACTTTTTCATTTGTTATGGAACAGTCGACAACGACAAACTCAATCTACTCAGTGGTTATACAAATGCAAGTTGGGCAGAAGATATAGACACTCGTAAATCCACTTTTGGATTTACATTCTTTCTCAACAATGGTCCCATTTCCTGAAACAGTCACTCTTCGATAGCTCTATTTTCTACATAATTAGAATATATCGTAGCCTCACAAGCGACAAAGAAAGCAATTTGGTTGAGAAACTTACTTTCAGATATCAGTCTGAATCAATATGCCTCAACATTACTATTTTGTGATAATCAGCGTGCCATTGCCTTGTCAGCCAACCCTAGATTTCATTCTAGGAGTAACCACATTGAACTCAAGAATCACTATGTTAGAAGCAAAGTTCTTGACAAAGAGGTCAGATTGCAGTACTGTCGAACACAAGATATGACAGTAGATATTTTTACCAAAGCATTAAGCTTGGATACACATAGAAATTTCTGTGCAGAACTAAATTTAAAGTTCAAGGCATTCATGGATTCTATAAGAAAAAGTGTTGGGTTATTCTCCTACTAATCGACTAATCGACATTTTAATCTTCGTCCAACTTTTTTCTTCGTGTTTTTACACAGTCTGCATAACTACTCAAAAATGGCTCACAGTGTCGACATTTTCATGAATTTCGTCTTTTGGGATTTTTTCTCACTTCGGCTTTTTTGCAAAATGCCAGACGCCTCAAATGTTAAGGAAAAAGACGTTGGCGAAGACCTTCAAATTTTTCGTATTTTTTGCATGACAGTTCACGTTTAAATCTGCGGACAGACTGGTTACGATCAAATCCACTGACTTGCATTAATTCATTAGCAAGTAATTTATGAGAAGTCCTAATTGGATGGATGCCAGCACATCATAGCCATTTGGATGACGCATTTGGCGACCTAATTGCTTAGTATAAATAGCTGTTCATATTCCTACATCTTCAGCATTGAAGCATGAAGAGAATAGTTAGCATTCTCTCTCTCAAGCCTGCGAGCTTAAATACTCCTGAGCATTCTAGCTCAGTTCTTTAGAGTTGATTAGGGTTTGTTATTGCGCTTATTGCTTATCAATAGTTGCGCTTAATTCAAAATTATATTTAGCCGCTCAGAGATAGCTTAGAGTACGCGACTTTGATCTGCAACTTGTTGTACTTATTTACATCTGTTTTATTTTTCATACTGAATCAAGACTATCTTCTTATTGCGTTCAGGTTCGTCTTAGAATGTATGCGAATGTAATTTTTTGAGACTGATTACTTGTCTGATAATTCAATGCTTAATGTTTGACTATGTAATCACTGTAGTACTAACGATTTCAAAGTTAGTTACTATAAGATCGAACGTGATTTCTATCACTATTGTTTTGTTCAAAATTGATAGGCGTAGTCATGCATAGAGAAAGAGGAAGATAGTTTATTTCGCTACGCACGATAAACTTTTTTTCTTGTCATTCGAATTTTTTTTATTTGATTCTACTCGACCTATCTTTTACACACATCTTTCCAACAATCTTGAGGAGGAAGTGTACATGGAGCAACCCGAGAGCTACATTTCATCTACAAGGCCAAATCATGTGTGTCTACTACAAAAGAGTTTGTATGGCCTTAAGCAAGCACCAAGGAGTTGGTATGCTAAGCTTAACACATTTTTACTCTCTCAAGGCTTTGTTATGAGTGAGTATGATCATTCACTTTATTATAGGTTTTTTGGAAATGATGTTACCATCTTGCTAATCTATGTGGATGATATCATCTTGAGTTGTGGAAACAATAAAGATGTGGAGGATATCAAGAGTGCTATTAAAAAGGAATTTGAGGTGCATGATCTTGGTAATTTGCATTACATTTTAGGAATAGAAGTGATTCGATCTTCTCAATCTACTTTCATTTGTCAAGAGAAGTATGCTAATTCTATTCTAAAAAGATTTCATATGGTAGATGCAAAATCTTGTGATACACCTATGGAGTCAAATGTAAAGCTAACTATAAGAGGCAATGAAAGATCCTTCGAGGACATTACTCTCTATAGGAAGCTAGTTGGTTCACTCATCTATATGACCATTACAAGACCAGATCTAAGCTATTGTGTTGGAATATTGAGCCAATTCATGCAAGATCCTAGTGAGGAGCATTGGAAGCTAGGAAAACGAGTTTTGAGGTACATCATTGAAACTTGAGATTTTGGCATATTGTATGAGAGATTATCACCGAACTTGTTTGGATTTTCAGATTCGGACTATGCTGGAGGTACAATGGATAGGAAATCCATTAGTGCTAAATGCATTTTCATAGGTGATGGAGCTATATCATGGATGTCGAAGAAACAAGCCACTATCTTATTGTCATATAGTGAGGCCGAGTACAAAGCTCTTACACAGTGCACCAAGGAGATGGTATGGATCAAGACGATGATCAAGGATCTTCACTTGCTAGATTTTACAGAGAGCCCAATCATCTTTTGTGACAATCTATCAGCCCAAAGGTTGGCAACCAATCCTATATTTCATGTTAGGAACAAGCATATTGAGGTGGCATATCACTTTGTGAGGGAGCAAGTCATGGCAAAGGAGGTGGAGTTTCAACATGTGTCCTTAAGGGAATGTGTAGCTGATATCTTTACCAAAGCATTGGGAAAGAACTTGTTCATGAAGTATAAGGCTTCACTTGGAGTGTTTTCAAAGTCTATGCTCAAACTAGTTGAAGAGGGAGTGTGAAAGATTTCAACTAGTTTTACTATTTTTGGTCATATTTGTATATTTGGCAATTGAGGCCAATTTTCATATTAGACTTAGAGTTTGACTTTTCAAAGTTATATTAGTCTAAAATGACTTTTCAAAGTTATATTAGTCTAAAAGCATTTGAATAAACATTTTTGGAGAGTGTGGGAAACTATAGAACACGAGCTTCGGAGAGATTCAATTTGAGTAGTAGATACATTGAATCTAGTCACAAAAATAGTAAGGATTTCATTATGGATGGAAGCCAAAGTTTGAATTTAGGTTTGGTCTTGTTATAAAAGGATGTAACTTGTGGGAAGAGAAGACATTCTCTCTCTCTTATCTCATTCATGCTTGTACATGGTTCTCTTTGGGTTCTACTATCCATTGGTGCACTATACTTGTGATATCTTGCAATTTTATTGTAGAATGCTCATTAAATGCTATTTTCAGATCCACACGTGTGAAATACAGTAGCTTACTATTTTTGTATGGGAGGACAACAACATTAGTTTATGTTTTGATTGATGTTTGATGAAGATCTATTAGAGTTTGCATCTCATTCATAGTGTAGATGTTGGTTTTTTTACATTGGCAAGATTGGTGATTTGCTTGTCTTTCTAACCAAAGGTCAAAGGAATATTTTGGATTTTAATGATTGAAATTATTCACAGTAGGCAGGTAGCCTAGCAAGACTTTTTGGCAGATCGTAGGCCCCATAGCCAGTCGTAGACAAAAATCTCTACTGATTGGTAGCGTTGCAGATGGGCGCAGACAGGCAGATTAGTAGTAGGGCTGCGCTCAAAATGTAGACAATAGAAAAAAGATTGCAGCAATAGGGTTGTGAGCGTAGGAAGAACAGTGCGCAGGTAGGCTATGAGCACAACATATGGCTGTGGGCAGAGCTGGTTAGCACCATTGCAGGGCGGGTTTTTTTTTCTTGGACACCACTTATGTGTGGGCGGGGTTTGAACTTGGGTGGTCAATCCCACACCAAGAACCCTCTACCACCACACCACACCACACATGGGCGGATGGAAAGGGTGCCTTTGAAAGAGACTGCACATAAAAACCAGCAGACTAGCAGCACAAGCAACATCAAGTAGTAGGTCGCTGTAGATTGGGTGATCCCACAACTCCCATGTAGCAATGCACAATGCACTACTAGTGGTGCAAGGGCATTGGAGGGTATAAGTGTACCTATAGGGCTCTAACTATTGTATACTTGATTTTGGCTAAGTTGCGTTGAGCAAGTTGTTCCACCATCGATTTCCTTTGGTTCTATGGTTTCAGCATCCTAGTCTTTTCTTGCAAGATGGGGCCTTGATTCTTGAAGAAAGGAGCAAAAGCGGGAGCAAAGGTTTTGTGTTTTGATTTGCTTTGTCTTTTTGTTTTGTTTTGTTTTTTTTTTCAATTTTATGGTAATTTTGAGAGGGTTTTTGTTGCAAAGTAAGTGCACTATCCAATTTTGCAACAACGTTAGAAATCAGGCTCTTAAAAAGTGAAATTGGAATTGAATCCATTTTTTTAAACTAGACCAAGAGATCCTGAGAAAATCTCTAACAGTTGAAATATTCCAAAAAATTGGTTATTAGATATTTAGATCAAAAGGTGGACAGTTTTTTTGGAAGGAGAACCTTTGGTATTCCAACGAGAAGATCTGAAACTAACTAGATCAGGTCGATTATACTAATTTAAAAGCTTTATATATGGAATGATGCTAATTACTAATGGTCACAAAGGGTATTTTGTCAAAAATTTGAGGTATTGGTCATGACCCCTAATGAATATCTCAAATTTACGAAATCGGACACCTTGAATGCTATTTTTTTTATTTTGAGAATTTACTACTGAATTTCTTAAAATAAATAAACCCGATTTCATGTGATTCCTTGGAAGTTAATTATTATTATTATTACCCAAAAACCTTAGATGATGTCACATGAAAGGTCAACTAAATAGTTTTTTGATATTGTTATTTTCCATGGCTAATCAGTAATTCTCTTTTGAATTATACAAGTCAGTTTATAAGAGAGAATGAATTCTTTAACCAACACAGAATTTTTTGGATAAGTCAATTATGTAAATATGGTAAGGCATTAAATGTAGTGAATTACATTGATGCAACACATATTTTTGCATTTCAAGTTTTTCAAAGTTCTGTAAGACTTCTCCTAAGACACATCTAGATTGATATGACACCTATTGGAAACTCATGTAGTTTCCTATTGAAAGAGAGAAAAGTAGGGTGATAGGAAAGTTATCTAAGAGAAACATTTATAAATTTGATTCCAGGAGGTATCCGTAATAAGTACATAGACGAAGGACATGTTTTAGATTCAATACTGACATGATGTTTATGACATTCTTTGAATCTTCCAAGAAGTATATGAATGAATCTTGTTTTAAGATGTAAGGGAAGAAATCTAGAAAACATTCTTGTACAAATAGAAAGTTACTGATTACGAATTCAATTTATTTGTATCATAACGGTTTTATTACAATTTTTTTTTTGTTGAAGCTTGTTCCTTGTTGGTTGTGATCAACTTGATCTTAGTACAAGCTAGGGTTTCTGAGAAGTTTATGCGAGGAGAGAAATTCTCTTACAAGTATATTCGTTTGAAATAATCTATGACTGGGATTTGATTATGAAATAACTCTCTTTGAGAGATATACTAGGCTTCGAGTTAACTGGGTTACATGATTCTCAATTAGATATGTGATATTTAATTGTGTGAAATATGTGGAAGTATGCTATGTAGTAAATCATTGTGGAATCATGATTTCTTTGTACAAGTCGTTAATTTTGTGGATCCAAAATGTGTTCCTTGGATTGAGTTTATATGCATGCATAAACTAGTTTGTAAAACATAGGCATATGGATGAGAATTGTTTGGAGACAATTACTTGCGGGTTAATAAAATATCTCGATGTCAACTACTTATGGACCTAGGGAAAATGCGGTGTTTTAAAATAAGGGTCCACACATGAGCATTCAAATATGTCTAAATCAAGTACAATTAACTAAATCAGGAGCATTATTTTTGAGTTAGTTGGGTCAAACTATAGTGTAATATCACTCAATGATATTGTAGCTTATTGGTATTGCTTATAAGTCACAACCAGTATGAGTCATTTTTGGGTTTGTATATCTGAGGGTTATATGCATAGGATACACGAGAACATTTGGGCTTAATCTTCTCTCGATTGGAAAAGGCTAGAATGGTATCCCAAAAACTCAGATGGAGTTGGATAGTTGATGCAAGCCAAAAGTCAGAACTTCATGTAGTGAAGTTTCAATAAATCTTAAGTTATTCTAGATTAGAACTTAAGAGCATTAGAATCTAGATGCATTCTAGATTGGACATTAACTTATATTCATGTTCTCTTATTGAGTATAGAATAAATATTCGATGAATTATTGTTAGGGGTATTTCTAGAGGGAGATTGGTCTTGTCAGAAAGTCCTAAAATGGGAAGGACCCACACTGCACTTACGTCAATGATCGAGGACAATCGCTTCCAATACTGATGGCTTGCTCAACCACCTTGTGCTCCTCCTACCAATAGAAGTTTTTCAGGCTTCCAAGAGTATTGTCAGAGGAGGGATGAGATCTACGTTTGTCAACGATATACAATCAACTGGTACAATTTTCATCATCATGAAATGACACCGCACCTTATTGTGTGTCACGAGGGTTCAAAACTAGAGGCTGTTCACAATACATCAGTACTAAGCTTGTATGGGTCATGTACAATTTAGACCTAATGGTGCATAGCCAATCACTAGCCTTAGGTACGATGTTATGCTCTCTTAGTAGAGGGGAAGTGTGGCTTCAAACTCCTAACCATAGCAATCCTAACTTGAATGGGACGAGGTTAGATATGATGTTGTACTCGAAGGACCGCCAATTTCTGGCTTTATGGAATAACCGGTAAATGTGTGCCTTGACCACCTAATCATTATGCAAATGGCTATTTCTAACCTCAGTGATAAAATTACAACTGAGTGATGTGGTATGGTAAATTGTACATGCTGCTCTTAGTTGTAGTTTTATCGCTAAGCCGTACAGACGTAACCCTGTTTATTGCGAGTGGATCAATGAAGATATTAAGAAATTGCTGGATGTTGGCTTCATCTATGAAGTCCAACATACTGATTGGGTATCGCCCATTGTGGTAGTACCCAAGAAAAATGGCAAGCTACATTGATCTCAAAAACCTTAACGTGGTTACGAATACAGACCATTTTCCCTTACCCTTAATTACGCAGATCCTTGAGAAAATGGCAGGAGCTGAAGCTTTCAGCTGCTTAGATGGGTTTAGTGGCTATTATCCAAATTGCTCCAGAAGATAGACACAAAACCGCGTTTGGCATGGAAAATGGCGTTTATGCTTATAATGTCATGCCTTTTGGCTTATGCAATGTCCCTTCCACGTTCCAACGTGTCATACAAATGGCATTTCAAGATCTATTACATCAAATTGTCAAGATTTATCTCGATGATTTGGGTGTACATTTTTCTGCAGACAAGCACCTCGAAGCCCTTGAAAAGATAATCATTCACTGTTGTAGGTTTGGTATTTCACTAAACCCTAAAAAA
The DNA here is from genome assembly GCA_029204225.1 of Diphasiastrum complanatum. Classification (NCBI taxonomy): domain Eukaryota; kingdom Viridiplantae; phylum Streptophyta; class Lycopodiopsida; order Lycopodiales; family Lycopodiaceae; genus Diphasiastrum; species Diphasiastrum complanatum. Next base: position 27,730,417 of record CM055095.1, read on the forward strand.
TGTCAAATCTGGGTCACCCATGGGGTTGTGCTCGGACATATCATTTCAAAGGATGGTATTTCTATCGATCCTTCTAAGATCAAGGTTATAGCTGAGATGTCTCTACCCGCAACAGTGAAGGAAGTCTTCCTAGGCCACACTAACTATTACTACATCTTCATAATCGACTCTGGCGATAAGGCAAGATCATTTATTTAGTTGTGGTAGACCCTAGATGGACCGAGGAACGTATAAAAGCTTCTGAGGATTTAAAAATAGCACTTACTAGTGCACCCATACTTTGTTCTCCAGATTACACGAAGGAATTCCATGTGCATACCGATGCAAGTAAGTATGCCATAGGGGGTCTCCTAGCACAACCGAACGGATATAGTTTTCGATACATTTCTTGAGCATACAACTGGTGCCTGCTGAAGTAAACTATACAACAGCTGAGAGAAAAGCACTGGCCATGGTCTACGCCATACAACAACTCCGTCACTATTTACTAGGCCAAACCTTTGCCTTCTACACAGACCATCAAGCACTGTTATATATTGTTAATAAATCCTGTAAAACTGGACGTATAGCTCGATGGCGGTTAATACTCGAGGAATTCAATTTCTGAGTAGTCGTTAGGAAAGGAAACCAACACTTCATGGCCGATCACCTTTCCAGACTTCCCAATGCTGAAAAGGCTGATGCACCGGTCAACGATAATCTTCCTGATGCATGCCTTTTTTAGATCGATGCCACTCCCTTATGGGCTGAGAAAATCACTAAGTTCCTCAAAGACGGCCTCAATACAATAGCAAAAAGAAATTTTTGCTTAAGGTAGCACCCTTTCAACTCATAGCAAGAAAATTATACAAAAGCGATGCTGACGATATTATACGCAGATGCACTTATGAATCTGAGATACATCCTATCATATCTCAGGCACATGAGGGCATTGGCGGCGGTCAATTCTCAACTGAAGCGACTACTAAGATCATCCTCAGAGTGGGCTTATGGTGGCCATCACTATTTAAGGATACCTTTGCTATCATTAAAACATGTGATGTTTGCCAACGAGCCAAAATTAAATACAAAAGTAGACTTCACCATGCTGACACCCATTATAGAAGATGAAGCCTTCCATAAATGGGGTATAGACTTTGTTGGGCCCATAAGCCCAACAACAAAGAATACCCAAGCACGGTATATCCTAATCGCAACGGATTACACAACCAAGTGGGTCGAAGCACGTGCAACAAAGGATGCCAATGCGAAGACCGAGACACTCACTTCTTAAATGAAGTGATCAATAATCTCCTCCGCCATTACCTTGTTGTCCACCGCAAAAGTACTCCGTGCTATCCTAGATGTAATGGCTAGGCAGAATCTGTGAAAATTGTCAACATTTCCTAGCTAGTTTGAGGCCTAAATTGGCTAAAATTGTAAATAGTTTTGGTTCTGGAGTTTCACACGTGTGAACCAGGCCACAATGTTTTTATTTACTGTATTTTTTCAGTATGATGAAGTGTCAAACTTCATACCCTTCAAAATGAGACCATTTTGATGTATTTTGGTCATATAAGCCATTTTTAGCTATTTTTCCTATATAGGGAATATCTAGGGTCAAGTACCTTCTAGAGAGAGGAGAGAGAGTCATCTTCCTCATCCATAAATAGTAGGGAAGTCGTGGAGAACAGGTTGGAGAAACCTTTTGTATGCTTCATTGAGATCAATAGATCATTGTCATTGTTTCTTCCTCCATTGAGAGCATTGTTGTGTGTATTGTCTTCAAGCTATTGTGTATGATCTTAGGTGCTTTCCAAAAATGGTAGGCTGATGTATTATGGACTGTATAATGCTATTTTGGGCCGCACTTGATGTTTATGAAAGTTTCCATTTGTGATAAATGCTTTTTGATCAAGTTCTTTGCATTCTAGGTAGCATAGAATGTGTTGCCAATTCCTAGCTTATGTAGTTTGGAGTGCAAGCATTCAAGCCAATGATCTTGGAGTTTAGATCCACTTAGGATCTGTATTTTTCACATGGTATCAGAGCTGGTTGGCTTCTATTTACAGTAAGTATTCCATTTTTGGTGATATTTGGATGTTTGATCAAGTTCTAGCATGATTTTGCATTGCTTTGTTGATCAAATCTTACTAACCTTTGTTTTGTGAGTTGAACTTGTGGATCAAAAGCATATTTCAGGTCTATTGAAGATCAGAGGCTGAAAAGAAACTATTTTGGATCAGATCATAACACCTAATCATTTGTGATTGTGAGGCTTGTGCATATTCAATACTAACAATGTTCTTTTCAATCCTATTGTTGACAATCTCCATTCTTGGATGAACACTCTCCTTAAGTGGATGAAACTTCTCCTTAAGTGGATGACAAATGCTCTTTTGAGTGAGTTGTAATTCTCCTAAAGGCTGAGCAAAGCTCCCATTTGGATGAAAGATCCCCTTTTTTGGGTGAACATATTGTAAGCTCCATTGTGAAGAGCATATTGTAAAGATTGTCATCAATTTTGGCATAAATTTTGGTGTACTTTGTTGAGCATGTAAGTAACTCTCCTTATGTAATTTGATTGGAGCATTTGCTGGAAGGTGTTAACCATTATGCAAGTGTGTTTTCAGGTTCTTAACAGGTTGAGGAACATTCTCATGTGAAGTGATCTTAGATCTACATCTAAACACCAAGATTTGACAAGATAGTGAAGCTAGTCTTGTGATTCACTAAGTGTGCTCATTCATTCACCTCTAAATCTTGTATTTATCACTTGCTGGAGTTTATAAACTTTTAGAAGTGTGGTTTACATGTGGTTTTACAGGTTGAATCAATATCTTAGTGTGTTGATCATATGTTGATCAAGTTTGTTCATTACTAGGTAATCTTGGCATCCTAGTTTTGGGTATTTTCTAAGAATGCAAGTAACTCTTCACACCATAACTTGATTTGGTCACTTGCTGGAAAGTTTGAGAGCTTAAGCAAGAGTGTGTTCAGGTTGGTTTGATTTTGTAATCCATTCTTAGTGTGTGCAAAGTGTTGCATGTGTTTCAATCTTCCTTTCTATGCTTGGAAACCATCTAGGTTCAAGATAGAAGTGTTTTAGGGTCCTAAATCTTCATAGATCTCTTTATCTATCATTTGTTGAGAGAAAAGTGAGTGCTAAGTGCTTTAGGACAGAACCTAAAAGTTGAAGAAACATTAGAATCATGGCTTCCAATGGTGGGATCATGCTAGAGTCTAGTGAAAGGTTGAGTTCATCAAACTACTCTACTTGGAAAGTGAGGATGGAGTCCTTACTTGAGTTGAATGAACTCATGGACATAGTTGCAGAAATTGAAGAGAGACCTCTCACACTTCAAGAGCAACAAAGGTTTGATAAGAAGGCCAAAAGGGCTCTTCATATCATTAAAATGAATGTTACAAATGAACTTCTCAAGGAAGTTGAAAGTGTCAAAGTGCAAGTGAGGCATGGAATGCCTTAAAGAAGCTCTTTGAATCAAAGTCCACATCTAGGGTATTGACCCTAAGGAGACAAATATTTTCTAGTAAGCAAAGAGAGGGTGAAAGTGCTCATGCATTTATCTTGAGAGTTAAGTCCCTAAGTGATGATTTAGCATGCATTGATGAGAACATAAAAGATGGTGAAATAGTCCAAGTTATGTTGAATGGTTTGCTAAATGAACATGCTAACCTTGTGCAAAGTTTTGCCATTCAAAGAGTCTTGCCAAGTGTGGTTGACTTGCAAGAAATCTTATTGGCTGAAGAACATAGGTTGCAATCAAAGCTTGATGGTGCATCCTTGCAAGGTGGAGGTGAAGAGGCTTTCTTCACAAAAGGCAAATTCAAGGGCAAAGGTAAAGGCAAAGGGAAATGGTCCAAAGGTGGTAACTTTGATCATGATGATCACTCTTCCTCTTCCTCTTCTACTAAGAACAATAAGTCAAAGTTCAAGTGCTTTTATTGTGGGATAAAAGGTCATTTTGCAAATGAATGTTATAAGAAGAAAAGAGAGCAAGGAGAGAGGCAAGGAAATCTTACAATAGATGAGGAAGAACATAACACATGTGAATCACTTGTTATGACTTCAAGTTTGTTAGCCAACATAGATGATAATGATCCTTGGTGGATTGATAGTGGAGCCTCATCTCACATGACAAGACATAAGGAATACTTTACATCCTTATTGACTTATGAGGGAGAAGGTAACATCATCTACACTGCAAATGATGGTCAATGTGACATCAAAGGCATAGGCACTATTCCTATTTCCCTTTCAACAAATAGGAAAGCAAATCTTGAAAATGTTTTGTACATTCCTTCAATCACTAAGAATTTGCTTAGTGTAAGTCAAATGATTGACAAAGGACTTGATGTGGAGTTCATTGGAGATGCATGTTTGATAAGTAAATGTGGATCCTTGATTGCTCAAGGTAGGAGGCATGGTAAACTTTTCAAGCTTGATGCATGTGTGATCTCTAATCATGAAGGATGTATGGCTAGGGAGCAATTGACAAACCAAGAAGTTTGGCACAAGAGGTTGGGCCATCCCAACTTCAAATCTTTGGAGGTAATGGCAAAGAAAGAGCTTGTTCTTGGTCTCCCTAAAAGTCTTGTTGCAAACAATAGTGTTTGTGAACATTGTGCCTTGTCCAAATCTCATAGACTTGCTTATTCTAGATCTACTTCTAGATCTAAAGAAGCTTTTCAACTTGTGCATTCTGATATTCATTCTTCTAGTACAACTAGCAATGGTGGGGCAAAGATGTATGCAACTTTCATTGATGACTTTAGTAGGTATACTTGGATCTATCTTCTTAAAAGTAAGGATGAAGTGTTTGCTGCATTTGTCAAGTTCAAGAATGAAATGGAAAACCAATTCAATACAAAGATCAAATGCTTAAGATCTGATAATGGAGGGGAATACACCTCAAATAGGTTCAAAGACTTTTGTATAGCACATGGGATTAAGAGGGAGATGTCTAGTCCTAGGACTCCACAACAGAATGGAGTGGCCGAGAGGAAGAATAGAACCCTTTGTGAATGTGCCAAGGCAATGAGACTACATGCTAATCTTGCTAAGTCTTTTTGGGGGGAAGCTTTAGCATGTGCTAACTATCTATGTAATAGATGGACAAGTGCTTCCTTGGATGGTAAAACTCCTCATGAGGTTCTTTATGGTAGAAGGCCGAGTGTCAAGCATTGTAGGATCTTTGGATGTACATGTTTTGTCAATATCACACTTGATGATAGAACTAAAGAAGATCCTTCATCAAAGAAGGGTGTGTTTGTTGGCTATAGTGAAGTAAGCAAGGCTTACAAAGTGTACATTCCTTCTACAAAGAAAGTTGTCATAAGTAGGGATGTCATCTTTCATGAAGAGAATGTTTCCAATGTTGTTGATGTTGATGTTGATGTGCCTACTAATCATCATGATGTGCAAGATGTCTTGGATGAAGATGGAGATGCCACTCCAAAGCAAACTTCGAGGAAGACTCAAAGGCAAAGGGCTAAGCCATCAAGGCTAACCTATGATGAAAAAGGAAAGCAAGTGGTGGACAACTCTAACTTTGCTTTTCTTACCTCTTTTGATGAACCAACTTGTGTAGGTGAAGCAATTCAAAAGAAGGAATGGATCCAAGCCATGGATCATGAGCATCAAGCACTCATCAAAAGCAACACATGGAGGTTGGTAAAGCTTCCAAAGGACAAGAAGGCAATTGGTTGTAAGTGGATCTTCAAGATCAAGACAAATCAAGATGGATCAATCAACAAGTACAAGGCAAGGTTGGTGGCAAAGGGGTATGCTCAAGAATATGGTATTGACTATGATGAGACCTTTGCACCCGTGGCAAAGATGGTAACTATTCGAATCCTAATCTCTCTTGCAACTCTTTATGATTGGGATATGTGGCAAATGGATGTTACTAATGCCTTCTTGAATGGTGATCTTGAAGAAGATATTTACATGGAGCAACCCGAGGGCTATGTTTCACATGATGAGCCTAATCATGTGTGCTATCTCCAAAAGAGTTTGTATGGGCTAAAGCAAGCACCAAGGAGTTGGTATGCTAAGCTCAATTCCTTCTTACTTTCTCAAAACTTTGTTATGAGTGAGTATGATCATTCTCTCTACTTTAGATTGAATGAAAATGATATCACTTTACTTTTGATCTATGTTGATGACATTATCTTAAGTGGTGGTAACAATCTAGATATAGATGAAATCAAGATGGCACTCAAAAGAGAGTTTGAAATTCAAGATCTTGGTAAACTTCATTATATCTTAGGAATAGAGATTATTAGAACTTCTAAATCTACATTCATATGTCAAGAAAAGTATGTTAACTCTATTCTAAAAAGGTTTCATATGGAAGATTGTAAAGTTGTTTCTACTCCTATGGAATCAAATGTAAAGCTAACTACAAGAAGTAATGAAAGATCCTTCAAGGACATTACTCTCTATAGAAAGCTAATAGGATCTCTTATATGGTTAACCATCACAAGACCTGATCTAAGCTTTGTGGTTGGTAAACTAAGTCAATTTATGCAAGATCCTAGTGAGGCTCATTGGAAGCTAGGAAAGAGAGTACTTAGATACATCTCGGGATCTAGAGATTTTGGCATCTTGTATGGAGGTACTACACCTAACCTTTGTGGATTTTCAGATTCAGATTTTGCAGGTGATCAAATGGATAGGAAGTCAACAAGTGCCTTTGCAATCTATCTTGGAGATGGAGTGGTCTCATGGCTATCAAAGAAGCAACCAACTATCTCTCTATCTTCCACCGAAGCCGAGTACAAGGCATTAACAACATGCACCAAGGAGATTCTTTGGATCAAGAGGATGTTATTGGATCTTCACTTGCTGGAACCAGAGAAGACTCCAATCATACTTTGTGATAACCTTTCAGCCCAAAGCTTGGCAAGCAATCCTGTTTTTCATGCAAGGAGCAAGCACATTGAGATTGCTCACCATTTTGTGAGAGATCAAGTCATTGCCAAAGAGGTGGAGCTTCAACATGTCTCTTCAAAGGAGTGTGTGGCTGATATCTTCACCAAACCATTGGGAAAGGACCTATATTTAATGCATAGATCTAATCTTGGAATGTGCTCAAAGACTATGTTGAAACTAGCATCCAATGTTGAAGAGGGAGTGTGAAAATTGTCAACATTTCCTAGCTAGTTTGAGGCCTAAATTGGCTAAAATTGTAAATAGTTTTGGTTCTGGAGTTTCACACGTGTGAACCAGGCCACAATGTTTTTATTTACTGTATTTTTTCAGTATGATGAAGTGTCAAACTTCATACCCTTCAAAGTGAGACCATTTTGATGTATTTTGGTCATATAAGCCATTTTTAGCTATTTTTCCTATATAGGGAATATCTAGGGTCAAGTACCTTCTAGAGAGAGGAGAGAGAGTCATCTTCCTCATCCATAAATAGTAGGGAAGTCGTGGAGAACAGGTTGGAGAAACCTTTTGTATGCTTCATTGAGATCAATAGATCATTGTCATTGTTTCTTCCTCCATTGAGAGCATTGTTGTGTGTATTGTCTTCAAGCTATTGTGTATGATCTTAGGTGCTTTCCAAAAGTGGTAGGCTGATGTATTATGGACTGTATAATGCTATTTTGGGCCGCACTTGATGTTTATGAAAGTTTCCATTTGTGATAAATGCTTTTTGATCAAGTTCTTTGCATTCTAGGTAGCATAGAATGTGTTGCCAATTCCTAGCTTATGTAGTTTGGAGTGCAAGCATTCAAGCCAATGATCTTGGAGTTTAGATCCACTTAGGATCTGTATTTTTCACAGAATCCACCAACAAGACGATTTGCAAAATCTTAACCAAGATAGTCGAAACAAGTCGATCATATTGGAAAACCAAATTGTTCTCTGCTATCAGGGCATACGGCACAACTCCCAAGAAGGCCACATGATGGATTACCCCATTCCATCTCGTATATGGTCAAGGGGCAGTAATGCCTGTTGAATTTCTAGTTCCTTCCTTGCGAGTCATGCAAGCTTTCTCTACAGATCTATGTGTGAAAGCTACCATTGAACAAGAAGTAAATAATAGGCTATTTACGTTAGTCCAATTGTGTGAGACTCGACTCATCTCATATCACGTACAATTAGTTAACAAACGTCGCCAAAAAGCCTAGCATCATCATCACCTGTGCAATAAAGATTTACACCTAGGTGATCAGGTGCTTCTTGAAGCACCCAGGAAAATTTAAATTCAGAAGCGAAGGACCATACGTTATAAATAAAATCTTTTCTAATGGAGCAGTCCAATTGGAAACACTTGACGGAGTACTCCTCGACACTGTCATAAATGGCAGTCGTCTACGACGGTACTACGAAGAGTTGTTTTTTGTGTCTTCATACTGTTTTTATGAAGTTTTGACTGCCTTTGTTTGTCTTTATTGCATTCTTCTTTTCCATAATATTTTTCTCTCATCCATATCCATTCACAGAGAGTGTTATAGGTCAACAACTGATTGGTCTAGTTCACTTGGATAAGATTATGAATAATTTAAGATCAAGTTCACTTCTGCAATTATGATATCTCAGATTTTTCACTTATAGCACAAATGTGGTCACTGGAATAATTCATTACAATGAAAACTTCTATTTTGAGACACTATCAAATTTTACTTCATGAGGTTCTACACCACCATCACTAAGATACAATACTCAAGAGTCAATTGATCACCATCTCGACCGAGCCATTTGGTCAGCATCTCGACTGAGCCATTTGGTCAGCATCTCAACTGAGTCACCCGCTTAATGTCTTGACCGAGTCTCCAACTTCAGATCTCGACCGGACCGAGACAATGCAATTCAACAAGGTTTTTGAAATCTCGATCAAATCATTCCGTTACAATGTCAATCGAATCGGACACTTCAAAAATCTCAACCAAGGCCACACAAGACGAATGACTATAAAGACCTCAAAATCGAAGTCATTTTCACCTCAGCAATGTGCAGCCTCTCGAGTCTTAAGCGAACGATTTTTGGCGATCTTCCAGCTTCCAGCGAATGATTTCTGGCGATCTTCTAGCTTCCATCATTGCTCCTGATGCTCTTACATTCGATTGATTCATGCTCACCAACACACTCCATTCATCGAGAGTTAGCTCTTACAATCACAAAACCACGACGAGTGCCATCAAATATCACATTTGAAAAAAACCTAAAACCGCCAGAAATCAAGATATCCATTCCAACTTTTTGCACACAGAAGCACTGAGGGGTAGTGCAGTTGGAGCGCTCACTATGCTCTAGTTTCACTATTGTGAAACATGCTTTCCATTCGAACACTATCCTTTCTAAAACCACAAGCATTTTACATCATTTCTTTCTTTCTAGCCATTGTGTTACACTCCACAATCTTCACCAACTCACTTACTCCATTTTCAGCCAAGTACACCTCCTTTTATTTTTTGCCCAAGCACCATCATTTCCATCATTTCCACGCCTCCGCTTTGGACCGAGCCTTCCATCACCATCTCGACTGATAGTTCTCTATCACCTTCTCGACCGAGCCTCCTAGTCATCATCTCAACCGACGATGTTCCAGTCTCATCTCCACTGATGGTTTTTCAATCCCATCTCGACCGAGTCACCATTAGGGGAGTTTTAAGCTCCAAAAAGTGACATTCAAGAAATGACAACCTGGTACCAGCAGGCACACCAGTTCCTATCTCAGATTGAATTCCAGGTCCCTGTCCTGACTGGTTACCAGAGCCCTTACCTACTGCACATGGCCTATGCATCCTACAACACCACTGCAAGGTCATGCCAGTTTATTATTTCTCCAGTCAAGAACTATGTGTATGATGTCTATCTTTCTGCAGCAGACTTCCACACTTTCGGGTTCTCTCGAGGACCAAATCCAGTACCAGAACATTGCAGAAGATCGAACAGATGACATATTTCAAGTTTATAGATCCATCTGTTGAAAAGTGGAAGAGCAAGGACGGGTATCGGTACGAGGCCATAAATGATCAGGCTCTGGCTTCTGCTTGTACATACTTGACAAAGTATACACAACGTTCAAGAACCAAGAACCTGAGGATACCAATGTCCCTGTTCCACATGATGGCAGATTCACGTCTGCAAACCAGAATCTATATGATTGGGCCCAGTTTGCTTTGAACTGCCTTCATGAGTGTATTAAGAACAAACAACCCTCCACCCTGCTCGGTTATATGATGGCCGATCTCACTCTCAAGTAGGTGAATAATAGACCAAAACTCCAAGAGTTGTTGCAAGTGGCAGACAAAGCTTGGGGCATACCAGATTTTTCTGTTCAGGTCTTTTACAGCTCCCTCTCAAAGAGGGCAGTTGGATTAATCCCAATTTTCTTCGTTGCTTCTCGAACAAAGCTTTAGTGAGTGGCTTTGTAAAGATATCAGCTGCGATTTCCTCTGTAGGTATGAAGACGACAGTCCCGAATACATGATACTTGATAGCTATATGTTTCGTTTTCGAATGAAACACATGATCTTTTGTAAGATAGATAGTTGAAGTGTTATCCATTAGTAAGACATAAGGTTCAGAAATAGTTTCATAAAATCCTTCCAACATTTGTTGTTGGCTGATTCTGACGAATCCCCAAGATACTCGGACAGAGCAACTCAAGAGCACCTCTCACCTTAGACCGAGGAGGTCTCTGAGAAGACGGACTAATGAAGACTGAGAGCCGAGAAATACTAGCTAGGAAAGACATGCAATAACTGTGTAAGCCTCATGGTGAATCCCAGAAGATGGCATGACCATGTAGGAACTAGTATTTCTAAGCAAATGTAATAAATGCAAGTAGACCCCTCTTAAAAAAAGTAGAGTGAGCCACCTTTTGATGGTGACCTCTAGTGGAGAGCAATATTCCACTGCCACCTAAGGAGCTCTCTTGCTTATTTAAGAGACTCCCTCTTTGTGAAGAGGAGCTTTTTGCATTGTATCTACTCCATGCTTAATAAGAAGATTTTCCATGAGTTTGATGCTACACTAAGCTCCTTGATCATGATGGTTTTCTTGAGTGATGCCCCTATGATCGTGCCCTTCCATTCATATTGTGTGTGGTTGTGGATTTAGAGTGGATTAGTTTTCTTGCTTCCCTAGTTGTGGATTAGATTTCTTGTTTCCTTGTGGACAATACAACTACATAAAATCTGTTCAGATATTATTGTCTATCTGATCAAGTATTATGATCCACCACCTAAAATACTGGATAGATTAGCTTGTAACAAACCAATCATTGTGATTATTAATCATTTGACGCTATTAGTTAATATCTATGTACTAAGCCACTACCCCAAAAGCCCTTAGAAGGGGTGACCAAAACCCGCCCCTGATGGCTGCCCCTAAATATGTGCCCCTGAATATAAACCCTACAACAAGAGGGGCTGGGAACAAGGAAAGATAAGTTTTTACCTGCTGCTCCTACAATAAGAAGGGGCAAGTATTTAATTCTCTCTCCTCTTTTAACAAGTTAATGAACTTTTAGAAAGATTTCAAAACAAAATTTATAAAATTTGCATATGAGTTGTCCATGTCAAAAAAATAACATAGCAAATAAAAAAATTGCAGATGAATTCGTCTATGCAAAAAAAATTGTCATAAAAAGTAAAAATAAATGAGAGAATGATTTGTAACAATTGATTAAAAAAAAGAAAAATTTGAATGTTGGATCAAAATAATTTTTTTTTAACATTTCACAAAATCTCATATAAAATTGATACAATATAACAACTCACATTGATATCCTGCTAAGTATTTTTATAATAATGTACAAGAAATAAATGTTGTAAATTAAACACATTAAACTACAAGCAAAATGTTGAATGTTTTCATATATTTCAAAAATATTTCACACTGAATGGTATTATGATACAACCCAACATGTTATAGAATACTCATCTAAGATCAAAAAATAAATAGAAATATCATCTATATTTTATAAATGACACTAAATTTTATATAAGATAAACAAAATTATACACACAACATTTGAAATATTTCTAATAAATAAACAAAGACAATTTTATTTAATCCTATTTTGCTGCATAATAACATTGGAATAACAATATTGGCTTGCACATATTCATGAGCTTTGTACTTTCAAAGCAAATGTTATTGTCTTTTACACAATTCTATGAATAGAAAATATCAATTTAAACATGGTAAGGCAAAATAAAACGAAATGGCCAAAGTGTAAAACCATTCACAGCTTCATCAGCTTTTTGTGAGAAATGCGACAGTGTTGGAATACCTTGTTAGTCAAAGATTTCTCAGATGACTTTGTTGAGAAAAGTGTTCTTCCGCCTAACGTCCTGATATCACCTATCACAAAAAAAAATTGTAATGAATATGAATATATGTTCAATGCTCTTTAAAAAGACATTGAAATTATTTGCACATACTTTTTTTGACTTTTGAGCTTGAGACGACGAAACTAAGTTTTTTTTTCTTTTGGCAACGCTGGACTTGAAGCTTCCTAACAATACAAATGACAAAATAAATATCAAATACATAAATCTAGTACAAGAATCAAAACACTATTATTTATCTACTACTTTTGTAAGGAAGTAGACTCCACTTTCTTGCCCTAATGTGAAAACCCTAGCCTAGATCCAAGAGTCATGCTTGGTAGGTGCATGCTAGGTACAAATCTCATCATAAATCATGGTCTAGATCCTACAAAGTAGGAATCACTACCAAATGGACACAACCACTCCTCTTGACTCGTGGTAACCTACTTTAGGTGTGTATGTACAAGTGGCACTTTGGCCATTCAAGTAATCAACAAACAATATTGACAAAATGTACAATATTCTACATGGCTAGATTTGCCAAAGTAGGCAATTTTCACACTCCTCCTCAAATATAGCCTTGGAGATCACAATGCTTTTATCAATAACTCCAATTGAAGATCTAAGCTTGACAAATGAACCTTTAGATAAAGATTTAGTAAACAAATCAGCCAAGCAACTTGATGATGGCATGTGTTGGAGCTTGATCTCTTTAGCTTGCACTTTTTCCCTCACGAAATGATGAGCAATTTCGATGTGTTTGCTCCTTGCATGGAATGTAGAATTAGTTGCAAGTGATTGGGCTGATTGGTTGTCACAATAGATGATAGGGATCTCCTCCTCCATGACATGAAGCTCCACCAATAGCCTTTTGAGCCATAAGACCTCCTTGCATGTTGATGTCAAGGCCTTGAATACTTGCAGTATAGATTGATCTATGTAAATCACTGTAAGAAAGTAAAGTGGAAAATATGTCCTTTTGATATGTCATGTGGGAACTAGCCCCACTATCAATCCACCAAGAATCATTGGTGTTGCTCTTGGATGATGGTGGTTTGCTGGAAACCATCAAGGATGACTCTTCATCCTCCTCCTCCTCCTGATGTGCAATGTTGCTTTGTTTGCTCTCTTGTGTCTTCTTCTTCTTGAGACATTTTGATGCAAAATGTCCTTTCTTTCCACAGAAAAAACATTTGTACTTGGACTTGTCTTTGATCTTGCCCTTTGAGCTTGAAGCCTCATCCTCCTCCTTGGTCTCCTTGAAGTGCTTCTTCTTGCCATTGGTCTCCTTCTTGCCTTTGAATGAGAAATTAGCTTTCTCATCACCATCCTACAGAGAAATAGCATTCATTCTTGCATTGGTATGCATCATCCTAGACTCTTCAACCACTAATACATTGTGTAGCTTTTCTATAGTAGGCAAAGTGTCTTGGATTGCAAAGCTTTGGACCAAATTTGTAAAGCCACTCCCTAGACCATTGAGGACAATCTGAACAAGCTCACTATCTTGAATCTTCTCTCCAATGGAAGCTAACTCCCTATTGAGAGACTTGATTCTTAGCACATAATCCTGTGCACTCTCATCACTCCTCTTCATGCTTTGTAGAATCTGATTCCTAAGCATGAGAACCCTCGAAGTGTTACTAGACTCATAGATAGATTTTAAAACTTCCCAGGCCTCTTTAGCACTCTTACATGATGATACTTCTCTTAAAAGATCATTGCTTACATTCATCTTAATACAGGGAAGTGCAAGCCTAGACCTCTTCTTGTTCTCACTAATTCCTGTGCACCTAGAGGTTCATCTTCATCATCTATTAGAAACTCATAAAGATCCTGAAGCACCATTAGTGACTCCATCCTCACTTTCCAAATAGCATAATTGGTAGAATTTAACCTCTCACTAGCTTCTAGAAGGTAGGCTCCCATTGATCCCATCTTACTAGCAAGATTCTACACACAACATATAGATTTGTTTGAACCTGAAACTCACAAAGGTTTCTAGCTTGCAGTGTTTCACTCAAATGTTGACTTCTAATCCAACAGATGGATTTGTAATCACAGTTCTATCACTCCCTCACAAAGCTGGAATGAGGCTACGATGAGATGAAAACTACTCTCAAGCAAATCTTGCCAATCTTGGCTATTCTTGGACAAAAATTGACTCTATCTCTCTCATTCACTTTGATGTACTTTCAAGACCTGGTTTCCACTTTAAGAAGGTCTGAAATCAGCCTAGATTAATTAGTTTTCATGAAACACATATTAAACTAAAAATTGTATAGGCAATTTACCTTCCGCTTATTTCTCCTAAACGATTTTGACAACTGTAATTTGAAATATCGATATAATCGCTTGTGATTAGCATCAAATTGAGTCTACAAAAAAAACTCTAAATATCATAACAAAAATCAAATTTTAATATGTCAAATAATTTAAATGAGATTAAAATAATGTACATCATCATCAATCATGAAATAATTAAATTATATATTATTATTATACGTATCCCAAGTGAAGCTTGAATAGCTTCTATCTCGACTTTACTATGTTCTCTAATTGACTTTTTTGTGAAATCAAGTCAAGACCGCACTAGTGCTAAAATGCGCTGTACTCCACTACATCAAGATGAATGTCTCTAATGAGATATTGAGGGAGATTAGTACTTGCACTACAACCAAAGAAGCTTGGGATTGTCTCAAGACTATATATGAGGCTAAGAACACCTCTAGGCTCCTCACTCTTAGAAATCAAATCTTCCAAAGTAGTCAAAAGAGTGATGAGAGCGCATCTAATTATGTTTTGAGAGTCAAGGATATTCATAGGGAGCTTGCATGTATTGGTGACTCAATCAATCAAAGTGAGCTAGTCCAAGTCATTCTCAATGGCTTGAGAGATGATATGACAACCTTGTCCAATCCTATGCCATTAAGGAGGAGCTACCAAGTTTGGAGGCCCTTCAAATTGTGCTTATTTATGAAGAATCAAGACAAGAGTACAAACTCTTGAGGATGGACAAGCTATCACTCAATCATGATGATGGCAAAGTTCTATTTGCCAAGCACAAAGAGAGGAGTAAGAAGCAACACCATCACTTCTCTAATGACAAAGCTAAAGACCAAGATTGAGAGGAGGAGGATACCTCTCATGCTTCTAATTCAAATCTCAAGAAGAAGAAGATCAAGTGCTTTTATTGTGGCAAGAAAGGCCATTATGCCACCAATTGCTTCAAGAAGAAAAATCAACTCAATCAAGCCAATATCACCAATGAGAAAGAAGACTATATTGCAAGTGATGGAGAAGGCTCTCTTATGGCATCAAGCTTCTCCTCTTCCACCTTCAACAAGGATGACTCATGGTATATTGATAGTGGAGCATCTTCACATATGTGTAACTCCAAGCACTCTTTTTCATCTATTATGCCTTATGATGGAGTCAAGAAGACCATATACATTGCAAGTAAGCATGAGTGCAATATTGAAGGAGTAGGGATTATTCCCTTGAAGCTTGCATCTTCCAAAGATCTCTTTCTCAACAATGTTCTTTTTGTCCCAAAGCTTACAAAAAACATCTTAAGTGTTGGCCAACTTCTTGATAGTGGCTTTGATGTCAATTTCAATATTGAAAATTGTGTGATCAAGAAAGATGGTGAGATCCTTGCATATGGATCAAGATTTGAAGGCATCTACAAACTGGATCCAAGTGAGAGTGCGAACTCTCTTGATGTTTCTTATATGTCCAATATTTCAAACGAGGATGATCACACAAGATGCACATATCTTCTCTCTTCAAGTATTATGGTGTATGATTATTCCTTATTATTCAAAGCATTTGTTGAGAAGAAATTCTCATTGAAGATCAAAGCTTTGAGGAGTATTGGAGCTCTTGAAGGAATAGCACCATATGAAGTTTTATTCAAGATGAAGCCTAAGGTTGATCACCTTAGTGAGCTTGGTAGTGCTTGCTTTGCACATATTCCCTTGGAAACAAGGAGGAAGGATGATCCATGCTCATGGACCATGATTGGATACTCATCCATCAAGGAGGCCTTTAGTGTCTTTACACTCTCTATTTCAAAAGTGACTGTGAATAGAGATGTCATATTGCATGAAGATTCAATCTTGGAAGTGGCCGAGATCAAGGCTTCTCAAGAAGCATCACAGGTTATCTTTTTTGAAGGTATTCAAGTTATAATGGGGCCAAGGTGTGAGGAGGAGTTTCTTCTTCATATGATTTCAAGAAGATTTTCAAGATGCATGGTCGAGTCTTTATGGCTCACCTTACATGGCAAAAAGGGGCATCTTTCATGTTGTATCTACTACAACACATTCATATAGCTTCTCTTCCTTTGCTTGAAATGCTATCTTGCTTCATTGAATTTTTTGGATCTCAAAGTTCAAGAAAAGCTATACTAGTTTTGTATGATGCTTATGGTATGGACATGTTTCTTGTCATTATTGACTTAGACATGTTTCCAATACTTTTTGAAAGCAAGATATTGTATTGTCAAAAGTATGCTCTTGGTTCTAGTAAGAACAAGATTGAGCTTGGTACTCACTTTTTTGAAAATCATGTTTTCACATGTTTTGAGGCAAATTGTAAACTCCTCTTGAGATTAAGTGAAGCATCCAAAGTGGACACTTACATCCTTGAGAGAGTAATTAGCCTAAAAAAGATCAAGATAGTCTTTGATATCAAGATTAGATCCATCATGGATATAGTTCATTGTATGTGGACTCAAGCTAGAAAGCATAATCTTGATAATCATCATTGTTTCACATCTTATGATCTTGATCTCCATGATCCTTATGAGGCTTGGAAGCCTCAGATTTCTCTATTTATGGTGCATGCATCATGCAAGTGGAACTTTCAAAGCAAAGATCATCATCAAGCATGGATGAAGCCCATGTCATAGTGGCATACTGGTGGAGCACTCTTCAAAGGCATTGGCAAGAGATCTCTACCAAAGAGATCTTATCATGGATATGGTGAGGGTGCTGCTATGATGGATCCCTTGGCTGATCTTCACTTCTTATGCATACCAGAGGATCCACTCAAAAAGATTTACAAACTTCTCAAGTGATCTAGTACCTTTCCAAGCTATTTTTTGAGGAGTGTGAGAAATTGGCAAAATTCTAGTTTGGTATTTTTTTATGATAGAAGTCTGTAAGTGAATCTCACACGTCTGAAATTCCTGAAATTACCGGCCAGTTCACCACTTCGACTCGCGGTTGCTCTGTTGGCTAGAGATTTCTTCATCTGATCGGCATATAAAAAGGATTGATCCTTTTCCACGCTAACGCCCTCAAATATTCTTGCAACCGCCTACTATCCTTTAGGACTTTATTCCACCACTCGGGCTGTTTGTGCAGCAATGATCTCGGCCCTTGTGGAGTACTGACTTTGATCTATTTCATCTCTACCGTCCCTCATGCTGCGGGGATATCTTCTTTCTAACTACAAACGTAACCGAGGTTGTCAAAACTGTCACAAGGCATATCTATCCATGAAATTGCCTAGTTCCGAACCATAAGTATGTCCTACTCTAAATTGTGAGAAATTGTCAAATTTGGCAAACTTGGCTTGATTAAACCATGTAAATATGTATATTGATGGGTCCCACACGTGTGAGTCCATGTTGCCACGTGTGAATCTACTCTAGAATATGTTAGATCATGTTCATAGGGTTGATCAAGTTTTTTTTGTTAATGATTCCTAAATTAGAGGACCAAATCCCTAGAATTATGGAGTTGGTTGATCAACCTAGCCATCAACTTGGAAAAGCTCAAGGGTTAGGTTGGATTGGCAATTAGGGCAAAAATGCTCAATCATCTTCTTGATTACATGAGGTCGTATAATCGTAAGGAATGTCGATTTTATTGAAAATTGAGCTGGTGGACTCCTTATAGACCTACGAGACTAGGGAAAGGGTTTGTCCCAAGTATGAGCCACATTGAAAGTGTCTATAGGTGTCAAAGCCTCCTGACGCACCTTTTTATAAGCCTGGGTTTAGTCAAATTTTCACGGCCATAAGTTGATGGTTACTCATCCTTTATGAGGGCGTCTCTTTGATTGGTGATGGTTGGAATGATACTAGGAGTCAAACTATTTAAGGTGTTCTTTGTTATTCATGTGGTAAGACATACTTTGTGAAGGCCATAGATAATTCAAAAGGTGATAAACACATGTTGATAGGTTCCTTCACAGTTTAGCCTTGTGGTGGGAGGAATTATGGGGCAAATACACCACAATTGCAGAAGCTTGCAATTCGTGTCCTTAGCCATGATGGGAGCTCATCTCACTGCGAGCGATTATGGAGTTTTGGCAATATAGCCACTCTGAAGAGGAATTGCTTGGGGACTGAAAAGGCCAATGCCTTAGTTTTTGTAAATGCGAATTTACATTGCTAGAGCCATCAAGTCATGCATTTCTTGCTAAAGACTATAAGAAATTTCAAAAAAAGAAGAATTCCTCTTATAGTGCATGTCATGATGCTGATTTCACAATTTAAATTGATGGAAGCAAAGGCAAGAAGCATGGTGCATAAAACTATTGTGGCAAGGAATGCCATTAGGACAAATTTTACTACAAACAAAAGACATTTGATCTTAAGAAGGGCAAGGTTTAGGCTAAGGAGATCGACAACTTTGCTAAAGAGAAGAAGTGTGATGGTATAAACAATCCTAAACTCTTTTTAGCTTCTTTGGATTAGAAACATGATGGTTAGTTGAGAGATTTTGCATGCACCCAACATATGACATCTCATAGAGTGATCATTTTGTACTTTTGTGGATTGGATTGATGAGCAAAGACAAGTATGTTTAGGTGATGGCAATCAAATTCCAATTCATAAAATTGTTTCCGTTGTGATTGATACACCACAAGAATTGAGGAACATTGAGCAAGTATTATATATCTCTAAACTATTGCAAAACCTTATCTCAGTTTGCTACAATAACTTTAAAAAACTTTCAAGTTCCCTTCTTTGATAATAAATGCACTAATAAGGAGGTAAATATTGCAATTGCTATAGGTGTCAAAGGAAGAGGAACATATAGACTGATATTGATTATGTATTGTATGCTTGTCAAATTTCAACAAATCTCTCCTAATTTATTTGTTGGCATCATCAGCTTGATCACTTGAACTTCAATTTTTGAGTCATTTTGAAAAGAGCGACATGGTAATTGGTCTACCCCATGTCAATGTATTATATTAAATATGTGAGGTGTGTCAATTGGAAAATCAACAGTGGACTTAACTGCTTGTTATGACTGAATGGGACCCTTCATACTGAAAGGTTAAATAAAGACAAGCCTTACAAGTATCAAACTAGGGCAAGAGGAGTCAGTTAGCATCAAAGTAGGGCAAGAGGAGTTTAGCATCAAAGAAAATAGAGGAGAAGAGGCAAGGCTGACCTAACAAGTGGAGAAGCAGTGCATTGCAAGGATTGAGGACAATAAGTCCACCAGCAAGATGGAGCCGTCAACTTCAGGTAATTTTGAGCTCCTTTATCTTCCTGTATTTTGGTAAGCACCCAATAGGTAACAATAGCTAGCAATAATTAGTTTTGCATTCATCTTTTAGATTCATCTCTGAATCACAAACTCTGAGAATCCAAACATGGAAATCCATGATTTAGCTAAGAAATCAATTCATCAACTCTGAATCAGCCTATGAAAAAATAGAAATATGTGGCATCACCTGCAAGAATAGCACATTGTTGTGATAGCACCTTCAGAACAACCCCTTATGTGCACCTCAAACTCATTCAAGAAGCAGCAGTTGCTACCAAAAGTGACATGATACAGGTCTTTCAACAATTAAAGACAGTATCTCAATTGGTTCAGTAGGCAGCACCTTCAATGGCAGTGAAGAACAAGAAAAACCGGAAGCCCTCCAACGGAAGTCAAGAAAGAAGTGTAGAGAGAGCGTTGTCTTTTGCTCTTCCTCTTGGGATTCTCAGCACTGGATTTTACAAGTGTTTGAGCGCTGGCTCACAGCTGGTCCTTGCTTAAACCAGGGAAGGGGCATCCTTGGAAGCTCCTCTCGAATGATTCACCCGAAGAAGTTAACACAAGATTTTTGATTCTATCTCTTTGTTGAGGAGATAGATTCTCAAACCACTCTTGATTATATTCTTCGGGCTCCTCACGAGCTCTTCTCCTAGATGGTCTCCCACTTGACCTTCCACTTGAGCTACCACTTGAAGACATTGTAGCAAAAAAAACTTTAAAAGTTAGAAAGTAGTGAAAAATGGGAGTGAAAGAGTAGTGAAGACTGTTAGATTAGAAGAGTAAGCAATGACAAGAAAGCAATAGATCAATAGTAAGCAAGAACAAGCAAGATCAATACCAAGCAAGATCAATAGAGCAAGCAATAGCAAGAATAAGATCACTAGCAAGGAAGGAAGCAAGCAATCAAGCAAGATCTATAGAGCTTGGAAGAGCAATAGCAATCAAGAACACTAAACACTAGATTAGGAAAAACCTATAAAACTTGAAAGCAAAAGAAGAGGAGCAAGAATGCTCGCGAAAATGCTATTCTATTGGCATTCAAGTTTCGCGTGGATTATCCATGCAGAAGTTATCCACGCGATATCTACGCGTGGATGTTCCACACGGTTTTTTTCCCCTCTCTTCACACGTGAGAGGGTCCCCCACATGGGCTTGCATGCTTTAAATCTCATTCAATCTTCTCATAATCTTTTCTAGATTTTATGAGAATATTTTATTGTAGGATTTTACATAATTTTTTTTTTTAATATGATGGAACATAAAAAAATCGATTCAAAGATCATTATGGTAGTATTTAGTTGTTAAAACTAGTTTTATATTGTTATAAATTTGATTTTTCTTGAGATTTGACATACAAGACAAAATCATGAGATAAGAAATAGTACATATTATTATTAAACAAGTAATTTGACAAGTTTTTTAAGATTTTATGACATAATCGGTGATGTCATAAAACATTTAGTTTATTAATAATCTAGGTGTCATAGATTTGATATAATTTGATGACATAATTATATGGTCAAATAGAAATTTTTTGCTTATATGTGACCTATATGATATATCTTTTTAATTGTTGGTGTGTGCTAACTCGAGCCAAGTATTAATTAATCAAATGAGTGATTGAGTGGGCAATGAATCAATTGAGTATATGACTGATTGTTTGATTTTGATCATTCCATCTTGAAAGAAAGATTGAGTGAGATCATCACTCATCTTGGACAAGGGTTCAAACTGAATGCTTCAAATATTGAGTGCTATTTGGTCTTTAAATTAGTTGAGATAGGCTTGTGCGCACTATCTACTGATGTCTAACATTTGTCAGTATGAACCTCATTTTGATTGCTTGTCATGTGTTGTCTTTTCTTGATAGCAATGTTACTAGAATATTAGATTTACATTAAGCATAAGTAGAATATACATGGATGAGATGTTGGCATGTCTCTAACAAATTTTATTTGTTCAGTACATACGGTCTCATAATGATTACTTATGATGTGGTATAGAGTAGCTGACTACAGTGTGTATATGTCATTGACAATGTCATCATCATCAAATAACGATTCATCTCATGATCGCAACAGCAAGTATATATTGTTATTGATATTGACATCAATTGTACTTTGTCTGTTATTTGAATATGAGTGTATAATTTTTCTTGCAAATTACTTCTTACAATGACATTCAATTGGAATTATGAATTCTAGGGAAATTATCATACCTCCACATGATTTAGAGAAAGAAAAAAGAATTGAGCTCTATCACAGAAAAAAGGAACAAGCAAGACTAAAGTACAATGAACAACTATTGACTGGTTCATCTTCAAGCTCTTCCATCAGTCGACGTAGACCGCCTATTGATCCATCACATGTATGTATATTGATTTACGTCATAATTTTTTCATTTGTAATAGTGATGTACTCCGATTTGGTTGAGGATTGTGATATAGTATATTGCTCTTTGGAAAGCCAAGACACCACTCCATCACAAATGAAGGTTGCAAATGCACTAAATGTACAAAGACTATTTTGTCAATTTTTGTCACATGTTACAATTCGTCACATATTAGAATTTGTCAATTTTCACTTGAATGACATTGAAAGAATTTGTGCAATTTGCAATTGGATTATTGGACCAGTTTCAACCAGAATATGATGAGAGGATACCATGTACATGCACACAATGCAAAGGCCTTAGAATTCGGACAAGAAAGATTGTCAATGATCATATTTGGGCCAATGGAGTGCACACAGAGAATCCAAGAGAACTAGAGGTGAACTCTTTAAAGTGTCTTTTTGGAAATGCTTTAATCTTTGACCCTTATGGCACTTCAAGTACAGTTTGGCCAATAAATATTGAGCGATAGGATAAGTGCCACGATACTTTGAAGTTAATCTCTCACTTGCTTCTAAAAGGAAAAATCCAAATAGAATAATTAGATGAAGTTAATCTCTCACTTGCTTCTAAAAGGAGAAATCCAAATAGAATGATTAGATGAAGTTAATCCCTCACTTGCTTCTAAAAGAAAAAAATCGAAAGATGTAGTTAATCTTGATTTCCATATCCAATCACCCGTAATAGACTCATCTGAGAGAGAGAGAGAGAGAGAGAGAGAGAGAGAGAGAGAGAGAGAGAGAGAGAGAGAGAGAGAGAGAGAGAGAGAGAGAGAGAGAGAGAGATCATGAAAGAGTTAAAGGTAACCAACACTCCCAATTCTAGGAAGGTGTGTAGCCCTTGTTTTCTTCCGTTAAAGGCACGGTTCAAATGTTTTTTGTTAGAAGATGAGTTCCACAAAAAAGCCCAAATGCCGTAGGGAGGGAGCATGTGGTGACATTGCGGAGTAGGATATAGTCGTGTGGTTCAAGAGTTTTGATTAGCACTCTATAATGTTCTCTCTATTTTTCTCTTCATGTGTGTTTAGGGTGGGTGTGAGTGGGTGTGTGTGTGTGCATGCATGCATGTGTTTGTGTGTGTGTTTTATGCTACTGGTCTACGGTTTGTGTTATATATTAGTTTATGTTTCATGCTTGAGAGAGAGAGAGAGAGAGAGAGAGAGAGAGAGAGAGAGAGAGAGAGAGAGAGAGAGAGAGAGAGAGAGAGAGAGAGAGAGAGAGAGAGAGAGAGATTGATACATCTAACATTTTCAACTTTTGCAGAAGAAGGAACATAAGCTGGTTTCAAGAAAAAGAGTTGCAAGAGAGATCGAGAATATTATTAATAGGATAAATCACATGAATATTGATTTTGGATCATCTTTGGCCTTAGATGATGCTCTTGTTGATGATGACCCCTTGCATGATATAATTAGTTCATCAATGCCTTGTGATTCAATCCATGTCTCCAAATCTCTAGAACGTTCCTTACACCCAACCACACCGATCTTGGATGTTGCACATGAGTCCTCCACGATACTCCACGATACTCCACGTGGATTCTACAAACTTGACCACCTCTTTAAAAAAGAGAACACGTCTTGGATGTATTATGACTAGTTTGAAAGATAATTACAAATTACTACGCACTGTTGATGTGTCAAAAGACATTCTAGGTTTTTTGTCTAACCTTCCTCTTCCACCTAGCTTGCAACCATTAGTAAAAACTTTCATTAGAAGTAGATATTCGTGTTGGCCACTGCAATCACCATTACCATTAAATGGAACACCATTTATGTATTGGGGTCAAATGTACATGATCATGCCTAGTGAACACTAAGGCTGATTTGGGCCTTTTTGCAGTGAGTAGTATTGAGGTCCCTCTAAATAGTGTTGTGACATTGATGCCATATGCAGGACCTCAATACAATTGGGGTGACTGGCATGCTTTGTGTCGTCACCAATGGAGGATGCAAGTATATGGCTTGAATTCAAATGCTTGTTCTTTAGAGGAGCAACGCATGCAAGGAGACAACATCTCAAGGGCAAATCGTACATACATTGATGGACATCCAGATGTGCATGGAAACATTGCTGCATATATAAATAGTTCCATTGGCCACCCTCTATTGACGAATTATGAGTTTGAAGAACGCACCAGGAATTGTTCATCAAGTATAGTTTCAACCGTCCTCTACCCAAATGTTTGCAAAAGACAATAAGTCAAATGTGAAGATTTAAATTTTGTTGATATGCAGAGATGTATAATCCATGCATCTTGATTGTATTTGGTTTGTGTCATTAAATATGTCAAATGTTAGAAGCATTATTCATCATTTGCCTAGATGTTTACATAAGGTAATAAGTGAAAGCTAATGAATGTGAAATTCATAAATATGTAAATATGTAGAAGCGTGCAATTCTTGAGTTCATTGAATGTTAATAAGTTGAAAAGAAAAATGTCTAATAGATACATTGGTATGTTCATACTTCTTAAACAAAGAGGTAATTTATATTCATATGCAACATTTAGATCTATCAAGTATTGGGAGGAAATGTTTATCAAGCATTGTTTCAACCTACTTCTTGTTATTTTGGTATATAGGATTCTTCATCCTCATTTAGCGTTGGAGACAATAATCCTCGTAATGGTCGACGTAGATGACGAATGCAATACAATGGTCCTCATATAAAGCAATTACCTCGTCGTCTACGTCAAGGCTTAAAAGAGATGATGGAAATTGATGAGCGCATTAATCAAGAGACTAATGCATCTGAATCTAGCTCATCTAGATCTACTTCTTCGCAAACAAGTTCCAACGATGAAAATGAGCTTCCAATGAATGATGAATTTGAAGTCATGGGAGACATGTTGGATGATATGTACGAGAACAATAGTGCAGCTAGACACAATGAACAAGATGAGGAGGCACTTTTGTCTAAAGAAGAAAAGAAATTGCGTGAAGAATCAAAGACCGCATTGTATCCTGGAGCAAAGACATCTCGTTTGGCGATTTCTCTACTTCTATTAAATCTTCAAGCCAAATATAGATGGAGTAACCAAAGCCTCACATCATTATTTGAGTAAATTTTTTTTCATCTACTTGTCATTTTTGCTTTGAAACAAAATTCACAATTTGGACATCTAGTGATAATTTTTTTACAATAACTTCTTTTGTCATGTATAGAGTATTGAAAAACAAAATTTTCCAGAAGAAAATGTCATGCCTGAGACAAGAGATGAGGCACGAAAGATGTTGTCTAACATCTAGATGAACTACAAGCAATATCAGGCATGTCTAAAAGATTGTATTTTATATCGAGGAAGGTACGAAACACTCAAGAAATGTCCCATTTGTGATACTCCTCGATATAGAGATGATTTGCAAGGGGCAACCTTTCCGTGCAAAGTCTTACGACATTTTTCAGTAATTTTATGATTGCAACAATTATTTCATTGTAAATCTCTTGCACAACTTATGGACTGACATGCACACCATACCTCTACGGATGGGATAATGAGGGTACCTTCAGATTCACCTGCATGGAAGCACATCAACAAAGAGTATCCAAGCTTTGCCAATGAGTCAAGAAATGTGAGATTTGGTCTTGCAACAGATGGTGTGAACCCCTTTGGTGTACGAGCAACTACGTGGTCCATTTGGTCTATTTGCTTGGTAAATTATAATATTCCTCCTTGGTTTAGTACAAAAAAGAGACACATTATATTGGCACTTCTAATTCCTGGCCAACGCAAGGAACCGCTTATTGACGAGTTGGAAGATTAGTGGAAGGGGATGAATGTATATGACATTTTGCACCCCTAGAGGGAGTTTACACTACATGCCATTGTAATGTGGACAATGCATGAGTATCTAGGATTAGGTTAATGCTCAAGTAATCATTCAAGCAATGTCTATCTTGTGTACATAGGAGTTTGTTTACAGTTACATACAACTAGTAATTCTTGACATTCACATGATATACTACTATGGCTATAATTATTCTTTGACATATACTTATTTAATAGTGATTGATAGTATCCATTTGTTGGGCAGGCTTTCAAACGGCTGTAAAAAATCCAACACGAATACATGATTTGTTTGCAACTGTAAGCAAATTCCGATCTTCAACTTAGCTTAGAACCTAGATATTAACTAATAGCATCAAATGATTAATAATCACAATGATTGGTTTTTTACAAGCTAAAATATCCAGTATTTTTAGGTGGTGGATCATAATACTTTATCAGATAGACAATAATATCTGAACAGGTTTTATGTAGTTGTATTGTTGGAAAATACATTCTCTTCACTTAATTTTTGCATGATATTATTATTTTTCCCAAAAGAAAAGAACAGGTACACAACATATCAATTTATGATTTTAGTTTGATGTCAATATTAACAGTAGACATGTTCAATAGTCAAGGTATTCACTTTCAACATTGTATCGACATGTTCAATACTTTGGAGGATTCATAATTAGCGGACACAATGTTCACAAGTTTATGATAGTTTGTCATAATCACACAAAAAATGGACGTGCAAAAAAAAATGCTAGTCGATTGATTCGTATTTTTCCACAAGGGTGCTGTGTAGGCATTGTCTGGGTAGTAATATTAGATTGCAATATTTGTGATTGTGTCAAGTACCTTGATGTGTATGGGGCTAGTTGTAATGTGTGATCTACATGTGGCAATGAGCATATTAATGGGCATTGCTTGGGTAGTGATATGAGATTGCAATATTTGTGATTGTGTTTCAGGTACTTCAATGTGAATGGGGCTAGTTGTAATGTGTGATTTACATGTGCAGTGAACACATCAACTAGAAGAGTGTTTGATTTTCATAAGATGTAGATGAGATTAGACGTGCCGTTGATGAGATTATTTTAGACGTGTTGCTGTTGAGATTATAGCAGTTGCATTCTTTATTAATATAAAAAAGAAGCAAATTGTATGCTTTATTCATGATTCTTGGTGTATTTGAGTTTCTTGAAGCCATTTTTCTTTGGTTCATTTTTTTATTTTCATGTGTATTGTGATACTTGGATATGAAGGAGTGAAACTACCTACATTTACAAAATTAGAGCATCTTGAATGTGTGTTGTGTTTGATAATTTTATTGTATTATGATGTGACTAAGTTTCTTATTTAAGTGCATAGTAGGTAGGTATTCTAACAATGTGATGGATAAGTGGGTATTGTAAAATGCATATTACAACATTGAACATTTCTTGATTACCATTGCCAAAATCTTGTCAATGTTTTTAATGCGTAGACTTTTGGCCATCCATCAGGTGGAAAATCCTGGTGCATGAAATATTGCGCAAACTAACATCAACAAATACTTGTAATTAGTTACTTTGGATGTATTGTTGATGAGATTATGGTGTTAACATTCTTTATTAATATGAAAATAAAGGAGAGTATGTTGTATGCTTTATGCATGAGCGTCAATGTATTTGAGCTTTTTACAGGTTTTGTTTGTCATTTGCTTTTACATATAGTGTCATAGTTAGATGAAATGGAGTGAAACTACCTACATTTGTAAAAAAAAAAAACATGTTGGATATATTGTGTTTGGTAATCTTACTGTATTATGGTGCAACTAAGTTTTTGTCTTGGGTGCATGCTAGATGTTTTTTTTTGAAACCGGCTGTAATCAAAAGCAAAGTGTGCTTGTTACCAAAGTTAAAACTAAAAAATATATTTTTTGCTTCTCATTGGGCTATATAGGTAGGTTTAGAAAGTATTTTAGTATCGAATTATTATACTGGAACATCTTTCATGTGCCATTGTATTGACATTTTCGAAATCCAATTCAAGGGAGCAATATTGCAATTCATGAAAATTATTAATTTAGACAAATAAAACGTATACCAAATCAACGGAGCAAAATTACAGTCCACGAGTATGCATTAAAGAGGAGTTAAAATTAGCAAGTGATGGGTAGGTGGAAATTGTAACAATGCATATGTAGAAAACTAGTAACATTGAACCGTTTTTAAATCAACATTGCCAAGATCTTGTCAAAGTCTTTAATGCATAGATTTTGGGCCACGCATCAGGTGAATTAATTTGGTGAACAAAATATTGCGTATTTTTGTTGGAGGAAAATCCAACAACAATACATGCTACAAGATATAATGGCATTTAGCAGGAGATCTAAAGACATTAAAATGTATGTTCAATGTATCCCATGGTGCTAACTCTAAACACCCTTGTTTGTATTGCATGAAGACAAAAAAAGACATGACAAGGAGTGTAGAAATATCAAGAGATCGAGAAGATCCTAATTGGAAACCCGTACTACTGATTCCTCTTCAAATATTCATATTTGTACATTGCATGCAGAGGTGCGTATAAAAGAAAAAATAATATATCTTCACATCTTGTTTGCATGGAATTCCGAGCCAAAGGCAGCTGTGAAGGAAGCTATTTCCAGATTAGAGGATGTGTTGTCTAAAGTAGGCTTACATAAAGGCCACGTTAAAATAAAAAAAGATGACAAGCTATCAGGTATAACAAGAAATATTCCATGCAAGTCGAGCATTGGAGGATCCAAAGCTCGTAGATTTTTATCAAATTATTCTGGCAAACAATCCAAGATTCAATACTCAGTTTGGAAAGAGATAATAGCTGCAACTCAAGATTTCGAAGAAGGTCCTACTCGTGTACACAAAGTAAAAGTTTGGAGAAAATTAGACAACATGGTGGGATACTTGAGAAAAGATAAAATTTCAAATACTGATGTACAAATAATATAGAAAACAACTAGTGAATTTGTGGATGCAGTTTGAAGTGCATGGGGTTTAGATCATATAACTCATTATATGGTAAGATTTTGATGTTGCACTAGTGTAGACAAACACGTGCAATTAATTTAGATACTTTTGGTAATAATTTGTATTTTGTTTTTATGACATGTAGCACATATTACGGCATCATTCGACATTCTTTGCAAGAAATTGTGAAAGTCTTAGCATATAGTCATCGCAAGGAATGGAAAAATCTCATTGGCAAGCAAGAGCGGCATTTCATAAAAGTATAGAACATGGTGGGACTAGCATAAAGAACAATTATCTATTGCAACTT